>CP139507.1:434469470-435069470 GCA_021014915.2 Artemisia tridentata subsp. tridentata | reverse complement strand
TAGGTTATTTTTCTTTTTATTAGATTAATTGCATCATTGTACTATTTTGCATATTTGTTGTATTATGTGTTAATTGTTTTCTTTTATTTTTGTGTGTTTATTTTTGTTTGTGTGTTTAATTTTTTGTTTTTATTTTTCGTATTTTTCTGTTCTGCTATCGTTGTACTGTGCTAAATCAAACGATACGGCGCATCTGATCTCTCAGATACGGCGTATTGCGTTTAATTTTTTTTAATACAACGCGTTTAATTAATTCGATACGACGCATCTTTTCCCCAAGATACGGCGTATCTGTTTTTAATAAGAAATTTTTTTTCTAAGCGATAAAGTAATACGACGCATCTGCTTTTGCAGATACGGCGTATCTGTTTTTGAAAAAAAAAAAAAAAAAAAAAAAAAAAAAAAATTTTACCAAAAAACATTAACGCCATACGACGCATCTTCTTTTGAAGATACGGCGTATCTATTATTTTAATTAAAAACAGTTTGCGAATTATTAAACAGATACGGCGTATCGATCTCTGTCGATACGGCGCATCTTACTGAATCAAAAATCTTTTATTTTTAAACGTAACGAAAATACGGCGCATTAACTTTCGTTAATACGACGCATTTAATTTTAATTAGATAAGTTGATTTTTGATTAATTAATTCGATACGGCGCATTCTTAAATTCTAAAGCGGCGTATCTATTTTCTGAATAAAAGTCTGATTAAATTTTAACGTATTAAGATACGGCGTATCCAACTTTTTGGATACGGCGCATCGTCTGCAGATATCAGTAACTTTAATTTTTCGTATTCCGTTTTCGTTATTAATTATCTGATATATTACTTTCTCGAGCATACCCTACTGATGCTTTTGTGATTGATTTCAGGAAGTGCATGACCAGGAGTTCTACGAAGAACTTGATTCAACCTTTCGAAGATCCTGAACGAGCACTACATTCGCTTAAAAGGCTTTTCAACACAAGAAGCTTTGATCTTTCAAGTTCACTCGAGCTTGATTACTTTTCTGAAGAAAAAGAGGAAGTTGAAACAGAAATAATGGGCGAAAACACTACTATGGAGGAATACATGAACAATACCCGTGCTGATTACACTTCAGGAGTTGCTAGACCTAAGTTTGATGACAAGTCAAAATTTGAGTTGAAGGGACAATTTCTCAAAGAGCTCAGAGAGAATGCTTTCAGTGGGACGGAACAAGAGGATGCTAATGAGCATGTTGAAAAGGTCCTGGAGATTGCAGATTTGTTTACTACAGAAAGTGTCAATACCGATCAACTCATGCTAAGAATCTTCCCAATCTCACTAAAAGGAGCTGCTAACAAGTGGCTAAGGAATGAACCTGCTAGTTCAATCACTACGTGGGAAGGTTTGAAGAGCAAATTCCTGAAGAGATATTGTCCACCTGCTAAGACTGCTAAGAAGATGGAGGCTATCAATAGTTTCAAGCAAGAGCCTGATGAAACCCTTTATCAAGCTTGGGAACGATTTAAAGATTTATTGATAAAATGTCCTCAACACTATCTAACCCCTATGCAGGAAATAATATTGTTTTATCAGGGATTGGACGTGCCTACAAGACAGATTTTGGATGCTAAGGGAGCTGTACCTCAGATGAGTGCAACTAATGCTAGGAAAGCGATCCAAGAAGCTGCTGATCATTCTCAGAAATGGCACGATGGGACCTCTACTAGATCTAAGAGCAGCACTAATTTTGATGGAATTGCTGCTATTCAAGCTCAATTGGATAAAATTAGTAGAGAGATGAAGAAGCGAGATGAAAGAGCATATGCTGCCCAAGTTGGATGTGAAAAATGCGAAGGACCTCACTACACTAAAGATTGCCCGAACAAGAATGAAAGTGAGACGTTTGAAGAAGCTTATTACACCCAATTTGGACAACCATTCCGACCTTCAGCAAGATTTAGGGAAGCTAGTCCGGGATTCTATCAAAAGAACAACTTCAATCCCGCTTATCAAGAAAGGAGGCAGACTTTAGATGATACTTTAAAGCAAATTATGGCCGATGCTGCTAAAAGACATGAAGAGAATACTGCTATGATCAAGGAAATTCGAGCTTCAACGGACACTACTACAAGAAATCAAGGAGCTTCGATCAAAGCATTGGAACAACAAATTGGTCAAATGAGCAAAGTTCTTCAAGAAAGGGGATATGGAAGTTTACCGAGCTCGACTGAAACAAATCCAAGGGATCATGTCAAGGCCATAAGCACTACTGAAGAAGTCACTCCTAATATACCTAGAAGATCGATGAATGGTAATGATGGTGCAAGACCCGAATTTTTCTTTAACTCTTCAATCAGCTTAAGGAGACTACTAAAAGAGAAGACAAAAATTGAAGAGGAGATCAAGGCAACAATGAAAGAAGAGAGCCCTGCAACCGATTCAAATGCCTTGCCTCATAAAGAAAGAGACCCAGGAAGTTTTACTCTACCTTGTTCTATTAATAATATATCTTTCAATAATGTGTTGGCTGACTTAGGAGCTAGTGTTAGTGTTATGCCTCTTAAGACATTCGCTACCCTAGGACTAGGAAAATTGGCACCAACTAAATTACTTATTGAATTGGCTGATAAAACAGTAAAACGACCTGAAGGGATTGCTAATAATGTGCTAGTTAAAATTGAGCAGTTTATTTTTCCCGTAGACTTTATTATACTAGACATGCCCGAGGATATTAAGATTCCTTTAATCCTCGGAAGACCTTTCTTGTCTACTGCCCATGCTAAGATTGATGTGTTTAAGAGAAAAATTTCATTAAGGGTAGGGAATAATAAACTAGTCTATAAGTGCCAAGATCCAGTTAAAAGCATAATTAGAGGTGTTTATGTGCTAGGATTAAGAGAGCGTATGGACCTCGATCTTGAAGCTAGACTTATGGGAGAAACATTGATTCAAAACAACTCAGCTAATCCTAATCATGAAGACTTTGAGGAATTCATTGACCTTAATGTACCTACGGAACTTAGACGCGATATTGTTAGTGATTCTGATGATGAGTGGTATGATTGTGTAGTAATTAATAAACGTAGGAGAGTAGTTGAGAAAACGAATTTGAATAATGATGTGTTTATTGAACTACCACCCCACCTTGCTTATTTGTGCCTGTATGATAATAAGAATTTCCCGTCTATCATTTTGTCATCTCTGCCCGAAAGGGACAGGACTTTGTTTATACAGATATTAAAGAAGAACGGCGTGGAAATTAAGGACGAGCAAGGAGTGTTCAATATTACTAAATTGGGGATGAAGGAGCGTGATGTTTCCGACTCCTTCAATGATCGATACTAAAGTGCTGAACGTGAGTCTAACTTGAAGACTCTGGAATAAAGACAAGTGCTTACCGGGAGACAACCCGGATTTATCTTTTATTATTCTGTTTTCTGAGTCGAGTCAGTCCAGGCCGCACGAAGATACGGCGCATCTCAGTCCTGAGATGCGACGCATCCTCTGCAATGGTCATATCTTATTTTATTTTTCTGCATTTTTATTTCTCGACTTTAAAACTATTTATCAGTTTATTTTAATGCGGCGCATCCCTGGTTAAGGATGCGGCGCATCTTTATTCTGATCCGTATTTATTCCAGGCTCGATACGGCGTATCTTCTTCAATAAGATACGGCGCATCGACTGACCTGATGATTTTCAGTTTTAATTTTTTTTTTTTTAAGTTTTATTTTACCTAACTACTAATGTATTATGCAAGTTGAACCTTTCTTATCTTAGGTGTGTTTTAAAGTGTTGGTGGTATTATAGTTTCCTGGATTTCCTGTGGATAAATCAAGTATGAAGCTTTAACGTTCTAATCCACAAGAAGTTGATTTTTGCTCATATACAAATGGAGGATCATACCGAGCAAATCTCAGGGGAGTTTTTCCGTTCTAATTCTTTTATTTCCAGTTTTTAACCTTTTATACAAACAACGAGGACGTTGTTTAACTTAAGTGGGGGGATAGGAGAATTAGAACACTTAACAATTACTTGTCCTAAACTTTTTCAAAAATTATGCTTAAAAATTGTGCTTAATATATCAAACTTAAAAATTTTTTAGCATGTTTTTGTTTAAGATCTAAGTTGCATAACTGCACACATGACATTATTTTCAAAAATTGTGATTTTTCAAAATTCACAAATCTATGAGTGTGCCGGTGACTTGTAAACTTTAGAACTTGGCTTGTATACTATTCGAGACCACCATAATGAGTATTATTTATTTAATTGGAATGACTTGTCTAACTCGGTAAAATTTCTAGGATTACACCCAAAAAGCCTTTATATGTTATGTGTTATTAACTAACTACACTGGTTAGTTAACCCCCGTATAAAACCTTTTGTTACTCTCACTTTTAGAGTAAGATACCCCTAGAAAAACCCTCAGAGCCATTCCTTTCGTTTCTTACACCTATGTTTAAAATGTTTCGTTACACCTTAAACCTTAGCCTACCCTGTAGATTAGAATCCGTGGTTGGTTAATTGCTATAGGCAGAGTGTGTTTCCTTACATTACCTGTGTTCGCGTGCGTAATTCATTATCTATGGTTAGGTCGGGAAATTGCACAATGCAATTGGAGTGAAAGTAAATATTGTATATCTTTGAGTTTATTTTTTCGTGTGTTTACTACTTTCACTATTAGCGTTATTTCTGAAAGTATGAAAAGTATGAATAAAAATTATCCGGAAAGAAAGTTGTAGTGATGTGGTGAAATTTTACACATCTATGTTTATGTTTCAAGTTAAAAAAAAAAAAAAAAAAAAAAAAAAAAAAAAAAAAAAAAAATCGAAAAAATGAGAAAAGAAAAAGAAAGAAAAAAGAGTTGGATGTTTATTTTAAGCCAACGATGTAGAGTTATGTAAGTGGTTGATATCACCACTATTTGTTGTATTATATCTATGGATTGAATGGGAATTGGCAGTTATGGGAATGCCAATTAAGGATTATTCTTTGATTAAGATTTTGTTGAGTATAATTCGTGTCTACCTAAAGCGTGTGTTTCAAGTGTTAAAGCGTGAGTTATTCAATGATATGAGTCTTATTCATGGGATGGTTGGGATAGTGATTAACCACACTTAGGATTTTAATTTATTTGTTTTGTTTATTTTTATTTTTTTACACCAATTTATATCCCAAATGTTATCCATACCCTGTATTGTTCTTTATCCAACCAAACCTTTGATTTATTGAGATTAGGGATTTGAGCAATCTTAAATATCGTAGTCGTGGATTCGGCTATGTATTTATGATTTTGTCGCCCTTTTTGATATATTATTATTGGTGAAGTTTGGACCTATCTTTAGCCTATTCGAGTTAAGGATTTGAGCAATTGCAAGTATCGTGTTCGTGGATTCGATCATGTATTTGTGATTTTGTCGCCTTTTCTGGAATTTGAGATCGATAGTGAAAAGAGAATAATTAACCCTTAAGCCTAAAAACCCTTTTTACCGCTTTAGACTTGTTATTCCTTAGCTTTAGTGGTGGAGATGTGTATACTTGCCAAGCCTATGATAGAATATTCGTCGCGACTGGACAGTTAAACGATTAGATTTGCTTTTATCGACTTATTTTATTTTACTTCTAATTCGTTAAGTGTTTAGTTGTGTGATTATGAAATAAACGAATACATGCTTAACTATAAAAATAAATCCTAACATCTTTTAGGATACATTTTCATAAGTTTTAATCTAAGGTTTACTTGGGGACAAGTAAAGTTCAAGTGGGGGGATATTTGATGAACTCAAATAAGTACATTTTATTACTATCATTTATCCTATTAATTTGACTTGTTTTACTATATTATGTATGAGGATTGATACTTAATTGTTTACTTTTGTAATTCTCAGGTAAAAACAAGCATTTGGTGAAACTTAGCGATTATGGACTAATTATGGAGCAAAACGTACATAAAGTGGAAGTCTACTGACATGGACAAGATCAAGTCAATTCTGCTCCAGATGCGCCGCATCTCACTATCAACATGCGCCGCATCTCTATCAAGATATCACCAGATACGATCCAAGATACAAGAGGACATGCGCCGCATCTAATAAAGAGTTACGCCGCATCTTCTGGCGGTGTACGAATATTCCTGAATATTATAATCTTGGACCCCACGCGAAGTTAAGTACATGCGCCGCATCTACTTAAGTAGATGCGCCGCATCTTCCCTCAGACACAAACTATAAATACCCCGTAGACAGACGCATTAAAGAGATTCGGAAGTTCGAAAACCTAAAGACCGAACAGAAGAGAAGGACGAATTCAGTCAAGAAGGCAGCACAAGACACACCCAAATCTAAGATACAAGAGCTGTAAGAAGGTGCTGCATATGTTTAATTCATTAAGTAGTTTTGTTTTATTGTTTTAGCAAACTTTAATTCATCAGGATTGGTGGCTTGTGTAATGTGACAACGGAAAGATTGCACTCCCTTTAATACTTGTTTTCCCATCAAATTAAAGTTTATATGTTGATGTCTTTGGTTACTACTTATTAGTGCATTGATAACCTCTGTGTTTATTAGTGGCTTGCGGGCATCCGACTGCGGGACAAGATGTGGCTCCCACGGTTGTTTCTAAATTGATCACTTAGGAATAACTTTTAAACATAAGTAATCATTAAGGGTTTACTCGCCGATGAGAATAGGACCAACGAGAAAGGGTTAATTACATACACTTCATATAAAGCTATCAATAAAACAAGTGACAAACTACTTAATCATAAGGACAGCCCTCTTATTGTCTCTAGTATCTATCTGTGTACGTGTGTGCTACTTGCTGATTCGTGCCTATTTGTTTATTTTATTATTTAATTGCAAACAAAACTGTGCCAGTCTCTCAGGCTGAAACCCCCTTGCGTTAGGATATTAAAATACTGATTAGAATAACGAGATAATACGTTCCACTCTTAGTGATCGACACTCTACTTACCATTATCTTCATACTGACCGGGTACACTGCTCGTTAAGTGTGTGTGTTATTGATAAGTCGGCTAAATATAAATTTAAAACTTGAGTAGGCATTAAAACTGCTAAACCGCAACGACACATCACGCGCATCAGTGATCCTATCATTCCTCTAAAAAGAGTTTGATTCACTGGTTTTCTAGTAAGATCAGGACCAAGGTTGTTTGGGGGGACCATGGGAGTCTTGACTGAGGCACAGTCACTGAGCTCATACTTCTTCAGTAGGCTTCTGACATACTTCTCTTGACTGATAGAGGTTCCTTTATCAGTCTGCTTGATTTGCAGACCAAGGAAGTAAGTCAGCTCTCCCATCATGCTCATTTCAAATTTCTTTGCCATAAGTTTTTCAAACTGTTTGCAAAGTTTATAACTTGTTGAGCCAAAGATGATGTCATCAACATACACTTGTACATGTATGACATCATTATTTGTCTTGTAGATAAATAGTGTGTTGTCTATCTTGCCTCTGACAAATTTATTTTGGATCAGGAAGGCTGAAAGAGTTTCATACCATGCCCTGGGAGCTTGTTTCAGTCCATAAAGGGCTTTGTTAAGCTTGCAGACATAGTCAGGAAACTCATGGCTTTCAAATCCAGGAGGTTGCTGAACATAAACTTCTTCTTTCAGTGAACCATTTAAGAATGCACTTTTAACATCCATTTGGTACACCTTGAAGTTCATGTATGTAGCAAAAGCAAGGAAGATCCTGATGGCTTCCATCCTTGCTACTGGTGCAAATGTTTCTTCATAGTCAATGCCTTCTTGTTGATTATAGCCTTTGGCTACAAGTCTGGCTTTGTTTTTAATGACTATGCCATTTTCATCAGATTTGTTTTTGAATACCCATTTCATGCCAATGACTGAAACATCTTCAGGACAGTTCCAGTTCATCATGCATGGCCTGAACCCAACTTGGATGATTAAGTGCTTCCTTGACACTTTTGGGTTCAATTGTGGAAATGAAGTCCACAAATAGGCATTCATTGGCTGAGGCTGCTCTCAGTTGAGCAGCCATGCTTCTTGTGAGCATGCCTTCAGTAGGCTCACCAATTATATTGACAAGTTCTATATCCTGAGACCTAGTCCAACTGTCCTGAGGTCTTGGAAACTGATTAGAACTTGTAGAGGCCTGATGGGTAGGATCAGGATCAGACACATGATGATCTTCAGTATCTTGAGTGTCTGAGTGGGTTGACTCATCACTGTGATTGTTTGGTTCCTGAGCACTTTGTTCAGACTGAATGATTTCATCAGTACTTCTTTGTGCTTCAACAAACTCAGTGATGGTTGGGTAAGGAAGGTTGTGGGGAATGATGTAATAGGAGATGTCAGCATTTGCTTGGTACTGAGTGGAAGGACCATTTTCAGGATGATGTTCATCAGGAGGGTATCTTGATGATTCATCAATACCTATCTCTTCCACTGAGTTATTAGAGACACTGATTGCATCAGTGCTTTCATCAAAGGTAACATGAAATGTTTCCTCAGTATGCTGTCTCCTAGTGTTGAACACCCTGAAGGCCTTTGAGACAAGGAGTATCCAAGGAAGTATCCATCATCAACTTTGGCATCAAATTTTCCTACGTGATCCTTGTGATTATGAATAAACACAGGACACCCTAAGACATGAAAGTAGCTGATGTCAGAGATCCTTCCCTTGAATAACTCATAAGTAGTTTTGCTATGTCTCTTAACAATGATGGATCTATTTTGTGTGTAACAGGCAGTCTTTACTGCTTCAGTCCAGAAGTGTTTGGAAAGGACTGGTCCATTTAGCATTGTCCTGGCTGCTTCAATGAGGGTTCTATTCTTCCTTTCAGCCACACCATTTTGTTCAGGTGTGTAAAGTGAGGAAAATTTTTGGGAAATTCCTTTCTCATCACAGAAACATTCAAGTTCATAATTTTTGAACTCTGTTCCATTGTCAGTTCTAATCTGTTTGACTTTGATGTCATTTTGATTTTCAATATTCCTGACAAAGGACATAACTGTTTTAGCTACCTGACTCTTTTTGATCAGGAAGTATACCCAAGTGTATCTTGAGTACGCATCCACAATGACCAGAGTATACTTCTCATGGTTAATGGATCTAGGACTGATTGGTCCAAATAGATCCATATGGAGAAGATGTAGGCAGTTCCTGATGCAAAAGTTGGTTTTGGTTTTAAAGGATGCTCTGTGATATTTACCTTTTTCACAAGCTGAGCATGGTTTATCCTTTGAAAACACAAGAGATGGTAAGCCAAGGACCTTGTTTTGTTTCACAAGGTTGTTTATGTTTTTGAAGTTCAGGTGGGAGAGTCCCTTATGCCAAAGCCAGTTGAGAGTATCAGTGGCCTTGGTAAAGAGACAAGTTCCATTCTGAGTCAGACTGGATATGTCCAACACATAAACATCATGTCTTCTTGGTGCAACAAGGACAACTTCCTTATTAGCATTGAAGATGATTCCTTGTTTATCATCAAACTGAACTATGTATTTAGCATCACATAGTTGACTGACACTGATCAAATTGTATTTAAGACCATTTACATAAGCTATCCTAGTAAAGACTATACCATTGCAGTTTACTGAACCATAACCTTCAGTGAGACATGATGAGTTATCAGCAAATATCACTTTGGGTCCTGATTCATCAACATACTTGTGCAGATACTCCTTCACACCAGTCATGCTCCTTGAACATCCACTATCAAGATGCCAAACATGATCTCTGGCATGTTTCTGCACAAATAGTAAACTGGGTTAGTTCTTTCTAGGACTCCACTTCTTGGAGGGCTTAGCTTTGGGGGTCTTTTTAACATTTACAATTGATTTATGGTCAGTGGTGGAGTGGACTGAGCTACCACAAATTATGCATTTGATTGCAGATGTAGACTCAGTAGACTGAGAGGCTGACTTTTTCATACCTCTTCTGGCCTGACTGACCTTATCACGTCCTAAGGTGTCATGAGTGGGACCTCCACTATTTTCACAACAATTGTCAATTTGACAATCCTTAGGATGGTGGTCATTGAACCCACAGTAAGGGCAAGGTGCAAAAGGCTTGGCCTTTTGTTTCTGTTTCTGTTTAGAATCAGAAGGGTAGTTTAACGACTGAGCTTTAAGGCCTGCCATCTTTGATGTGACTGAGTGTGTTTTGTGATCATTGGTCATATGATCATCCATTTTGCAAAGTATGCAATAAAGGATTCTATAGCAATCATCAGTGAAATGATTGGTATAGTTACACAGCTCACATCTTTTCAGGGGTTTTGAGGGTTTGGGTTTGGTGATTGAGGAAGCTGGGTTTTGTTCCTTCTTCTTGGATTGAGAAGGTTTCTCAGAAGATGCAATCTTCTCACCCAGCTTCCTGACCATTTCAGCCAACTGATCAAATTTTGAGTCAGGGCTTTGGGTTATTTCTTCAGAAGGGACTGAAGTTGATGAGTCATCAGTATTTACTGAGACTTCAAGGGTTGGTCTTCTCAGGATTGTTTTTCCCATTCCTGACCTCTCCTTTGGAGAGTGTTGGGAGTAGACCATTGGTGGGAGGCCTGAGTTTGGTGCAGCACCCTGAAGGGTATTCAGTGGAGGGAGTGGTGGATATGAATCTGATTCAGGCTCATTTACCAACTCAGTACTACTGAGTTGGTCAGAGATTCCAAGCATATTTTTCAAAGCCTGACTTTCAGGAAGCAAGATTTTTCCAGTCTCAAAGTTTGGTAACTTACTGACTGGGTTGTCCCTGACTATCCAGTCATTTGACTTGGGTAGCATTTCTTGCTCAAATGATATGCCAGCTGGAACAAAGGTCAATTCACTGGGACTCAGATTGGGGTTAACCATGAGATGGTCAATTCCTATTGTTTTCCTAGGGATCAAGCCCACAGTATCAAAGACCTTGGGGTTATTTTTGGTCCAGCCTTAGATGACAGCCTTTTCTTTGTTAAGTTCAGTTTGTAGGGCTTGGTTTTGTTTCAAAATTTCAGTGTTCTGAATTTGTAGAGTAATTGTTTCTAATTTGGCTTGCTTCAGTACAAGCAATTCATCTCTACATTTATTCAATTCTGACACTATATTGTTATATTTTGAAAGCAGGTTAAGCCTTTGTTCCTCAACAAACTTAAGATCTACAAAAATATAATCCATGTAAGACTGCCAATTAGAATTATCATCCATAGAAAGTAAAGTGTTTACCTTCTTCATGGTGATGTTTACCCACTCTCCATTCCTTGAATGGCTTTTCCAAACTGCCACCTGATCACCTTCAGAGAGTGTCATCAGTGCACTCACTCTAATTTTCTCATCTAAGGAGACCTCTTCTTCATCCCAATCATAAGCTTCAGCTACTAAAACCTTGTTCTTTGTCTGAACAGGTTTGGATGTTTGATCAGCCTGGGACATAGAGGGATTAGTTTCAAGAAGTGCAAGTTTAGCCTTAGTTTTCCTATATTTTGCTTCAAAGTCTTTTTGACCCTTGTTTTGAAATTGTTGGGTCGACTGAAACATTCTAGGTTGAAACTTGCTAGTTCCTGAGGAATTGTTTCCTGAAAATTTGTAAGAGGGTTCTGAGATGGTTTTAAAATAACAGTCCCGAGCAAAATGACCCTTTTTACCACAATTAAAACATTCAGTAGTTTCATTTGCTTTTCCTTTTGAAAAGTTGGGACTGGTTTCTTTTGATGAAACATTTTGAACTAGCAAGGAGTGCCCTCTCTTGGAATTCCAAGTTTAAATCTTTTAGGTACTCATCACTAGTCCTTTCATCAATTTCATCCTCAGAATCCTCTTGAAAGTCCTGCACAACACCATTAGTATAAAAAGCAGTTGATATGGGTGTGGAGGTCAAGGCCTTTTTGGACTCAAGAGCTTTGAGTCAGGGTATCTCCTTGAGATTAAGTTGTCTTCATAGACAAACTTCCCATAGATCTCAGGGAGCTCAAGAGTCTGAATGTGATTAGCATTCCTCAGGCCTTGTGAGAAGTTTAGCCACTTCTCAGGGAGACTGTTGACAAAGCCAACATTTGTCTCGTGCTTAGACAACACTACACCATCATTTGATAGTTTGTTTATCAAAGTCTTGTATCTGGTATAAGTCTGAGAGAGACTTTCAGAGTCTTTTGCCCTGAAAGCATTATACTCAAGTTTCAGGTCCATGACCCTATTTTCCTTGGTATCTGAGGGACCCTCAAAGCTATTGACCAAGTCATCCCAAGTTTGCTTGGCTGTTGAACAGTTGATGACTGATTCCATTATATCGTCAGGAAGACAAGATATAATGATGCTTTTCAGGCGTTGGTCTTGATTGACCACCCTCCTCTCATCAATGGTCCATTGAGCCTCAGGCTTGTTTAGCCCTTCAGCAGTCTTTGGTACATAGGGACCATCTTTGACACAAGAGATGTAGTATGGTTCCATACCAGTCAAGTAGCAAAGCATTCGCTTTTTCCACTTGCTAAATTTACCAGCTTCAAGTCGTGGGGCAACAGCTGAAAAGCTTCCACCCTTTTTGTCGACTAGCTAGGGCACATTTATATCAGTCATAGTAGGATCTTGGTTTTAAAAACCTTGAGCACTCTAGGTTAATTTTAAAGATTTTATAAACCAGAGGCTCTGATACCACTTGTTGTTCCCTTAACACACTTAGAGTTAACTATAAAGTTAATCTATTTGTGTTTATGACTAATACAATGTATTGATTAATTCTAACAGTTAATGAAACGTAAATATAAAAACACAAAGTATTTTCAACGTTTAAATTCTTATTAGAAATGAATCAAAGAATCTATTACCCAAGTGTTTTGCGGAACAAACACTTGGGATTGAATAGACAAGGTATGGTGTCTCCTATCTAAACTTAAGCAATGCTTTAAGTGGTAACAATTCGACCCACTGAGCTATCTCAGGGATACGTTACTCTTTGTAGGAGAAAAGGGGTATTGTGAAAGTCTAAGCTTTAATTGCACAAAAATACCTAACCCTCTTTTCTCCATCTGTTTGCTATTTATAGGCAAACATGTTAAGAGTACTGAAAGACTAAAAATACATAAACAATGGGAAGGCGTGTCTAACAACTACAACAGTAGTTGTCATTTCCAAGAACCAATAGGATTGAGACAAAAAGTCTTCGAGTGTCAGACCTGACACTTCTTCGACTTTTAGCCACTTGAGGGATGGTTTTTTCTGACCCCGATAAGACTTGTTCTTATCTTCTTCAAACCTTCCCGCTCAATCCAGCCTTTCTTTCAGGCTTCATGGTTCTTCAGTCATTCGCCTTTAGTTATTGTTGTTGAGGAGACTGGGGTTCAGTGAGCTCTTGTCTAACGCTCACTGATCCCATTACCTTCTTCTTCGTCTCAAGTAACACTTCAGGGAGAACCGCCTTCCTGAATTGATGAGTCTTTCTTTTTAGACTCGTCCTGAGCATCTTGAAGGTAACTCACTGAGTGACTGTTCACTCCGTGACTTAGAATGTTTTCAGTTTAATTAACACTTAGCTTAATTTGTATTCAAATCTTGTTTTAACGACTCTTGGGTACTGAAGGACCCAATACCTTCCCTTTTAGTGTTGGGATTACCAATATGAATACCACATCCAGTATCGTATACCCAGAAATTTATTTTACGAGTTAATGTAAATAATTCAATCATAAAGAAGTTACCTGAAGTGCTGGGATTACCAACATCATACTTCTGCTTCTTTACTCGCAACTCCTCAAGGTAGAGAGGACAGTTCCTTTTCTAATGTCCTACCTCGTGGCAGTGGCGGCAAGCCTGATCCTTCTTGTTAGGATTCACTTTCTTCAAGGAGGGTTGTTCTTCTTAGGATTAGGTTGATAAGCCATAACTTGGTTACCCTTATCAGCATTTCCTTTACCCTTCTTGTTCGCTTGCGGTTTTGGCTTCTGAATCCTACCACCTTGAATAGCTAGTACCTGAGGTCTAGGTGCCTTCTTTGGTAAACCCTTTTCATAGTCAATGAGCATTGCAAGTAACTCATTAACTGTCTTCCCCGTGCAATGTATATTAAAGTTACGCACAAAACCAGCAAATTCCTTATTCAGGGACCTGTTGATTAGGTTAATGCACACATTTTCTGGGTAGACATAGTTGATCTGATGTAGTTGGTCAATGTAACTTTTCATTTCCAACACATGATCACTAACAGGTTTACCTTCACCCTGCTTGCAGCTGTGTAAAGCATCAATCAAATCATACAATTCGACAGCAGCTGGTTTCTCATATGTTTGTACGAGTTCCTTGATCATATCCCATGGAAAATGATTCTCAAATTGCTTCTTCAATTTTGGAGTCATACTTTCAAGCATAAGGCACGCAACTTCATTGTGCCTTTTATACTCAAGTTTCCATGCAGCTATGACATCCGCAGATTCAGTAGCTGCAGGTTCAGCAGGACAAGGCTTATCCAAGTATTCCAGTCTTTCAGTCACTCTCAAGACAATTTTGAGTGACCTATACCAGTCATTGAAATTTGGGCCAAACAACTTTTCTCGTTCAAAATAGGATTTGAACGCAGAACTTAGGATAGTGTTTTCGGGTTGAGCCATTTCTACAGAAAAAGTTCAAATATTAGTATTTTCGATAATACAATTTTTCAAGAAAATAAAATACCCTAGGAAATATTCATATAACCATATAATTTTCTTGAAAACTAGGACCCAAATTGACATAGTTCCATTACATCAGTTGATCTGCTAGTAACGAAAGTATTCAACAAGGTAATTGTCGAACAATAATTGGCAAACAATTTCCAATTCTTAGATCATTATGGGATTTACATTTGCCAAAATTTTATTTGCAAAGTAAGCATGTTTCATCCCATCTTATGCCTTGAGTTTCTAGGTCTCACTAACAACTCAATTAAGTTGTCTAATTTAGAAACTACAAATTCTCTATGTACGGTCTCATGTAATCACGAAAATTTACCTTGTCATTAAAATCTAGCTAAGGTCTCGCTTAGGCTAAATTGTAACTTCAAGTGTTTCTTATAATTAGATTGCATAAACTTAAATTTTAAAGGTACTAATTTGATGTGTTAAATCAAAATATGTATGAAGAAGCATGCATACATCTTATCATAGGTTTTACTAAAACTTTTTATTAACCAATTTCACTAAGAGTAAATCAACAAAGTTTTAATTGAGGTATTGAGTTCACCAATCAAAGAATTATATACAATTATCATCCACTATACCGTACTACTGCATGAGTCAAAAGACCCAAGTTATTCGGATAATTACCACAAAGTGGCGCGTGGAATTGAGGTCAATTCAACCTTAAGATGATTTTGTACATAAAAATAGTCGTACTAAGTATCTCCAATTTGACGCACAAAGGAGCGGAGAAACTAAGGTTAGCATAAAGCCAATTAAAAACCTGTTTCTTTTGGGTCACAATTTAATGCATACCCTCCTTAAACCCCTCACACAGTTTGTCAAAATTGGGTGAGACTTTCTTACTATTTGGAACAAAACTCATCACTCAACTAAAAGTTTATGACTTAACTCTTAAAAACATGTTATAAATTAATTATAAACTTGCTAGTCTCGCATGGGAGCGAATTACCGTGCGAAGCGAACCACTATCGGCACATGAGACTTTGCAAGATTCATAATTTATACACAATCAAGTTTCACCATTATTTAGTCCGGTTTATTTTTCTATTCAAAATTACCATTTTTGCTTACAGCATGTCAAACAAAATAAACAAAACAAGTAATAATAAAAAATAAACATATAAATAATGCGCACATAACTTAACAATTAATATATGTAAACAATTAGCCACATGAAAACTAATTCGAAAAAACCTATTAATAATCAATTCTAGGTTTAACCATGCATATATTTAACTAAGGCTTTCACTTGAAAAGTAAGTGAGCCACATACATCGACAAATCGATTGTGTAAGCCATATCAAATATACACCATATTGCACATAATTGATTCATTAATTTAATTGAGGTCTTCACCAATTCAAGATTTATCAATTAAATACATGTGTAAAAACTTAACAATTAATTCATATAGACAATAATTCCATGACAAAACATGCACGTTCCATCATGGATTCCACATAACAATTATTGAACAAGTCGCAAGATCGCATACATAACACATAAACATAACATGTTAATTCTAGGTTTTCTAATCCAATTAATTACCAAAACCCAAACCCTAAAAAATATTTAATGAATTAGGGCATTCGGCCCTAAAAAAATTAGGGTTTCGATTTTAAACCCTAAAAAATCGACCAACATGCAAACAACAATACAAGATTCATTTTTTATGTGTTTCGATAATTAATTACACATTAGAACGGCTCGTGATGCCACTGTTGGAATTTAAATAACATGTCAAACATAAATTTAACACAATATATATCTTGGCATGTGCGGAAGCGTAGGATCAAATAACATGTAAATAATTAACCGAATAATAAAACGTATGCTTACCTTTTAGCAATTCTTCAATCAAGTAATTTAAGAACCCTAATTAGGGTTTCAGTGGATTAACGAATTGACCCTTACCATTTTTCAATTGAATCCAAGATACAATATATGTTTGTACCACGTTCTTGTACACACATACTATAACCGAATTAAAGAGAATGCTAGTTCAAAATACAAATGTTTCGTTTTGGTTAAACCAAAACCGATCGAACCTCTAGGGGTTTTTGTGTGATCCGCCGAACAACGAAAATAAGGGGAGAAAACAAGTTTTAGGGTTATGTGTGTGTGTACAAAAGATACAAAAGAATGACCCTCAGCCTTGTATTTATAACATGAATAACTTGGAGGACAGGTTGGTTTAGGATTAGGAAACCTTAACCTAACCCTTAGCCGATCGGCCAAGACTCCTCAAGGGGATCCAGAACCTTCTTGACCTCTATTTTCATCTATAGTCCTTCCCTTTTATACTTAACGATCATTAGTCAATCACCGTTAATTACTTAACGTCCGTTAGTCGTGGTTTTGTGTATTTAATAATTAAATATAGTATTTTACATTTAATTATTTAATCTTTAATTCTCATACGTAAAGTGTGCAATCTCATGGTCTTGTCTTCGAATCCGGACATACACTATTAATATTTGTCCACAAAACTAACACAAACACTATCAAAGGCTTTTTTTAAAACAACCCTAAAGAGAGGAAGCTTGTGGTCCTCAATATTTGCTATACGAATGATTTCATTAGCGATGAGGCACCCATAGATACGTTTGATTTTGGGGAGTTTTTTTTAAACAAAAATAGGTCAAAAGTTTTGGTGTGATTTTGCACCCTTTCCAGTTAATTGGTTGATCGATGCTTGAACCAACGTTTGAAATTCAAAGATTACTAATTCCGAAGTACATGAAAGGCATGAGAGAAAAGGTTATCTGCTAGTATCGGACTAGCTAAGGTTCAATCTTGGAATGTCGAAAAAAACAAACAATATCGATTGAACTATGAAACAATTTCAACAACTAGTCTTTCGAAATTTTGAACATAACCTCTCAAGGTATAGGAAGGTACTAAATACATATTTTTTACTTGGATTTACATACATGTATACAGCTCCTTGAGCTTCGATAGTTCATGTATAAGGACCCAAATACAAAAAACTCAAGTATTTTTCACATTTAAGTTTGATATTCAGTATTATGATTTCTAAAGTGTCCATAAATAATTGATGTTAATAATGTGTTAGGTGTCGAAAAACCACCATCGAATATTCGTTTATCACGTATTCACGTCTAAAATGTTTAGGACTAATAATGCGAATTAATATCATTAAAAATTTCTAATGCCAAGAAGAGACGAGTGCTACATGCATAAAATATTATATTGCTGTTTGTTGACGTTAACATTTTTTATTTTTTTTTCTTTTTCGATCAAAAAGTTATGTGAATAATATTTTTAAAATCAAAATGTTTCTAAATTCAAATGCCACGAAGAGATGAGAGCTACATGCATAAATTTGATACTACCTATTTGGATAAAAAGTACCTCCACTTGATATATAAAACTCTATTTAGATTTTAGTCATTGATTCTTCAATATTTCAATAGCAAGTGAACCTATAAATATATATTAGGAAACAACGATGGATGAAGGATGAAATCATAGTACTATACATATGATTCAACGTTATCCACAAACTATATATTGGAGATGCGGTTTTAATTTGTTCAGCCACTAGCCAAGTAGCTAGTTGTTTATACTTTGTTCTCAAGCTTAAATATAAGAATATGTAAAGAAAAACTTAAATATAAAAAAGAAAAATAATAATGAACTAGAAAAGTGAAAATAATAAAAATTTGTGTGTTTCAAGTAGAAAATTTAAGAAGCATATGTTATAATATACTTTTTCTCTGAATCTTTTGAATTCTAGAAAGAAAGAAAAAAAATTGTTGGCAAAATTTGGCACTTCTTCTTTTCTCTTATCTTCTCACAATACAAAACTTGATAATACATATATATATATATATATATATATATTATATATATATATATATATATATATATACTAGACTTCAAAGCCCGCCCAATGGGCGGGCATGACTTGTAATTTCGTTAATTTTAAATCATGCCTTAATTTCGTTACATTTAACATAATAAAGTATAATTACTTTTATACAAAAGCAATAGAACACGGTTTAGTTTTTTGGGTTTAATTGTATGTTATAATTAACTTAAGTAATTATTTTATGTGTAATTTTAGGGATGAAATCTCGTTTATTAGAGCACCTTGAACACTGGCAGTATGATGTTCGGTTACATCAGTAACAATGGCAGTACCATGTTCTGTCCCATCAAAGTTTAAAGGAATATGATTTTTAACCTTCAACACTGGCAGTATCATGTTTTATTACATCACTGACATTGACAGTACCATGTTCTGTCTTACCAGAGTTTAAATGGATATGATTTTTTATTAGTTTGGTTTGTATTTGTTTGTTGATTAGTTCGAGTGTTTTGCTGATATTTGATTTTATTTCATACTCTGGCGGTATGATTTCACGCAAACAAAGTTAATAAACATCTAATGCTTAAGTAGCAAAGTGTCATGTGAAAAGTAATGAGGTTAATTTATTAAAAAATTAGAACATAAGTCTTTATTGTAAATAATCTAAAATGATAACATGAAACTTAAGTATTTATTGTAAATAATCTAAGATGATAACACGGGAAATCGTGTTCCATTTGTTCATAATTCATCTTTGCTGTCATCATCACTGGTTGTTTCATAATCAGTAGATCTGTCATTGATAAAGTTGCTGACATCATCGTCGTTAGAGTCATAACTGACACTATACGCGGCTGAATTTATTTCCCACGTTTCTTCGTCAACATCGCTGATGTGGATGATTCTACCGTGTACTTTTCCATCGATATCAGGCATCTCGTCCCACACGTTATTGTCAACCATGTTAGATTGGTAATCTTCATCATAATCGTCATCAATAGATGTATATCTTGAGTCGCCTATGAAATTATCGACTATAAAATTATATAAACAAACTATTATTTTAAAACATGTTTAACAATTTACAAACACAAATAATAATAAATTTTTTTTAACAAACAACCTGTGGAAGAGTCTTCAACAACAAATTCATCAGGGATAGTATATTTAGGTTTACAATCTCGCGTGGGGTAAGAGGGTTCTTTGAGAGCATTGATATTGACACACATGCCTGTTTCAGATACGTTGTTGTTGTTATCATGTTCATCATCCGTATCTTCATCATATAGCATATAGTTCCGTGAGAAAATGGGTTTCTACATACCAAAAATATAGTTAGTACTTAGCAACAGAGTATCTATTATGTGGACTGTTTGGTTTACCTTATTGTATATGTTAGCTTAATAATGTGGGATTAGCAAGGATGTTTCGTTTAACATATATGTTTTATAGAAATATAATGTACAAACATAAATTATTATTACCAATGGGTTTTTTCCCCCAGGATGATTAGCAGTCATAGTCTCCACACGCTTTGATCGCTTTTTTTTATCATCAATCGAAGTTAGATCTACAACTTTGCTTGCTTGTGGCTTTCCATCATCTGATGAATCCAGGTCAACAATTATGTTGTTGACTATTTTGCCGTTTTTAGCAAGCCTATGGCGTTTGTGTATAGGTGGGAGAGGCTGCAAGTAATGCAAAAGTTGTTAGTTCCCCTGATTAATAAGTATCACATAATATGGATTACAACCATTTTTTATACCTCTTTGTTGTCACGTGTTTTTTGTATTTTTTCATCATCTGATGAAACAACATAAACAATATCGTTGCTAACTAACTTGTTGTCTTTAGTTGGTCTAAACCGTTTATGTGTTGTTTGATCAGCCTGCAACTATTAGATTGATATTTAGATTTTATAATAGTTGAGTTCGACGTAATGAAAATTTTATGAAAATACCTTGTTATCAGTTTGATTTTCATAATAATCAAACTTGCATCCGTTCTTACGGGTCCCGGGTTTCACTTTTGACAATCTCCGATTGTTATGTGTTAAACAAACAACCTAAACAGAGCATCCAAAAATAAAAACCATTAAGTATTTTATGTTTACTACAATGCAAATTACTACGCATTAAAATTTTTATATAATACCTCGTTATTGGTATCATGTAAATCAGCATCTTCATTGAATATTTTGCATACATACGGATCACGTGGTTTTCGCTTATTACAAATTGGAGTAGTTCGATATCCGTTAACACCAACAGCATAAATCTATAAATTTAACATTTAAAAAACGCTTATGTAAATTAATTGTCTTCTTGCTCCTCTTGATTATTAAGATCATTAGCTGGTGTTTCGTCATCCAGTGTCGCTGGTACACTGTTAACGTTGTCTGTCGTACGCTTGCCTACATCATCAATTTGAATTAAAGTGGCGTTCGTGGCACCAACGCACACTGCTGGAATATCATCCGTTGCGTCTATCGCTTCAACAACATCTTCGTTTGTTGGTTCCTGCTACATGTTGCGAGAAGATGTAAAGATTAATTTGTATTGTTTGTTACAATTTAACGGTGTTTTTAGAAATTAAAAAATACAATGCACAATACCTCACTAATATCATCAGAATGTGTTTCCGATCCATCATCTGAACACACGGAATTGTTCTCAAAACCTTCGTCTTCCTCGTCGTCATCCTATTTTGATTCATTCATAAGGATTAGCATATACTTGTTTATAAACACAAACCATTGTTAGGTACATTAAAGGAAAAATGAATCAGACCTCTTCTTCTATAAAGCCATTCTTGAAATAGTTGATTATATCAACATCGTCCGTCACTTTCTCCGCTCTATATATATAACTATTGTTGTTGTGATTGAACTCAGAAAATAAAATTTTGAAAAGATACTTCCTCCCAATAATTTGATTAAGTGCATCCGGAAAGTATTCTTCTGTGTTCATGCCTTCGCTCTCCATTATCTCCCACGCTGTTAAATTTGTCATTTTGTGCACACTCTTGTCAAAAATCACGACTTGTGCAGTACCACTATGGTCAAATATGCGCACAATTATTTTGAACCTGCATATATAAAATATTTATCACCGAACGCGAAGTATCGAAATATCCACATTATGTATTATATGTTTAAGGACAAATCCAAATAATTATATATATATATATATATATATATATATATATATAGGTTGTTTTACATACCTGGAAGCAACGGTATATGTTTCTCCATGGTTTTTACAATACCACAACTGTTTCTTATTCCTTGCGCCCGAGTTGCGCTTTGAAACAATTGGTGTCACTCTTGTACTGCATGATTTGCAACCCGTATAAACCCACCCATTTTCCTCTTGTATGCTATGTACTTCTGCATAAACTACACAGTGTGACTCCTGTATTTAGATACAAAAACACATATAAACATTACTAACGTGGGTTTAATTAGTGATAAAATAATATTTATATTATACCCATAACAATAAATTTTGTTTTACCGGTTCAATGCTTCGAATTGTTCGAACTATTTGCTTCACACAGCCGTGCATGAACTCCGCAGGCGTAACAACACGGCTGCCAACTGAATGATCCTCAATTCTGAATTCACCTGCATCATACCCCTCCTGCTCTTCGTATCTGTGAAACGTATAAATAGGTTCCTAATAAATTTAACATGTTTTTAGTTTAAAACTAAAACACACATGTGCCGGTATCAATGTATATACCTTTTCCGGAAATCCAACAATTGTGGCACATCCCTGTTTATGAATATTCTTGTGCCAAACAAAGCATTATGTATTGATGGCTTATCTGTGTTGCACAACAAATATAGACACTGTTAAAATCTATTAATATGAATTAAAAATCTTAATTACGTAACCAAAAATTTAAAAGGCATCTATAAAACTTACTGTCCCAATATTTCACTTTCCCCAGCATCAAGAGGATGTCTATATGACAAAGCTCGTCACGTTTGTTGTCGTAGTCATTCCACATTAATGCCCAATTATCCCAAAAAGTACAATCAATTCTCAGAGATCTGCATAAAATAGGGTACACTCAATATATGATTACAAATGAATACTATTCTATACACGTTATTTTATTTTAAACAAATAATAATTTATAAAATATAGTTACTCGGCATCTTCAACGACAATTGTCCTCCGTAGCTTAGGACCGCCAGAATTGGTCAACGTCACTATTTTCCCAATAGCTACGACTGTACCAACAATATCTGGAAAAACATTTGTTATAAAAATATGCACATAAACATTAAGTAACACCAACTGTTGTATATAATTTTAAAAAAAAACACATACCAACACAATCATGTTCGTGGTATTCATTATCTGTATCGAGAATACTTGAGAATGGCTCGTTAACGAACCCAACAAAGTTGTCGTCGATGTGATCAATACGGGTAACCTCGGTTCCTTTATAAAAAGATATTCTCCACTGGTTTGGTAACAAAGGTAACCTTCCGGCATTCTCTGCTACTCCAAAATTAGAGATTATGTAACATTGACCTTCTCGTAAAAGAGGTTCAAATTTAAACATAAACTCTTTTTTGACATAGATTTGGATACGGTTCGACTGTACATATAGTTCAAATATCAATTTAACATATATAATAAATATACACAAATATAGGTATTTACTAATTTCATCTGATATACCTCTTCATCCTGGAAAACACAGTCAAGACTGTAAGGATCGTGTTCTTCGTGAAATTTGTGTGAATGCCATACGGAGATGCATCTTCCTTTAATGGCCATGTTCACATTCATCGGACTGACATCTTTAATGAGAGTCATTGTTCTCTCTCTCACCGCTAAAAAAATTAAAAAAATATATATATAGAAAAAGCTGTTTTTTTTTATATCACATTAAAATGAAACATGTATAATGAATCAACCATTTTAAATAAACCTGGCTTAGGACTTTTAATTGTGGACATACTCTTTCCATTGTTTTTACTTGGATGAGAATTAGATCCTAAAAACACAATACCAACAAAATATTTACATGCACCATCGTTTATTAACAAACAATATATTTAAAATATACATACATATTATGACAATGTTATTTATATAAAATAAGCAATCTGGAACAGACATTATCCAGAATGTTTGTACAAAACCTGAAGGAAATTTTCCATAAGACGATGTATGCATAACGGTTTTTTTGTTCCGATGTGAAGGTGCGTCCGAAGATGTTGATTGGTACCTCAAATCTTTTTGTTGATTTCTAATATAAGCAAATCTTTTAGAATCACCTTTTGAGTTTGTCGCCCCTAGCAACAATAACAAAACAAATTGTTGTATAACATATAACAATAAAGGTGCGGGTTTTTATAAACAAATATTCATACCTGATTGAGATTGAAAGTTGGAAGAATCAATCCTAGAGTTTTCATACGTGGAGTGTGTTTCAAAACAGCTTGATTGACTGGTAGATTTCCTTTTTAATGATCGAACAGCTCCTATTATTCAATGGATATAGATTTACCGCAATTTAGAATGTACAAACATACTTAATGTGTATACTATAATCACAATTTATAATATGAACACGATCAGTTTAGAAACATGTTACCTTCATGAGATGGTTGTGACTCAAAAGATGATGAGACGTGGCCAAATCTGCCCTTTTCAGGTGGTTTAGATGCTGGAACAATTACGATTGTATAAATACAATGTATTACTGTATTAAATAAAAAAATTAATGTTCAATGTACTACCTCTAGCTTTAGCAACGACATCAGAAACAACTGTTCCAGATATACTACCGGGTGTATCACTTTGAAATATGGAATTATCCAATTCAGACGAAGAAGATGGCTGAACCAAACCTATATTTCCTACTAATTTAGCAGTTAAAAATTAAGTAACATAATATAAACATCATGTAAAATGTATATAAATAAAATATCAACAAAGTTACTGCAATAAAACATTGATGAAGCTAATACCTGTTGATCGTGTAACAACATCGGAAACATGGTTGGTTGATCTTGTACCTGTTGTATCAAAATTATGATATGGATGATTACCAAATACAGAATCAACAACTTTCAGGGTAAAACAATACAAACTAATATACGATACATGAAAGACATATACAACAACAAAATACCTTGTGAAGGGGTTTTAGGATGAACGTGACTGCCAGAGCCTGTATCTGAAGGTGGATACAAATCATAAACTTATATGGTAAATTAAAACAAATTAATGTAGGATTCACGAAAACCTATATAAGAATAGAATACCTTGTGAAGAGGCTTTAGTATGTTTCTTCTGTATGGTATTGCTTGTATTTGCATCAGGAACTATAATCAATATATAAAGACGTTCATATAATAAAGCATTAGATTGATCCAACAACAACATAAATAAGATTATAACAAATTTACGAATAAATTATTCGTTAAAAAACATTCATGTGTTAAAACATCAAATTATTTACATAACATATGCTATCCTCATTAATGTATTACTTATATTGTTAATCTATATTAATAGTTTTTAATATTGTAATTTTTATGTTGTTGCTGTATAATCAAGCTAATATTTACATGCACCATCGTTTATTAACAAACAATACAAACACACATAAGCAGTATCAAATATATCGAGCAATACAAACACACATAAGCAGTATCAAGTATCTCCAGCAGTACAAACACACATAAGCAGTATCATGTACATCGAGCAGTACTTATATTGTTAATTTATATTAATAGTTTTTAATAAGGCATTAGATTGATCCAACAACAACATAAATAAGATTATAACAAATTTACGAATAAATTATTCGTTAAAAAACATTCATGTGTTAAAACATCAGATTATTTACATAACATATGCTATCCTCATTAATGTATTACTTATATTGTTAATTTATATTAATAGTTTTTAATATTGTAATTTTTATGTTGTTGCTGTATAATCAAGCTAATATTTACATGCACCATCGTTTATTAACAAACAATATAAACACACATAAGCAGTATCAAATATATCGAGCAATACAAACACACATAAGCAGTATCAAGTATCTCCAGCAGTACAAACACACATAAGCAGTATCATGTACATCGAGCAGTACTACCAATAGAGTCTGGCAGTGCTAGCAAACTAATGATTAAATTACATTCTAATGATTAAATTACATGTAAAAAACATACCTCCCAAAGAAGCACTCATGTTCTTCTTGTCAGTTCCTTTTGCAAGCCTTGCAGAGTGTCTTTGGTCGTGCATAATGGCTATATTATTATCAATAGAGTTTATTCTTTTTTTGAGTTTATAAAAAACGTTATAATATGAGGTATATATATGATGTATATATGATGTATATATAGTGATAGGGTAGAACTCTGATCTTAAATATGGGAACAAAAGATTTATACAAAATACATTCCAAACTTATCTTTCAAACTATATCTTCTACAAATTAAAATTAAACATATCTTTTAAAAAAATCCGGGATACATGTTTAGAAAATACATATACCATTCCAAATATTCCACCTAAATATTCCGCCTGGTAATCAAAGAAGAAGATTATAGTTATTTTTTGTGCGAGTTATATCACAAAATATAACTTGGTCTAATGGTAACATTGACGTATACTTAAGCTATGTAAACAACCCAAGTTCGAATATTTAGAATCCTTTTTAAAATTTCCGAATTAAAAGTCAACACACGAATTTTGTTCAGTCAAACTTTGCTTAGGTGGACTGCTTAGGTGGAATAAGAGCATGATTACTCATCAATCCAGCGCTTATTCATCAATCATGCATTTGATGACGTCGTACGCATCCTGTTATATATAATATGTAGATATATATATATATATATATATATATATATATATATATATATATATATAAAACAGGAGGCGTTACACGTAGATAATGCCACATAAGTCCACGTCATTGCCATGTAATTGTCATTAAAAGTCATGTCATCACATTTAGTCCACCTAAGCATTATTTTAGCCAATTAAAATTCAGAATAATTAAAAATTGGACATTTGCAAGAATCGAACCTGGGTCATTTAATCCACATAAAATGCTTCAACCACTAGACCAAGGCAGTTTTTGTGATTTACCATACAAACAAAGTAAGTCATATGCTTAAGTTATATTTAAGGAGTAGATCAGGTATAAAATTAAATTATTATATGTTTATTTTTTCCATAATCCTAGAACACAAACACAAAATCCGGAACAAAAACACACACAAAAACCTAAAACACAAATCCGGAACAAAAAAGACCCAAACAAATTCACCAGCTGTTGGATCGTGCCTTCCTGATAGATCTTTGAGCTTGGTAGACTGTCTATGTAATCACAAATAGCCTAAGAGAATCTTTATGAATGAAACTTATGCTTAGGCGGAATCTAAACACAAGAGTTAAGAAGAAAACAAACTATAAAACGTTGATCCTCTATGGATCTTTTATTCACTAATAATCGTTCAATGTCATACAAAACTCATAGCCGCATGTTTCTCTTATACTACAAGAAACCCTAATGCTGCATCACTAAGAAAACGTGTAAAGAGATATACACTATCTCTTCCTAAAATAACTCTAACAAACATACTAAATATACGATAAGACCAGCAGTAACAGACACTGCCAGCAGGAACAAACAATGCTACCAGCAGGAACTACATACCTGCCAGCAGGAACCAATACTACTACCAGCAGCAATGAAATAAATATTATTTCTAATAATTCCTAACAATCCTCCCCTAAACTTGAATTTGACTTGGTTAACTTCAAGTTTCTTGATAGAGCTTTGACTTCCAGGGAAAGAGGATTGAATCAGCAGCATCAGAAAGTAACCAGCAGCAACACCATCTTTAAGCACAAGCTTCCAGCAGCAACATATGTGGATCAGTAGCAACAGGAACATCTTCAATTCATAATCTGGTTACCCCTGATATGCAATGCACTTGAACTTCACAGCAACAATGACATATTGTACATCAAAACATTTAAGTTTCATACTATTCTCATCACATCCAGGTGTGTTAACACCTGTGAGAGGTGAATCATTGAAAATTAATGGAGTTGATGTCTCTTTACCAATAGCCATCACTACTGGAGTAGCCAATGTTTAAGTGTGTAAGACCATGGTACATTGATAACCATATGATTTTTAGTAAATCATCAACTATAAATGGATTTGAGTTGTCTTTACCTGGAGCCGTTTGCTCAGGACTAGCCAATTCTTAGGTTGAAGTTAACCTTTGGTGAATTGATTACCAAATATGGTTTTCCACTGCTTTTACCACAAGCCATACACATGTGGGCTAGCCAATTCTTTGGAAACCCCAAAAGGAGTAAAATCCATGGTGAATTGAAAACCATTCAACTCTCAGTAATGAAACATGGGTGAGTTGAATACCCTATAGTTTTGAGCAAACTATTACAGCTGTCAACGGATTTGAGAATCGCACCAGAGCCGTACCCTCATGGTGAGTCAACTCTTTCTTTTCTGTTAGACATGATGAGATGATTACCATTTGAGGTGTGGTTAAAAACCAACACTGTACCTGCACAAAAGTTAGTATACAATATATAAGGATTTTTATTTTTTATTTTTTTTTATTTTTTTTTTAATCTAGAAAGAAAAGAAAATAAACATAAAAGAAAATAAAGAAAATGAAAAATGTACAACAATAAGCCTCCCCTTAGGCTTATACCTCCCCTCAATCTCAGCACTTAAGGATTAAGCACCCCAATATGGACCACCAAATGGTTAAATCTTGGTCCATCAAAAGCCTTGGTTAACAAATCAGCCACATTGTCATCAGTGTGAATTTTAAGCACTTGGATAAGATGCTTCTCATTAGCATCCCTGATAAAATGGTGCCTAATTTCTATGTGCTTAGTTCTTTGATGAAACACTGGGTTCTTAACAATGCAAATGGTGTTTTGGTTGTCAATAAAGATTTTGGTGTTCATGAAATTAAACCCATAGTCTAATAACTGATTTTGAATCCAAAGTACCTGACCACAGCAACTAGCAGCAGCAACATACTCTGCCTCAGTAGAAGATGTAGCCACTATAGTCTGCTTCTTGCACTGCCAAGATACCAACCTTCTTCCCAGAAACTGACATCCCCCAGTAGTAGATTTCCTATCAAAGTTAGCACCAGCATAGTCACTGTCACTGTAAGCTTCCAACACAAAAGGAGAATCTCTTGGGTACCAAAGACCCAACTTAGGTTGTCCTTTTAGGTATTTGAAGATCTTCTTGACTACATTCAAGTGTGAAGTTAATGGTGTAACTTGATGTCTAGAACAAGCACTGACTGCAAACATGATATCTGGCCTAGAAGCGGTCAAATACATCAATGAACCTATCATGGATCTGTATAAGTGAACATTAATAGCAGAATCAGGTTCATTGTTAGACTTAGGCTTTGGAGCTTGATGAACTCAAATAAGTACATTTTATTACCATCATTTATCCTGTTTATTTGACTTGTTTTATTATATTATCTGTGAGAATTGATACGTTAATGTTTACTTTTGTAATTCTCAGGTAAAAACAAGTACTATGTGAAACTTGGCGATTTTGGACTAATTATGGAGCAAAACAAGCAAGAAGTTAAGAGTCTACTGAAATGTACAAGATCAAGATCATTCTGCTCCAGATACGCCGCATCCTACTTCGTACATACGGCGTATCACTATCAAGATTTCACAAGTTATAATCCAAGACGACAAAGGACATGCGCCGCATAGATAAATGGAGTTACGCCGCATCTTCTGGCGGTGTACGATTATTCCTGAATATATTAATCTTGGACCCCACGCGAAGTTAAGTCAATGCGCCGCATCTACTTATTCAATGCGCCGCATCTAACCCTCAGACAGAAACTATAAATACCCCAAAGTCAGACGAATTTCGTGTGCGGTGCAATATACCTAGTACGAGACTTAGCAGAAGACGAAGTCAGACGCATTAGCAACACAAGACACACCTTGAACGAAGATACAAGTGCTGTAAGAAGGTCCTGCATGTATTCAATTCATTAAGTAGTTTTGTTTTATTGTATTAGTACACTTTAATTCATCATGATGGATGGGCCGATTCCATGTGACTACGGAAAACCATGGGCACCCCTTAAAATTGCTTTCCCATTAATTAAAGTTTATATGTTGATGTCTTTGGTGACTTTTATTAGTGCATTGATAACCTCTGTGTCTAGCTGAGCATTGCTTGGGTCGCCATGCCCCTTCCTCGCCTATTTATTCTATCGTTTTAGGATAGTGGGATAGACATAAGTAATCATTAAGGGTTTACTCGCCGATAAGATTAGAGCCAACGAGAAAGGTTTAACTCTCGGTGCGTCGCATCGAACTATACACTTCATATAAAACTAGCAATAAAACAAGTGACAAGCTACTTAATTATCAGGACAGGTCTTCTTATTGTCTCAAGTATCTATCTGTGTACGTGTGTGCTAATCGCTGATTCGTGCCAATTAGTTTAGTTTATTATTTAATTATAACCAAACCGTGCCAGTCTCTCAGGCTGAACCCCCTTGCGTTAGATTAGGTTGTATAGCTAACTTAAGATATTAAAATACTGATTAGAATAACTAGATAATACGTTCCACTCTTAGTGATCGACACTCTACTTACCATTATATTCATACTGACCGGGTTCACTGCTCGTTAAAGTGTGTGTTTTATTGATAAGTCGGCTAAATATAAATTTAAAACTTGAATACTGCTAAAACCACAACGACACATCACGCGCGCACCAAGTCTTTGGAGCCGCTGCCGTGGTTATAAAAATTAGAGCAATACACACGCACATCAAGTTTTTGGCGTCGTTGCCGGGGAGTGAATTGTTATTATCTGTTAATTTGATTAGTATTTTAATTAGGTTTTTCTTTTTAATTTTTATTCTAACTGCTAACCCTGTTATATATTAGATAAATTGCATTCATTGTATTATTTGCATATTTTTTGTTTTGTGTGTTTTTATTTTCTTTAATTTTTGTTTCTTTTTGTTTGATTTTATTTTTGTTTTTATTTTCCGTATTTTTCTTGTATTCAGCTATCGTTGTACTGAGCTGATATAAACGATACGGCGCATCTGTTTTCACAGATACGGCGTATTGCGTTTAATTTTTATAAATACAACGCGTTTAATAAATTCGATACGACGCATCTTTCCCCAAGATACGGCGTATTCTGTTTTTAATAAGAATTTTTTTTTCTAAACCGTAACGCCATACGACGCATCTGTTTTAACAGATACGGCGTATTTAGTATTTAAATTAAAAACAGGTTTTCAAATTTTTAAACAGATACGACGCATCGATTTTTATCGATACGGCGCATCTTCTAAATCAAAAATCGGTTATATTTGCTAAAATTAGATACGTTGATTTTTGATAATTAAAACTGATACGGCGCATTCTAATTCTAAGTGGCGTATCTATTTTCTGAATAAAGTCTGATTAAATTTTAACGATTATAAGATACGGCGTATCCAACTTTTTGGATACGGCGCATCGTCTGCAGATATCAGTAACTTTTATTTTTCGTATTCCGTTTTCGTTGTTGATTTTCTGATATACTACTTTCTTGAACATACCCTACTGATGCTTTTGTGATAGTTTCAGGAAGTGCATGACCAGGAGTTCAACTAAGAACTTGATTACACCTTTCGAAGATCCTGAACGAGCCCTACATTCACTTAAAAGGCTTTTCAACACAAAAAGCTTTGAAATTTCAAGTTCATTCGAGCTTGATTATTTTTCTGAAGAGAAAGAGGAAGTAGAAACAAAAACAATGGCGGAAAACACTACTATGGAGGAGTACATGAACAAAACCCGTGCTGATTTCACTTCAGGAGTTGCTAAACCAAAGTTTGATGAAAAGTCAAAATTTGAGTTGAAGGGTCAGTTTCTCAAGGAGCTAAGAGAAAATGCTTTCAGTGGATCGGAACATGAGGATGCTAATGAACATGTTGAAAAGGTCCTCGAGATTGCAGATTTGTTTACTACAGAAGGAGTCTCTGACGATCAACTCATGCTAAGAATCTTTCCAATTTCGCTTAAAGGATCTGCTAATAAGTGGCTAAGGAATGAACCTGCTAGTTCAATCACAACATGGGAAAATTTGAAGAGCAAATTCCTGAAAAGATATTGTCCACCTGCTAAAACCGCTAAAAAGATGGAGGCTATCAACAGTTTCAAGCAAGAGCCTGATGAAACTCTTTATCAAGCTTGGGAAAGATTTAAAGACTTGTTGATGAAATGCCCTCAACATTATCTAAGTGAAATGCAGGAGATAATATTGTTCTATCAAGGATTGGACGTGCCTACTAGACAAATCTTGGATGCTAAGGGAGCTGTGCCTCAAATGAGTGCAGCCAATGCTAGGAAAGCTATCCAAGAAGCTGCTGATCATTCTCAAAAATGGCACGACGGAACCTTTACTAGATCTAAGAGCAGCACTAATTTTGACGGGTTTGCTGCAATTCAAGCTCAATTGGATAAAATTAGTAGAGAGATGAAGAAGCGTGATGAAAAAGTTTATGCTGCCCAAGTTGGATGTGAAAAATGCGAAGGACCTCACTACACTAAGGATTGCCCTAATAAGAATGAAAGTGAGACTTTTGAAGAAGCATACTACACACAATTTGGACAACCATTCCGACCTTCAGGAAGATTTAGGGAAGCTACTCCGAGATACTATCAAAAGAACAACTTCAATCCCACCTATCAAGAAAGGAGGCAGACTTTAGATGACACTCTAAAGTAAATTATGGCCGATGCTGCTAAAAGACATGAAGAGAACACTGCTATGATCAAAGAAATCCGAGCCTCAACGGATACTATTACAAGGAATCAAGGAGCTTCGATCAAAGCATTGGAACAACAAATAGGACAAATGAGCAAAGTTCTTCAAGAAAGGGGATACGGAAGTTTACCTAGCTCAACCGAAACCAACCCAAGAGATCATGTCAAGGCCATAAGCACAACCGAGGAAGTCACACCTAACGTACCTAGAAGATTGATGAATGGTAATGATGGTGCAAAGCCCGAATTTTTCTTTAATTCTTCAATCAGTTTAAGGAGGTTACTCAAAGGGAAGACAAAGATTGAAGAGGAGATCAAGGCTACAATGAAAGAAGAGAGCTCTGCAACCGACTTACATGCCTTGCCTCATAAAGAAAAAGACCCAGGAAGTTTTACTTTACCTTGTTCAATTAATGATATATCTTTCAATAATGTGTTAGCTGACTTAGGAGCTAGTGTGTAGTGTTATGCCCCTTAAGACATTCACTACCCTAGGATTAAGAAAATTAGCACCAACTAAGTTGCTTATTGAATTAGCTGATAAAACGGTAAAACGACCTGAAGGGATTGCTGAAAATGTGCTAGTTAAGATTGAGAAGTTTGTTTTCCCCGTAGACTTTGTTATATTAGATATGCCCGGGGATGTTAAGATTCCTTTAATCCTTGGAATACCTTTCTTGTCTACCGCCCATGCTAAGATTGATGTGTTTAAAAGAAAAATCTCATTATGGGTAGGGAATAATAAACTAGTCTATAAGTGCCAAAATCCTGTTAAAAGCATAATTAGAGGCGTCTATGTGCTAGGATTAAGAGAACGTATGGACCTCGATCTAGAAGCTAGGTTTATGGGAGAAACCTTGGTAAATAATGAATCACTTGAGACCTATAGTGGAGACTACATTGAATTAAATGATCTTAATTTACCATTAGGAATCAATGATCAATTTATGGAGGATTTAGAACCCGAAATTGAAGAAGGAGAAATTATGGATATACCTAGAATTAATATGATAAACACTAAGAATTGTGATGAATTTGAAGGATATCCTAGTTTTTGTGATTATGGTAGAAAGATCCATGTAGATTGTGCTTATAATTTACAATTTCCTTGCATGATAGGATTTAAACAAGTTAGTGCCAACTTTTTTCCTATTTTACCAATTAATGTTATGTCAAAAGATTTCTATAATTCTATAATGAAAAACAAAATTGAGTATAGAGGGAAAAACGTAGTTGGAATATTCATGAATGTGCTAATTTTTGTTGGGAATTTAACTATTGTTACAGATTTCACCGTGGTGGAAAACATGGATGCTTATCGTGATGTTGAGATGGGTGACGTGATCGTAGGGAAACCATTTTGTAAGGAGATCGAAATTAACGCTAAAAGATTTGAAGGAAAGATCACCTTTAAAAGTGGAAGCAACGTTATCACTTATATGATGCCTCGTGCTCACCCAAGGTTTAAACATGCCCCTAACAAATTTTGTTACAAATTTACACCATTTCTTTTTGTAGATGAAAATGACGCTGAGAAAGGGATCGAATATCCGTACCAAAAGATGAAAGGATTCAACAAAGGTGTACTTGAATTGGGGCCGGAATATGTTCGTGACGAAGTAATTCGCAACTACATCGTGCATGGACATTGTGGGATCAATAGATCAAAATAAAGAGCTGAACGTGAGTCTAACTTGAAGACTCTGGAATAAAGACAAGTGCTGACCGGGAGACAACCCGGAAAATTTTTACATTTTGTTCTGTGTCGAGTCTGTCAGGCCCGCAGAAGATACGGCGCATCTCCATCCTAAGATGCGACGCATCTCCTGCAATGGTCATATCTTACTTTATTTTCTGCATTTTTATTTTTGACTTTAAAACTTTCTGTCAGTCTATTTAATGCGGCGCATCCCTGGTTAAGGATGCGACGCATCTTTTATTCTGATTCGTATTTTATTCCAGCCTCGATACGGCGTATCTTCTTCCATAAGATACGGCGTATCGACTGACCTGATGATTTTCGTTTTAATTTTTTAAGTTTTATTTTTGCTAACTACTAATGTATTATGCAAGTTTGAACTTTCTTAACTCAGGTGTGTTTAAGTCTAGATGGTATTATAAATTCCTGCATTCTTGTAGATACATCAAATATGAAGATTAAACGTTCTCATCCACAAGAAAGATGATTTTTGCTCTTATACAAAAAAAAAAAAAAAAAAAAAAAAAAATGGAGGATCATACCGAGCAAATCTCAGGGGAGTTTTTCTGTTCTAATTCTTTTATTTTCCAGTTTTTAACCTTTGTTACAAACAACGAGGACGTTGTTTAACTTAAGTGGGGGGATTGGAGAATTAGAACACTTACTTGTCCTAAACTTTTTCAAAATATGCTTAATATATCAAAATTTAAATTTTTAGCATGTTTTTGTTTAAAGTCTAAATTACATAGCTTCACACATAACATTATTTCTAAAAATTGTGAACTTTTCAAAATTCACAAATCTATGAGTGTGCCGGTGACTTGTAAACTTTAGAACTTGGCTTGTATACTATTCGAGACCACCATAATAAGTATTATTTATATAATTGGAATGACTTGTCTAAATTGGTAAATTTCTAGGATTACACCCAAATAGCCTTTATATATGTGATATTAACTAACTACACTGGTTAGTTAACCCCCGTATAAACCCTTTTGTTACTCTCACTTTTAGAGTAAGATACCCCTAGAAAAACACTCAGAGCCATTCCTTTCTTTTCTTACACCTTTGTTATAATGTTTCGTAACACCCTTACACCTTAGCCTACCCTGTAGATTAAAATCCGTGGTTGGTTAATTGCTTTAGGCAAAGTGTGTTTCCTTACATTACCTGTGTTCGCGTGCGTAATTCATTATCTTTGGTTGAGTCAGGAAATTGCACAATGCAATTGGTATGAAAGTAAATATTGTATATCTTTGAGTTTATTTTTCGTGTGTTTACTACTTTCGTTGTTACAGTTATTTCTGAAAGTATGAAAAGTATGAAAAAATTATCTGGAAAAATGGTGATAGAAAAGTTGTGAAATTTTACACATCTATGTTTATGTTTAATGTCAAAAAAAAATAAATAAATAAAAATAAAAAAAAAACGAAAAAAGAAGAAAAGAAAAAAAAATCGAAAAAAGAAGAAAAGAAAAAAAAGAAAAAAAGTTGGAAGTTTGTTTTAACCAACTTATGTAAAGTTCTGTATTAAGTGGTCGATATCACCACTAATTGTTGTATATTATATTTATGGATTGAATGGGAGTTGGCCGTTATGGGAACGCCAACTAAGGTTATTCTTTGATTGAGATCTTGTTGAGTATAATTCGTGTCTACCTAAAGCGTGTGTTTCAAGTGTTAAAGCGTGAGTTATTCAATGATATGAGTCTTATTCATGGGATGGTTGAGATAGCAATTTACCACACTTAGGATTTTAATTTATCAGTTTTGTTTATTTTTCATTTTACACCAATTTGTATCCCAAATATTATCCATACCCTATATTATTCTTTATCCAAACCTTTGATTTATTGAGATTAGGGATTTGAGCAATCTTAAGTATCGTAGTCGTGGATTCGGCTATGTATTTATGATTTTGTCGCCCTTTTTGATATAATATTATTGGTGAAGATTACTTGGTCCTATCTTTAGCCTATTCGAGTTAAGGATTTGAGCAATTGCAAGTATCGTGGTCGTGGATTCGATCATGTATTTGTGATTTTGTCGCCTTTTCTGGAATTTGAGATCGATAGAGATTAAGAAGAATGATTAACCCTTAACCAAGAAACCCTTTTTACCGCTTTAGACTTGTTATTCCTTGGCTTTAGTGGGGGAGATGCGTATACTTGCCAAGCTTATGATAGAATATTCGTCACGACTGGACAGTTAAACGATTAGATTTGCTTTTATCAAAATATTTTATTTTATTTCTAATTCGTTAAGTGTTTGGTTGTGTGATTTCGACAAAACGAATACATGCTTAAATATAAAAATAAATCCTAATATCTTTTAGGATACATTTTCATAAAATTTATTCTAAGGTTTACTTGGAGACAAGTAAAGTTCAAGTGGGGGGATATTTGATGAACTCAAATAAGTACATTTTATTACCATCATTTATCCTATTTATTTGACTTGTTTTATTATGTTATCTGTGAGAATTGATACGTTAATGTTTACTTTTGTAATTTTCAGGTAAAAATAAGTATTATGTGAAACTTGGCAATTTTGGACTAATTATGGAGCAAAACAAGCAAGAAGTTAAGAGTCTACTGAAATGTACAAGATCAAGATCATTCTGCTCCAGATACGCCGCATCCTACTTCGTACATACGGTGTATCACTATCAAGATTTCACAAGTTATTATCCAAGACGGCAAAGGACATGCGCCGTGTGGAAAACTAGAAGGGGGGTTGAATAGTTTTATGTCCTTTTAAATTTTATTTTGAAAACTTTTGTTTACTTTTTAAAATTTAGATTCGAATTTATGTGATCTCAACTTCTTGAACAATATGAACAATATGTATATAAGTAAATATAAATAAGTAATGCAAGTAAGGTAATAAAATGAAATGAAAGCTAGAGATGGAAAGATCTAACCGAGAGACAAGAGATTTATAGTGGTTCGGCTACAAGGACACCTTCCTTGCCCTACTCCACTCCCCGAGCACCTAACTCGAGAGTTTTTCTTCACTATGTCAACAAGCTCCCTTATGGCGGAGAAAACCTTACACAACTTTAGCTTACACCGGCTTAACGACACAAAGCTAAATGTCGAGTTCTAATCTTAGCTAGAACCAATCTCACAACTTAAACACGACTTAATCACACCTTCTTCTTCACGACTACTTCACGACTTCTTCACGACTTCTTCACAACTACTTCACGACTTCTTCACAACTTCTTCACGACTTCTTCACTACTTCTTCACGACACTTCACAACTAAGCACAACCTATGTACACTTCTACTTCTTCACACCTTTACTACTTACACACCTTAACAACACAACTTCTCTACTTACACACTAACCTATCCCAAACAATTATACACACAACTATCTAACAACAATACACAACTTATAAACAAATGTATGATGACATAAACAACTTAGGTATCTAAGTTGCAATACTTCTTCTCTAGTTGTTGAAGGAGTATTCTTCTTTTGCACTTAAATGGAGGAAGCTTGGATCACTTAGAAACCAAAGCTTAAGATTATATGATCAAAGGGTTTTTGAAGATACGAAATGTGATTTAAAACAGAAAGTTTCAGTGTGCAAAAGGTAAGTAAAAATCCAGGAGAAGGCTGATATTTATAGGAGAAAAACTGGACAGCTGGAGGCCTACTGGAGCGGGGGCGGTCCCCTTAAATAGGGGGCGGTCCCCTTAATTATTAAGGGGGCCGCCTAGCAAAATTAAGGGGGCCGCCCCTACTGAACGTTGGCCAATTTTGTCCTTTTGTGGGGAAGGTTTTTCTGGAACATTTTAACTGATTTTGGTTAAAAATTTGAATTCATATTTTTATAAAAGATTAAACATTTTTATTTAATACCAAAAATGTTTTTCAAAAATATATAAAATGTTTTTGATGTTTTATAAAAAATCTAGTTATTAAGAAAATGTTCCTTTGATCATATAATGCATTAAGCACTTGTTTATTCATACCTTAAGTGATTAAGTTGTAGAAATGAATATTTACAACTAAATACTTGTTTATTTGATAAGTTTATGTTTAATGAGTTTATATTTTGTGATCATTAAAACATAGAGATATGAATAATGTTTTTAGGCATTATTTATGTCAACAATCTCCCCCTTTTTGATGATTACAAAACTTAAACTTATTAAATCCAAAAATTTATTTTTGAACAAGTATTTAGTGAGTTTACATTCACTTCTCCCCCTTTTTGTAGAATCAAAAAAAGGTTATGCCGACAAGTTTTAGAAACTAAATTTGTCGGGACGAGAACTCCCCCTCGTTCGAGGGCACCAAGGAGACGAGCTATGGAAATCTTGGCTGCAAAAACAAGTTAGGAGACACAAGATACATATACATAGCAAAAATATTTAGAACAACCAACTAATGCATTCAAGATGATCATATATAACATATGAATCATCATTACATTACATAAAATACTTGAAACATAATGATTACAACATAACTAGAAATACTAATGGTCCTCATATTGCCAAAGAGAGCGATTGGACTTGCTTGCGACACAAAAGGGTGAGGGAGTTTATTTTGAGGCGGAAAGCATGTGGATGGGTTTTAGTTATGTGATGGTGAGGGAAATGGAGCGGATCCATTGAGGTTATATCGTTGTAGTGGAGGAATGGGATGAGGACGAGTGAGTAGATATTTGATCCAAGAAATATCTTCACTTAAGTGGAGGATTTGTTTTTGAAGGAAGATGCAACAAGGGCAATAGTGGGTGTGGTTTGTAACTTGATCCAAGTTAAGAGAGTGTGGTAGGCAATTTGAGTAAGGTGAGGATGGAGGTTGTCCCTTGTTGCGTTGTGTGAGGTGCATAGCAAGGAGATCATTAAGATCATGGATTTGGTTAATCTCTTCATGAAGCTTTTGCCTTTCATGAATGGGAATTTGGTTATTTGGTGGAAATGGATGGTATTGGGGTGAAAAGTTTGATGTTTGACCAAGGTGATGAGGGTTTTCAAGGATTCCATTGAAGTTGGTTTGAGGTTTAGGGGAGTAGTTTGGAATGAATGTGGATGTTTGGCCAAAATGGTAGGGTTTGTGAAATGGTTCAATGGAATGAGGTTGTGATCTTGGAGAGTAGTTGGGGATGAATGATGATGGAGGTGTTGTATTGTTCCCTTTACACTATTAGAGTTAACTAGAAAGTTAATCTATTTCGTGTTATGACTAATACAATGTTTAGGATTAATTCTAACAGTTATAAAATGTAAGTATAAAAACAACAATATTTTTCAACGTTTAAATTCTTATTAGAAATAATTCCAAGAATCTATACCCATGTGTTTTGCGGAACAAACACTTGGGATTGAATAGACAAGGGTATGGGGTGTCTCCTATCGAAACTCAAGTTTTGCTTGAGTGGTTACAATATACCCACTGAGCTATCTCAGTGAGTTGTATACTCTTTGTAGGAGAGAAGTTCCTTTGCAAAAGTTCAAGACTTTAAATATACAAAGCACACTTTAACTTCTCTCCCATCTGATCTATTTATACACAAGTAATCTAAGTATAAGTGATTAAATATAATACAAGTTGTTGAGGTTGCGTGTCTAACAATTACAAATAGTAATTGTCATTTCCAAGAACCAATAGGAAAGGGCTAATAAGACTTTGGGAGTTGTTGGCTGACACTCCATGACTTTTATCTGCAATAGGGAAGGTTGGATCTGACAAGAGAAGAGTGTTGGGCTGACACTATTATCTTCTCAGATCTTTTCCCTATTGTTCCCGCCTTTTCTTCAGGCGTTGGTTCCTCAGTTCTTCAATCACTTTGTTGGTTGAGGAGACTGGGGTTCAGTGAGTTCTTGTCCAACACTCACTGAACCATCATCTTCTTCTTTGGCTTAAGTCCTACTCAGGGAGTACCGCCTTCCTGAGTAGTGAATCCTTCTTCTTGAATTCGCCTTAAGCATCCTGAAGATGACTCACTGAGAGGCTGTTCTCTCAGTGACTTGAATTGTTCTCGGTTTAAGTTAACACTTAGTTAATTTGTGTCCAAATCATGTTTGAAGCATTCTTGGGTTTTTCATGACCCAACAATCTCCCCCTATTTGGATATAAATTATTCCTAAGTGTTTTGATCAGATATGAGTGAGCTAAAGACTTCTACTCATACTGAATGTACTAGAATGTAAATATGGACACTGAAATAATAAAAACATCATCTTATTGATATCATTTACAAGTCCTAACAAAACTAAGTACAAAAGGGATAGTGGTGGGTATTCAGGCAGGTCATCAGTTCAACTTGATTCCAAGGGCTTCAAGCTTGGGCTTCTTTGACTGCAGCTCATGTTGGTCAGGATGTTCATTGATTTTTCTTTTCAGGTCTTGACAAAACCTCACATTTTCAGGACTCTTGAGAGGAGAGGCCATCATTAGAAAGCCAAGCATTGCTTTAATCCCTGACAAATCTATATCACTCCACCTTTGGAAGGCTTTGTCACCAAACTCATCAATGAAGAACAAACCTCTATCAGGCTGTTCAATGACCATATTGTTCCTGAAAGGAACACCTTCAGGGAGAGCCCTATTGCAGTCAAGATCAGGAATCTTGATCTCAGGCTCAGCTTCTATCTTCTTTCTTTTCCTTGAAGAAGACTGAGAGGGAGCAGGTTGTGCAGATTCAGGAAGAAGAGATGGAATGCCAAGTTCCTGAGGTGCTGCTGCCAATCTTTCGTACCTCAGACTCAAGGACTTCATCAGATTAAGGACCACAACATTTGATTTCTTTGCTATTAATGGACCCAACTCATCCAATTCAGTGATCCCGAAGTCAGCAAATCTGAAAGGTTTATGAACATCAAAGTTTCTTTTGTCAGCACCTCTGTAGACAGTGACAACGGCAGGATTGGTGTTTCTTTGAATATGAACATCAGTGATTGGTTCTGGCTTCAACCTTTCAGTCATATACCACTGATATTTCTTGATCCTATTCTGCCTGATCTCTTCAGCCCGTTTATTTCTTTCCTCCCTTTTCTGCCTGAGAGTGGTCATCTCCTCAGACTGAGCTTTCACAAAGGTCATACCACCTTCTCTTCCTGAGAGATCCTTAGCCTCAAGACCAATTTTCTCAGCCTCTTCATGAACAACCTTGATTAAAGCAGACTTGCTCGCCTTCTCTTCCTCCTTTAACTTCTTCTTTGCTTCCTCTTCCTGAAGATAAGCACTGAGTTCATCAGCTGAGAAGTGGTGAAGAACTCCATCAATTTCATATGGGATCCTGAGTGGTGATTCAAGATCCTTTGCAACCGTGATCGGTGCTGGTTGAGGCTCAGGTTCAGTGAGGATGCCTTTGCCTTTATCTTGATGGGAGGAAGAGGTTTCAGGAATCTCCCCCTCAGTGTGAGAAGGAGGTTGTTGGCTTGAAACTCCAGTGTCTTTCTCCCCCTCAACTGTTGCTTGAGCCATGGTGATAGCAAGAGTTGGAGTCACTGGAGCAGTAGGACCTTTGAAGGCCTGATAGATCTCAGTCATCATTGATTTGATGTCCGAGGTGTCTTTCTGAAGACTTGAGATCTGATCCGCCAGAGAAGCCTGAGAAGCTTCGATGCCTGACATCCTTGACCCAAGAGACCATGCCAAGGATGTTGAGGATTGTGCCCAAGTACCAAGATGTTTTTCCTGAAGACCCATGGAAGTCCTGATTGAGTCCAAGGAAGTAGTAAGACCCTGAAGCTTAGAATCCTTCAGTAAGCTGAGAAGATCATTGATTTCAGCTGACTGCTTCTGATAAGTCTCAGCAGCCTGAAGGACCTTTTCAGTGAGTACGGGGTCATCTTTGACAGCTGACTGAATAGTTCCAAGGCTGTTGGTAATGCCGTCAAGAGTAAGATTGAACTTCTGGAAATGAAGATCAATAGCTGTCAAGGAGTGTTTGGTGTCTGATTGGATTTCGATCACATCATCATGAAAAGTTTCAACATCTGCCTTCAGGTTGGCATAGTGAACAGCAGCTTCAGTGTGATGATCAAACATCTCATCAGTGAGACCAGTGAAAAGAGCTCTGTTGGTCTTCAGTAGGAATTTGACCAATGTTCTTTCAGTGAGGGGAAGAGAGTTATCATACTTTTGGAGGATGTCCCCAGTACCAGAAGAATCAGAAGACTGAGAACCAGACTCTTCACTTTGGCTTGGAGATGACTAATGTGATTGTTCAGGTTGTTCTAATTGTATATCAGTATCCATATCCTCACCTGCCTCAAACATTTCCTCTTCACTCTCTTCCCTGAGCTCTTCATCAGACTCCATAAAAGCCTGAAAGTCCCCCATGGACTCAATACCCAAAAAATCAATCGGCTCCTCTTTATAAAAAGACTTTCCTTCGGTTTGGTCAGGTTCTGACCCCGTTGTCATAATAACTGAGTGGGTTTGCTCAGCCTGACTAGCCATAATAACTGGGGTAGCACCAGCCTGGCTTTTGGGGGTAGTTCCTGAGAGACTGGATCCGCCTGAGGGGTTGATGGGTTCCATATCAGCGGGTTGTTTCTTTCCCTCTGAGTCTTTGTCCCCCTTAGCACCTTCAACTACTGATGGGTATTTTCCAGTAGTATCACTAGGTACTGATTGTGAAAGTTTGTGGACCCCCTTCCTATCAGGATTGTGCTGTCCTTCAGGGGATTTAGGGTCCTTTTCTCCCTGAGATCCTGAGGGTGATTGCTCAGGAACGTTAGCGGGATGTGAATGTTTGTGGGTCCCCTTCTCAGTAAGGTAGTGCTGCCTTACCGAGGATTTAGAACCCTTTCCTCCCTTGGGAACTGATTGTTTTTTGACAGTTCCTTCATCGGGATGTGAGGGGGTGTGGGTCCTCTTCCCAGTAGGGTGGTGCTGCCCTACCGAGGATTTAAGACCCTTTTCTCCCTTGGGTACTGATTGTGATTTATCAATACCTTCATCGGGATGTGAGGGGGGAATGCTTCCTGATTCCTCTGACTTGTTTATGTCAGTTGAACCATGTGGAATGGGTGTGCCCGAGGTCACTGAGGATGATTGATGCGTGGTTTTGCAACCTTACAACAGGTTTTACCTCTCGAGGGATCTCAAGAGGCTTACAACCCCACCAGGCAGTGTACCTGACCGATGTAGTATAGTGTAGTGGTAAGTACGGGGGATTGATCGTTCTCCACAGGGAATAGTGTTCGTTAGGTATGAAAAACTACTCTAATAGGTCTAAGGGTGAGAGAAGATTCTTTTTATGTTTTTTATAATTTTATGAAAGCAAGTAAAATCTCGGGTTTGAAAGAGTGGGCGGAATTAGTTGCTAGTCAACTAACCCAAGTTACTACGAATGCAAATAAAATAAAATAACAGAAAATGAAAAGGTGGTAAAACTTATGTGGAGAGAAATGTGTTTACTTAGATTTCCTTACTCCCTAACTATCTTTTACCGGTTGATTAGTGTGTATTAATTGCGTAGATGACGGGTGTATTCCTTAATACCAATCGTGGGGTGGCGTACGTACTTCCCCAACTCTACAAGCTCCTACTTCACTCCTATGTCGAGCCGGCTAGGAAGCTCCTAACATGGGATCACTAGAATTCGCTTGTGCATTAAATACAACCATAAAAACCTTAGTACGCATTGGTTCATGTTTCTTAAGACGTTCAAGCAAGTTACCGAATAGGAAGTTAGCCAGTTTTCTTAAGCCTAACATAGATGAACAATCATCCAATACAACTAATAACACACTAATAACCAATAATCAATAGCTAGGTTTCATTAGATCTAAGCAAACACAAAATAAATCTAGCCTAGCATGTTAAACAAAAGACAAGAACAAGATAGAATCAAACAACACATAGACATATTGAATGATTAATTGATAACTTATCTTCAATGTAACATGGAAGATCTCAAGGCAAAAAGCCTTGAAAAAGCTGCTAAAATCGTCTTAGGGTTTTCACACACAAAGTTCCCCAATAAGTTCCACACTAATGACAAAAAATTGCAAAACTATATATAGACTTTCAGATCTGACGGCGTCACGTTATAGAGTGTGACGCCGTCACCTCGCCGCTTTTAGGGTTCCCGGATGGCCTTCTTGACGCCGTCCCTCTTTAGCTCTCCAAAATCCGTTCTGGCTTATCAAGGCTTGACGCCGTCAGATAATGGCTTGACGCCGTCCCTCTTTAAATTAAGCCGTGACGACCTTGATCAGATTAAAGGGTGACGCCGTCAGAATTCCCATGCAAATTTCTCTGGCTTATCATGAGTAATTTTCACATCCACCTTTTTCTTGCCAAGCCATGACGCCGTCCAGGGCAATCCCTGACGCCGTCAAAGGTAACTTTTAGCCGATTTTGAGACTTTGTCGTTTTCTTCACTTTTATGCTCCAAAAACGTCCAAAATGCTTCCTTTTCCAGATTTCTTCTCAAAAGTACCTAAAATGACAAAAGGAACGATTTAGGGCAATATTTGATCAAATAAATACGATTTAGGGCTTAAATGACCCCTTAAAAGCGGTACACTTTTCGCTTCATCAAATACCCTTACACTTGAGATTTGCTTGTCCTCAAGCAAATGCGCTTTTATTCTAATCAAAATACAAGTTAGGGGTCATTTAACACTAATATAAAAGTAATTGCAACAAATAGTTGTTCCACTTTAATCATAATAAGCACGGAGATTACAAACTAGCACCTCACAAGTAGTGTTTAGATACTCACATCTCTCAAGTGTCATCAAAATAAATCTCATAAATGAAAACGGATAATATCTCTCACTACCTGTCATAGCGAATAGATTACCATAGGCTTGGGAAAGGATCGAAAAACTCCTCCACTAGGCGTAAGCACCTAAGATAAACTATCAAAGAGGGCTTTTAAATGGGTTATAACGTTAGGTGTAGGGAAAAGGAAAACACGGTTTTGTTGGATAAAGGATATTTTACTGGTGGCGAGTTAAAGATCTTGATCAATTACATGTACTATACAATGTTGCTAAGCCAAGACTCGACTCAATCTTAAGCTAAAAACAAAATAACAAAAACATAAAATAAACATAAAATGAAACGGGATGGTAGTCCGTATGTTTTTTCTACTTTTCTTTTTCACATTTTTTTTGTATTTTTCTTGATTTTTTTTTTTTTTTTTTTTTTTTTTTTTTTTTTTTTTTTTTTTTTTTTTTGCATACACTTTTGCCCTACCATCCAAAATAATACATCATAGGGGCGTTGCATTCCCCTTACACTTGAACTTTTACATAACTTTACAAATTACTATTCTAATGACTCGAATTAAGATAATCAAAACACTTGGAGTACTTTTAAAATATTTAGCACATATGGGGGTAATAAATGATGTTCTTCCCCATTACTCCATTACACTAGTACTTCACCCATGAGTCCCAATCGTCCCAAAACAATATGTACAAGGATATGACTTGACTTAGCAACCATGTAATCAACTAGATAATTAACTTGGGTTTAAACAAATGTTGTAACAATAATGCACTAAAAATGAGTGCATACAAGGTAGGCTAAGGCGATTTGGGTGTACATTTAAGTGGGGTGTAACAAATTCTTCCTTTAAGTAAAATGCTTAAAGGTCGAAACGAAAAGATAGGCTCTGAGGGGTGTACTAGGGGTATCGTGTACTAAAAATGAGTACAACGCAAAGGGTGTGGGAGAATTACTTGACCAATGTAGCCAACGTAATTATAACAAAAACACAGGTGTAAAACAATGGGTTAATCCTAATGCCTCTTATCATGTAGTAAATCTAACTACACGAATGTAGTCTCACTTGTGGCCTTGGAATGGTCCTAACGCAAGTTCTAGAATCTAAGTGCTACCGGTACACACATCATAGCATAAATGCTTTTCCTACCAATTCTAGGGGCGAACCTCACATATTTGGGGGTGGAAAATTTTTTAGTGGTACGGTTTTTGTGCTAGTCATATAATTCCTATCCATGAGACGCTTATTAGAACTAAAGTTTCACTCCTAAATGTTGTAAAAAAATTTAAATTTGGCACTAAAATTACCCTAACAGGTATTTCTCTTATTTTTATTACACATCCACTATTAAACAAACAAAAATCAAGCGTAATAGCATTCTCTAATCGTACTTTTACCCCCTTACACTTAAGATGAACATTGTCCCCAATGTTCAAATAACAAGATGTAAAAGCATAAAGTAAAAGAATGAAATCAAATACTCCCCTGATTCGCTCGGTGGATAATGAAGTAACACGGTTAGATCTTCTTCCAAGGTAATGTTGAAGCTCCATGACTAATGCATCGCCAAAAGCTTGATTCCACATACATTTCCTTGTCCAAAATAACCTGTTAAACCTGAGAAAACAAACACGAAAACCTGCATAACATCGGCGGGATAAATCTATATATAAGGATATAATGCTTGTGGAATGATTATTTTGCAGATTCCTGGAGATTATAAGTTAGGGATTTAATAAAAACTTTTTATGAAAACAAAACTTTCAAAAATTTTCAGAAAATTAAACCTGACGCCGTCAGGTTGTAGATCCTGACGCCGTCAGAAATAATCTGACAGAATTCTCATGTTATGTTTCCGGAAAATTTTTGGAAAAACCTATACCTTACTTCCTGGAAATCCTGCAAAACATCATTATGACTCGATACAAGCATTTGACTCAAACAAATACTAATATGTATGTTAATTTAATATTGTTATGATTCATGTTCATTTGTTCTAATAAACCGATTTGGATTTCCCTTACACTTAACTTTTGCAAAATACCTTTATATGTAGTTAAGACGAAGTTAAAAACAAGATAAAGCATTTTCACAATTTAGTTTTTAACATGAATCAATAATAATAAAAATTAAACATACATACGGAAGCAAATAAAATCAAACAAACAAATAAACACACAAAGCAAATAAAGCTTGGGTTGCCTCCCAAGAAGCGCTTGTTTTTGTTCGAGTCACGAGCCTGACTCTACCCTTATTTAACGGAAATAGGGGAGGTTTTCCCTACACTTAGGGTTAAGTGCGGGTGATAGTAGCGATACACACCAGCTCGGTAGGAGTATGCCACATGAGGAAAGATTGGTGGATGAATTATATGCTCAAAGGGGTGTGTTCCGTTCATCATAACCTTACCTAGTTCACTTTGGTCAATGGGTGATTTTGAGTTTTCTCCTAAAAAGGGATCATCTTCTATCAACTTCGAGAGACTCCTAGTTGGGAATCCATCTTGACCTAATAAATCCGGTTTAAACCCATAATGTTTCTTGTGATCAATCATGAATGGGTGATGTAAGTATGTAAGGTCATGGTTCACTCCTATATTAGCTTCCACTCCACATGGCCTAGAGTCTACTACCTTAATCTTAACATTACCCGGACTACATGGTTTGATGGGTGGATCGGGACCTTTTTCAATTCCTAAATTCACATCTAAGGATGGAAGATTAGGTAACGGTTTTGGCTGAGGCTCCGGTTCATCAAAACTAGGAACTTCCATATAACTAAAAGAAAGGTTATGACTACAAGTATTCAAACCTATTTCTTCTAGTTGTGTTTGGTCCAAGGGCTCTACCTCTATTGGGGTTCCTATAGTCTCTTCTACTTTTTCCGGGTAAGTTACAGGCGGTGTGTTAACCTCAAATGATGGTAGGATTTGTGGGGTATTTAGTGGTCTTGCATTTCTAACCCCATTCTCCATAGTATCTAAATCACCTATATGTTCATCATGTGTTTTGGTAGGATCTAACCCAAACACATTCCTAAGTATCTCAAATCCTTCTCTAGCCATTTGAAATTCTAAGTCCGATTCATAGTAATATTCAACTTGATTACTATGTTCCAATTGCCTAAAGGATTCCTCATGCGTGTCATATGTTTTGGTGAAATCTATCCCACTCATGCAACTAGGTAGTTCAACACTAACCATCTCATAATCTTGGTCCAATTCAAGGTCCATGTTCTTAAAAACTAGGTCTTCTTGCTCATGGTACCTATAGTCGGATAAATCCTCCTCATTAGTTTCCTCAAGTTGTGATGTATATAAACCCATCAATTCATTCAACTTATGGTTCACGGTTAGGAAGCTTTCCTCAAATTTTTTCCAAAGGGTTTCACTAAAAGGAGTTGATCCTAACAATGATTGTTTAATAGAAGCCGCACATGCACATAATTCATCAAACCTATCAAACTTTACACCCATCTCCTCTTGTATATATCTAAGATCACTTAAAAATTCATTGGAACAACAGGAAGCAAATCTATCCGTGTAAAGTAATTGTTCCTCTATTGTTAATGATCTAAATGGAATTTCATCCGCCATGGTGACAAATGAAAAATGATTTTACAAACAAAGGACACAAAGAAAAAGATAGACTAAAGAAATCCTAGAAAAATAAAATAAAAATCCCACTAGAAAGGAATCTAGTGAGTAGACCTAATAAAATAAAAATCTCAACCTAAACAATAACTATTCCCCGGCAGCGGCGCCAAAAACTTGATGCGTGGTTTTGCAACCTTACAACAGGTTTTACCTCTCGAGGGATCTCAAGAGGCTTACAACCCCACCAGGCAGTGTACCTGACCGATGTAGTATAGTGTAGTGGTAAGTACGGGGGATTGATCGTTCTCCACAGGGAATAGTGTTCATTAGGTATGAAAAACTACTCTAATAGGTCTAAGGGTGAGAGAAGATTCTTTTTATGTTTTTTATAATTTTATGAAAGCAAGTAAAATCTCGGGTTTGAAAGAGTGGGCGGAATTAGTTGCTAGTCAACTAACCCAAGTTACTACGAATGCAAATAAAATAAAATAACAGAAAATGAAAAGGTGGTAAAACTTATGTGGAGAGAAATGTGTTTACTTAGATTTCCTTACTCCCTAACTATCTTTTACCGGTTGATTAGTGTGTATTAATTGCGTGGATGACGGGTGTATTCCTTAATACCAATCGTGGGGTGGCGTACGTACTTCCCCAACTCTACAAGCTCCTACTTCACTCCTATGTCGAGCCGGCTAGGAAGCTCCTAACATGGGATCACTAGAATTCGCTTGTGCATTAAATACAACCATAAAAACCTTAGTACGCATTGGTTCATGTTTCTTAAGACGTTCAAGCAAGTTACCGAATAGGAAGTTAGCCAGTTTTCTTAAGCCTAACATAGATGAACAATCATCCAATACAACTAATAACACACTAATAACCAATAATCAATAGCTAGGTTTCATTAGATCTAAGCAAACACAAAATAAATCTAGCCTAGCATGTTAAACAAAAGACAAGAACAAGATAGAATCAAACAACACATAGACATATTGAATGATTAATTGATAACTTATCTTCAATGTAACATGGAAGATCTCAAGGCAAAAAGCCTTGAAAAAGCTGCTAAAATCGTCTTAGGGTTTTCACACACAAAGTTCCCCAATAAGTTCCACACTAATGACAAAAAATTGCAAAACTATATATAGACTTTCAGATCTGACGGCGTCACGTTATAGAGTGTGACGCCGTCACCTCGCCGCTTTTAGGGTTCCCGGATGGCCTTCTTGACGCCGTCCCTCTTTAGCTCTCCAAAATCCGTTCTGGCTTATCAAGGCTTGACGCCGTCAGATAATGGCTTGACGCCGTCCCTCTTTAAATTAAGCCGTGACGACCTTGATCAGATTAAAGGGTGACGCCGTCAGAATTCCCATGCAAATTTCTCTGGCTTATCATGAGTAATTTTCACATCCACCTTTTTCTTGCCAAGCCATGACGCCGTCCAGGGCAATCCCTGACGCCGTCAAAGGTAACTTTTAGCCGATTTTGAGACTTTGTCGTTTTCTTCACTTTTATGCTCCAAAAACGTCCAAAATGCTTCCTTTTCCAGATTTCTTCTCAAAAGTACCTAAAATGACAAAAGGAACGATTTAGGGCAATATTTGATCAAATAAATACGATTTAGGGCTTAAATGACCCCTTAAAAGCGGTACACTTTTATCTTCATCAATGATTGCTCAGTGACTTCTGTTGGCCATTGTTTTGAGGTCAAGAGGGTCTCAGAAATGGGTGTCTCAGAGGTCTCGGCCTTTTTTCAACCTCTTTTTAAGGTTGAGTTGGTTTTGAGGATCAGTCTCAGTGGCGAGTGGCTTGGGTCTAACCACCTGGCTGGACTGACCCTTCTTTGTCTTCTTCACCTTTTTGGTCGGTGAAGGAACTGGAGAGATAGCGTCATTACCCTGAATGACTGATTGCATGTATTCAGTCAGGGCAATTTGTGTAATCTCACTGATGCTACTAGTGAAGTTTGACTTGTGCAAGACGTCAGGCTTCGTACCTTCTGCATTAGTCCTCACATAGTCAGGACCAAGTAGGTCCTGAAGCACACAGGAAACAAATCTAGGATAGGACATATGCCTTTGCCTATGTTTTCCTGAGAGCTTAGCAACAAGGTCTCGGAAGATTATTCCTCTGATGTCTATTTTTGTACCCTCAAGGAGACTGAACAACATCAATTGTTGTGATGAGTTCAACTGTTCCGTAGAGGATTTATTTCCACCCAGGACCTGAATGACAAATGTCATCAGTATCCTCCAAATAGGGTGGAACCATGTTTTGACTACTGGAGCCTTTTCCAGTAAGCCTCCCGCAGACATTGCTGGACGTCTGGGGTCATGGGGTGCAAGAAAGATCAGTTCATTCTTTATGTCCTGATCAGTAGGGTTGGGTGAAAAGGCTTCAACAAAGTCAAGGCCTGTGGCTTTGATGAATGCTGAGTAGTCAAGGGAGAGGGTTCTACTCCCATTCATCACCGTGAAGGTGATGATTGACTCTTTGGTGTCTTTGGGGCTGGTTGCCACAGCCGTACACCAGAATTCCCTCAAATAGTCATGGTAGATGACTGAGGGGGTGTGGGTGAAAGCCTTTGCAAGAAAACAATTACGAAGATATTTCATAACGTTCTTGTAGGCTGGGTAGATTTGTGGATATGAGAAATTTCCCACCACATTATTTTTGGTTAGGTCTACACCCTCCAATGTGAAATCCACATTAGGAGCATATGTCACAGCTTTAGAAGAAGCCATTTAGTGGGTAAGTCTGGGTTTGACTAAGGTTAAAGGGTTTCTAAAGCTTAAGAATGCACACACAATTTTGTTTTTGAGAATTAAAAATGGTAGAGTTTTGCTTAAAATTCTATAAAAACATGTGTATGTATTCTTCTGGTTGGGGTATTTATAGGAAAGTGGAGATGGGGGTGTTTTGGTCATTTGAGCAATCTTAATTTATTCAAAAAGAATTATTTGGAAATTTTTTTGAATAATATGTTTTGGGATCCGCATTTAATGCCAACACTCCACTTTCCTGGTTTGGCGCAACAGTCGAAGTGAACAGTTGAGCAGTTCTGCAAAAGTGCAACTTGCAGAGATGAGTCATCACATATTTGAAATGTGATTGGAGAGGCATTTAATGCCAAGTGGGAATGTGGTGGCCCAGAGGTGGAAGCCAGAAAGGCAAAAAGAACAAATATTCTTGAATTAAATATGTGTTCAGTTACCAAACTAGGACATTTACTAACTAGATACTTAGAGCATTTAAGTCAGTATTTAATGTCCTTTTCAGGGCCCTGAATGACTCTTCATTCAGTGATAGGTTTTTCAGGGACTTGGGATTAGTCACTGATGATTCAGGAATATGGAAAGATTCCTGAGAAGCAAGGATTTAGGAACTTGGGTTTAGTTTCTGAACCCTCAAGATTTCAAGAACTTGGGTTTAGTTCCTGAGGTTGAGGATTAGTGAAATAATTCACTGACGAACACATTGAGTCAGGGACCTGAGATTTTAAGAATTTACACTTCAGTTGGTAGGAATAAATCAGTGGACTGATTCTCTATATCCAACATTCCTAATTCAGCTTTCAGTCTTGTGAAAGTTGGTTCATCCAAAGGTTTGGTGAAGATATCAGCTAACTGATATTCAGTAGGAATGAAGTGTAATTCAATGTCATCGTTCATGACATGGTCCCTGATGAAGTGATATCTAATATCAATGTGTTTTGTTCTCTGATGAAGAACAGGGTTGTTAGAGATTGCAATTGCACTTGTGTTATCACAAAAGATGGGTACCATCTTGTACTGAATTCCATAGTCACTGAGTTGACTTTTCATCCAGAGTACATTTGCACAACAACTAGCTGCTGCAACATATTCAGCCTCAGCTGAGGACAAGGCAACTGATTGTTGCTTCTTAGCACTCCAACAGACTAATTTCCCACCAAGTATTTGGCAAGAGCCTGAGGTGCTTTTTCTGTCCATGTTGCATCCAGCATAGTCAGAGTCTGAGTATCCTTTGAGATCAAGTCCTGACCACTTTGGATAGTATAATCCAAGGTTAGGAGTGCCCTTCAGGTACCTGAATATCCTTTTCACAGCAGTGACATGAGATTCTCTTGGGTCAGATTGATATCTGGCACATAGACATACTGAGAATTGGATATCAGGCCTTGATGCAAGTAGATACATCAGTGATCCTATCATTCCTCTAAAAAGAGTTTGATTTACTGGTTTGCCAGTTAGATCAGGACCAAGGTGGTTTGGGGGAACCATGGGAGTTTTGACTGAGGCACAGTCACTGAGATCATACTTCTTTAGTAGATTCTTTACATACTTCTCTTGACTGATAGTGGTTCCTCTATCAGTCTGCTTGATCTGAAGACCAAGAAAGTATGTCAGTTCCCCCATCATGCTCATTTCAAACTTCTTTGCCATTAGTTTTTCAAATTGTTTGCAAAGTTTGAAACTTGTTGAGCCAAAGATGATGTCATCAACATACACTTGTGCTAGTATGACATCATTATTTGTCTTATAGATAAACAATGTGTTGTCTATCTTGCCTCTGACAAATTTGTTTTTGATTAGGAAGGCTAAGAGAGTCTCATACCATGCCCTAGGAGCTTGCTTCAGTCCCTAAAGGGCTTTGTTAAGCTTACAGACATGATCAGGAGACTCATGACTTTCAAATCCAGGAGGTTGCTCAACATAAACTTCTTCTTTCAGTGAACCATTTAAGAATGCACTTTTAACATCCATTTGGTACACCTTGAAGTTCATGTATATGGCAAAAGCAAGGAAGATCCTGATGGCTTCCATCCTTGCTACTGGTGCAAATGTTTCCTCATAGTCAATGCCTTCTTGTTGATTAAAGCCTTTGGCTACAAGTCTGGCTTTGTTTTTAATGACTATGCCATTTTCATCAGTTTTATTTTTGAACACCCATTTCATGCCAATGACTAAGACATTCTCAGGACATTTGACCAAGGTCATTACCTTGTTTCTGTCAAATTGTTCCAGTTCATCATGCATGGCCTGAACCCAACTTGGATGTTTAAGTGCTTCTTTAACACTTTTGGGTTCAATTGTGGAAATGAAGTCCACAAATAGGCATTCATTGGATGAGGCTGCTCTTAGACTAGCAGCCATGCTCCTGGTGAGCATGCCTTCAGTAGGCTCTCCAATAATATTGACAAGTTCAATGTCCTGAGACCTAGTCCAACTTTCTTGAGGTCCTGGATACTGATTTGAACTTGTGGAGGCCTGATTGGGTTGAGGGGTTGGTTCTGGAGTAGACACATGATCATTGTTTGGATCTTGAGTGTCTATCAGATCACTGAGATTGTTTGCATCTAGAGTATTTTGAACAGGCTGATTGATAACATCAGTGTGTGTATGTGCCTCAACAAACTCAGTGATGGTTGGGTTAGGTAGGTTGTGAGGGATTATGTAATAGGAGAGATTAGCATCATCTTGATACTGAGTAGAAGAATTGTTTTCAGACAGATATTCATCAGGAGGATATCTTGAAGAATTATCAATTCCTGTCTCTTCTACTAAGGCAGTTGAAAACCTGATAGCATCAGTGCTCTCATCAAAGGTAACATGAAATGTTTCCTCAGTCTGCTGTCTCCTTGTGTTGAACACTTTGAAGGCTTTTGAGACAAGTGAGTATCCCAGGAAGTATCCATCATCAGCTTTTGCATCAAATTTCCCTAGGTGATCCTTGTGATTATGAATAAACACTGGACACCCAAAGACATGAAAGTAGCTGATGTCAGGGATTCTTCCTTTGAATAACTCATATGGGGTTTTTCCATGTCTCTTGAGAATTATGGATCTGTTTTGTGTATAACAGTCAGTTTTGACTGCATCAGTCCAAAAATGGTTGGAAAGAACTGATCCACATAGCATTGTCCTAGCAGCTTCAATGAGTGTTCTGTTTTTCCTTTCAGCAACACCATTTTGTTCAGGTGTGTATGGAGAGGAAAAGTTTTGGGAAATACCTTTCTCATCACAGAAACATTCAAGTTCATTATTTTTGAACTCAGTCCCATTGTCAGTTCTAATTTGTTTGACCTTAATGTCATTTTGATTTTCAATGTTCCTGACAAAGGACATGATTGTTTCAGCTGCCTGACTCTTTTTGATCAGGAAGAATACCCAGGTGTATCTAGAGTATTCATCCACTATGACCAGAGTATACTTCTCATGGTTAATAGACCTTGGACTGACAGGTCCAAATAGATCCTTATGGAGAAGATGTAGGCAGTTCCTGATGGAAAAGTTGGTTTTGGTTTTAAAGGATGCTCTGTGATGTTTACCTTTTTCACAAGCTGAGCATGGTTTATCCTTAGAAAACACAAGAGATGGTAAGCCAAGGACTTTGTTTTGTTTTACAAGATTGTTTATGTTCTTAAAGTTCAGGTGGGTAAGTCTCTTATGCCAAAGCCAGTTGAGTGTATCAGTGGCTTTAGCAAAGAGACAAGTTCCATCCTGAGTTAGACTGGTCATGTCTAAAACATAAACATCTTGTCTTCTTGGTGCAATGAGGACAATTTCCTTATTTGCATTGAAGATGGTTCCTTGCTTATCATCAAACTGAACTATGTATTTTGCATCACATAGTTGACTGACACTGATCAGATTATACTTAAGACCATTTACATATGCTATCCTAGTAAAGACAATACCATTGCAGTTTACTGAACCATAACCTTCAGTGAGACAAGATGAATTATCAGCAAATATCACTTTGGGTCCTGGTTCTTCCACATATTTGTGCAGACACTCCTTAACACCAGTCATGCTCCTTGAACATCCACTATCTAGATGCCAAACAGGATCCCTGGCATGCTTCTGCACAAATAGTAAACTAGGTCAGTTCTTTCTAGGACTCCATTTCATGGAGGGTTTGGTATTGTAGGTCTTTATGAAAGTATTAATTGATTCATGGTCAGAGGTTGAGTGGACTGAGCTACCACATGTTTTGCATTTGGTTGTAGGGGTAGCCTCAGTAGTCTGAGAGGATTGTTTCATTCCTCTTCTTGACTGAATGACCTTCTCTATTCCTGAGGATTTCTGAGTGGAACTTCCACTAGATTCACAATGTTTGTCAAATTGACAATCTTCAGGGTGGTGGTCATTGAATCCACACAAAGGGCAGGGTGGAAAAGGCTTGGCCTTTTGCTTCTGTTTCTGCTTAGAATCAGAAGGGTAGTTCAGGCACTGAGCCTTAAGTCCTGAAAAGTTTGACATGACTGAGCATTGTTTATGATCAGAAGTCCTGTGATCTTCCTTTTTGCAAATCTTTGCAATAAAGGACTCTATAGCAATCATCAGTGAGATGATTTGTATAGTTGCATAGCTCACATCTTTTCAGGGGTTTTGTGGGTTTGGGTTTGGTCTTTGAGGAAGTTGGTTTTTGTTCCTTCTTGGATTGAGAGGATTTCTCAGAAGATGCAATCTTCTCTCCTAGCTTCCTGACCATTTCAGCCAACTGATCAAATTTTGAGTCAGGGCTTTGGGTTGATACTTCAGAAGGGACTGAAGTTGATGAGTCATCAGTATTTACTGAGACATCAAGGTTTGTTCTCTTCAGGATGGTTGTTCCCTTTCCTGATCTCTCCTTTGGAGAGTGTGGTGAGAAGACCATAGGTGGGAGGCCTAAGTTAGGTGTAGCACCCTGAAGGGTATTCAGTGGAGGAAGTGGAGGGTATGATTCTGATTCAGACTCATCCAAGGACTCAGTGAGTGGTTCAGTGAGTTCAAGTTTACTGAGTTTTTCAGTGAGTCCAAGCATATTTTTCAAAGCCTGACTTTCAGGAAGCAAGATCTTTCCAGTCTCAAAGTTTGGTAACTTACTGACTGGGTTGTCCCTGACAATCCAGTCATTTGACTTGGGAAGTAATTCTTGCTCAAAAGATATGCCAGTTGGAACAAAGTTCATTTCATTTTGACACACAGTTGGATCAACCATAAGAGGGTTAATACCAATGGTTTTCTGAGAGATTAATCCCACAGTGTCAAAAACCTTAGGGTTCTTCTTGGTCCAGCTTTGAATGATAGCCTTTTCTTTGTTAAGTTCAGTTTGAAGGACTTGGTTTTGTTTCAAAATCTCAGTGTTCTGAATTTGTAGAGTTATTGTTTCTAGTTTGGCTTGCTTAAGTACAAGCAGTTCATCTCTACATTTGTTTAATTCTGACACAATATTGTTATATTTTGAAAGCAAGTTAAGCCTTTGTTCTTCAACAAACTTTAAATCAACACAAATATAATTCATGTAAGACTGCCAATCAGAATCATCATCCATAGAAAGTAAAGTAGTTACCTTCTTCATGGTGATGTTGACGCACTCTCCATTTCTAACATGGCCTTTTCCCACAGCCACCTGATCCTCTTCTGAAAGTGCCATCAGTGCACTAACTCTTATTTCCTCATCTGAGGAAACCTCTTCATCATCCCAATCATATGCTTCAGCTATTAAAACCTTGTTCTTTGTCTGAATAGGTTTAGATGTTTGAGCAGTCTAAGACAATATGGGGTTAGTTTCAAGAAGTGCAAGTTTAGCTTTGATATTCCTATATTTTGTTTCAAAATCCTTTTGACCCTTGTTTTGGAATTGTTGGGTGGACTGAAACATTTTAGGTTGAAACTTGCTAGTTCCTGAAAATTTGTAAGAGGGTTCTGAGATAGTTTTAGAATAACAGTCCCTGGCAAAATGACCCTTTTTACCACATTTAAAGCATTCAGTGGTCTCATTTGCTTTTGATTTTGTAAAGTTGGACTGATTTCTTTTGATGAAACGTTTTGAACTAGCAAGGTGTGCCCTTTCTTGGAATTCTAAGTTTAGGTCTTTCAGGTATTCCTAATCAGTCCTTTCATCAATTTCTTCTTCAGAATCCTCTTGAGTATCCTGCACAACACCATTAGAATAGAAAGCAGTTGATATGGGTGTGGAGGTTAAGGCCTTTTTGGACTCAAAAGCTTTTGAGTCAGGGTATCTCCTTGAGATCAAGTTGTCTTCATAGACAAACTTCCCATAAATTTCAGGGAGCTCAAGGGTCTGAATGTGGTTAGCATTCCTCAGGCCTTGTGAGAAGTTGAGCCACTTCTCAGGGAGACTGTTGACAAAGCCAACATTTGTCTCATGTTTGGTCAGTACAACACCATCATTTGATAATTCATTTATCAAAGTCTTGTATCTGGTGTAGGTCTGTGAGAGACTTTCAGAGTCTTTTGCCCTGAAAGTATTATACTCAAGTTTAAGGTCCATGACCCTATTTTCCTTGGTATCTGAGGGACCCTCAAAGCTGTTTACCAAGTCATCCCAAGTTTGCTTGGCTGTTAGACAGTTGATGACTGATTCCATTACATCGTCAGGAAGACATGATATAAGGATGCTTTTCAGGCGTTGGTCTTGATTGACCACCCTCCTCTCATCAATGGTCCATTGGGCCTCAGGCTTGTTTAGCCCTGTGGCAGTCTTTGGGACAAATGGGCCATCCCTGATACAGGTGATGTAGTAGGGTTCCATACCAGTAAGATAGCAAATCATACGCTTCTTCCATTTGCTAAATTTCCCAGCTTCAAGTCTGGGTGCAACAGCTGAGTAGCTGCCACCCTTTTTGTCGACTAGCTGGGGTACATTTATATCAGCCATAGTAGGATCTTGGTTTTAAAAACCTAGAGCACTCTTGGTTAGTTTAAAAGATTTTATAAACCAGAGGCTCTGATACCACTTGTTGTTCCCTTTACACTATTAGAGTTAACTAGAAAGTTAATCTATTTCGTGTTATGACTAATACAATGTTTAGGATTAATTCTAACAGTTATAAAACATGAGTATAAAAAAACAATATTTTTCAACGTTTAAATTCTTATTAGAAATAATTCCAAGAATCTATACCCAAGTGTTTTGCGGAACAAACACTTGGGATTGAATAGACAAGGGTATGGGGTGTCTCCTATCGAAACTCAAGTTTTGCTTGAGTGGTAACAATATACCCACTGAGCTATCTCAGTGAGTTGTATACTCTTTGTAGGAGAGAAGTTCCTTTGCAAAAGTTCAAGACTTTAAATATACAAAGCACACTTTAACTTCTCTCCCATCTGATCTATTTATACACAAGTAATCTAAGTATAAGTGATTAAATATAATACAAGTTGTTGAGGTTGCGTGTCTGACAATTACAAATAGTAATTGTCATTTCCAAGAACCAATAGGAAAGGGCTAATAAGACTTTGGGAGTTGTTGGCTGACACTCCATGACTTTTATCCGCAATAGGGAAGGTTGGATCTGACAAGAGAAGAGTGTTGGGCTGACACTATTATCTTCTCATATCTTTTCCCTATTGTTCCCGCCTTTTCTTCAGGCGTTGGTTCCTCAGTTCTTGAATCACTTTGTTGGTTGAGGAGACTGGGGTTCAGTGAGTTCTTGTCCATCACTCACTGAACCATCATCTTCTTCTTTGGCTTAAGTCCTACTCAGGGAGTACCGCCTTCCTGAGTAGTGAATCCTTCTTCTTGAATTCGCCTTAAGCATCCTGAAGATGACTCACTGAGAGGTTGTTCTCTCAGTGACTTGAATTGTTCTCGGTTTAAGTTAACACTTAGTTAATTTGTGTCCAAATCATGTTTGAAGCATTCTTGGGTTTTTCATGACCCAACATGTTGGTTGTCTAGTTGTGATGGGCTTGTGGTGAGGGTGAGGTTTTCTTTTCCACCCGGGTTTTAAGGTCATCCTTGCTAGCTTTGAGGTTTTTGGTTTTTGGTTGATAGGAGAAGACATGATGGGATGATTGAATGTGGTGGGATATGGGGTTATTTATAGTGGAGGATTTTGTTGTTTAGGAATGGATAGGCTTGTTGGGTGATCAGGACAGAATGTGTTTGGGAATTTGGGGAAGTATAGGATCAAATGGGACTAAAAAGCAGAAAAAGATTCTCTGAACCCGTTCAGCAGATGGCCGGTCCCCTTAATTATGGGCGGTCCCCTTAATAATTAAGGGGGTCGCCTTATGAATTAAGGGGGCCGCCCATCTGGTACTTTTCTGGGTTCCAGAAATGGGTTTTTCTGCAGAAATAGGTGAGGATGGCTATGTTTTGAGCTTCTGGTTTTAGGCAAGTCCCACTCTTTGAGGCAATTGAGAAACATATTAAGCATGCATGGCATATAAGACAAATAAATAAGCAAGCAATAATTAATATCTAGCAATTTAAGGAACCTAATCATCTAAGGCAAGGGTAATGAAGCAAAGGCACTAGAAACTAATGGGGAATAGATGATGGAACAATTGTGAGAATGTGATTGATAAGCTTGTTCTAGTGTGTGCCTATATGCAACAAATGTGGAGATGTGATTGTTTCGACTCCTAAATGCAAAAATTTCCTAAGAAACAATCCAAGGTCTCCTTGATTTGATTTTGCTCAATATATGAATATCAAAGATGTATATATTAGATTATATACTTTGACAATTCATGTGAGATCTTTATGCATGAAAAAAAATGTTTTTAGCATTATTCAACAATGTAAGAAAATTAGTTTTCATGTGTTTTCCTAGATGTGAGAATGATTTGTAGAAAATAGATTGGGTTTTGTTTATAAATATGTTTATGCAAAGAAATATCCCAATCTTTTATTTTGTGCAAAGCAGATTCCTAGACTCAGATGGGAGGAAACAAAAAAGAAAGAAAAAAAATTGTTACAGTCAAATGGCCGGTCCCCTTAATGAAAAGCCGGTCCCCTTAATAATTAAGGGGACCGCCTTTATAACATTAAGGGGTCCGTCCATCTGGAAAAAAAATTTTACCAAAAATGCAGAAAATTCAGTCAATTTGTTCCATCATTCCTAGGCCTAAACGTAAGTGGTTAAAGAGTTCACGCTTAAGGGGCTTAGTGAATATGTCTGCTAAGTTATCTTCCGATGCAACCTTTTCTATAGATATGTTTCCTTTTTGAACGTTATCGCGGAGGAAGTGGTGGCGTATTTCTATATGTTTAGTCCTAGAGTGTTGAACGGGATTCTTACTTAAATCTATAGCACCTTTATTATCACACATAATTGGGACGTCATCTAACCTAATGCCATAATCTACGAGAGCTTGTTTCATCCATAGTGCTTGTTGACATGCCTTTCCAGCGCTTACATATTCGGCTTCTGTGGTAGAAATAGCAAGAGTGGTTTGCTTCTTCGAGAACCAAGATGTTAGACAACATCCCATTAACGTGCAAATTTCGCTAGTGCTTTTTCTATCCACGTAGTCTCCCGCATGATCCGAATCCACATAGACGATGGTTTCTATGCCCGATCCCTTAGGATACCATAATCCTAAGTGTATAGTGCCTTTAATGTATCGGAAGATACGCTTAACCGCTTCTAGGTGAGAGGTTTTGGGATCCTCTTGAAAGCGAGCACAAAGGCAGACACTAAACATGATATCCGGTCTACTTGCCGTTAAGTATAGTAAACTACCTATCATTCCTCTATACTTAGTGTTTTCTACGGACTCACCCTCTTCATCTCTTGTGAGTTTCACTTTCGTAGACATTGGTGTCTTCATGGGCTTAGCGTCTTCTAATCCAAATTTCTTAAGCATTTCCTTAATGTACTTAGATTGATTAAAAAATATTCCATCTTCTAATTGTTTTATTTGTAATCCTAGGAAGAAATTAAGTTCACCCATCATACTCATCTCAAACTCATCATGCATGATTTTGGCGAACTCATCACACATATCCTGACAAGTCGATCCGAATATAATGTCGTCGACATATATTTGGACAATGATGAGATTTGGGCTTTTCTTTTTCGTGAAAAGGGTGTTATCTACCATTCCCATGGAATAATCATGTTTAATAAGAAATGCCTTTAATCGATCATACCAAGCCTTGGGAGCTTGTTTGAGTCCATATAAAGCTTTCTTGAGTTTATAAACATAATCAGGTTTTGCGAAGTCAATGAATCCTGGAGGTTGTGCCACGTATACCTCCTCATTAATAAAACCGTTAAGGAATGTGCTTTTCACGTCCATTTGAAATAACTTAAAATCTAGGGCGCATGCATAGGCAAGTAGTATTCTTATGGATTCTAATCTAGCTATGGGGGCATAAGTTTCGTCATAATCTATTCCTTCTTGTTGATTATATCCTTGGGCAACTAACCTAGCTTTGTTCCTAGTAACTATTCCATTTTCGTCTAACTTATTTCTATAAACCCACTTAGTTCCTATGATGGTCATGTTCATGGGATTTGGGACTAGTTCCCAAACGTCATTAGTCTTAAATTGATTTAGTTCTTCTTGCATAGCCATAACCCAACTTTCATCTTTTAACGCCTCATTTATATTTTTAGGTTCTATAGTTGATAGAAAACAAAAGAAGTTATTTTTATCTTGAGCTTGTGATCTAAGAGTTCTTTGATTTAGGTTTCCTTTTATATTATCTAACGGGTGTGATTTAGATTCCTTAACATTTACAATTTCGTTTTCACCTAATGTTATATCTTCATTATCATCGCCTAAGGGTTTAATTTTACTAACCTCAATAGCTTCTTCTTCAACTAGGTCATCATCTTCTATGGGCAATGTCTTAGGTGGTGGTGGAGTTTCATCAAAAGTTACATTTAAGGACTCTTCTACTTTCATAGTGTGTTTATTAAGTATTATGTATGCTTTACTATTTTGCGAATACCCTAGAAAGATTCCTTCGTACGACTTAGGATCAAACTTAGTAAGGTAATCTTTTGTATTGAGAACAAAACATTTGCTCCCGAATACCCTAAAGTAATTTAGATTAGGTTTTCTACCTCTTAATAACTCATATGGGGTTTTTCCTAAAATTCGCCTAATTGAGACTCTATTTATTATATATGTTGATGTATCTACGGCATGGCACCAAAACTTTTGTGGGATAGATTGTTCATTTAGCATTGTTCTACTCATTTCTTGTAATGTTCTCTTCTTTCTTTCTACTACCCCATTTGATTGTGGAGTGCGAGGAGCGGAGAAATTGTGAGATATCCCATTTAAATCACAATATTTTCCGAATTGCACTTCGTTATCAAATTCCCGACCATGGTCTGTCCTAATTGATACAATAGAACATCCTAATTTATTTTGAATCATTTTACTAAATATTTCAAACTTATTAAAGGCTTCGGTTTTATCACTTAAAAATCTAGTCCACGTGTATCGTGAATAGTCATCTACAATTACTAAGGTATAACGATTACCTCCGTAACTCCGCACAGCGGTTGGACCAAAAAGGTCCATGTGTAATAATTCTAGGCATCTAGTAGTGGAGACTATATTCTTAGCTTTGTGACTAGCATGTGCTTGTTTTCCTATTTTACATGCATTGCAAAAATGTTGGTCATATCTTAGGTTAGGCAAGTTTCTAACTAATTCTTTAGAGGCTAGGGATTGTATTTGTTACATATTTGCGTGACCTAATCTTCTATGCCACAATGTAGAGTTTTCATCTAAGGTTGCTAAACATATTTTAACTTCCGGTTTATTTCCTAGTTTCATAACATATACGCCACCTTTCCTAACTCCTCTACCTATAACCTTTCCGTCCTTAACTATTTCGCTATCTTTACTTGTAAAGGTAACCCTACACTTATTATCGCATATTTGTCCTATACTAAGCAAGTTATATGTTAAGTTATCTACATGCTCAACATTTTCAATAGTTAGGGAGTCTTGAGAGATCGTACCTTTGCCAATGATTTTTCCACGAAAATCACTACCGAAAATAACATTACCTCCGTTGTATGCCTTGTAGGAGGAAAATAGCTTCCGGTTTCCCGTCATGTGCTTCGAGCATCCGCTATCCTTAATCCATTCGTCGGGCTCCAAATTTATCCCTAGACATATTTCATCGGTGGCTTGAGCTACAAGGCACTTTTCGTCTTTTGCTTTGTCCGTTTCATCTTTGTCGCTATCGCTCCATGTTCCACTAACAAATGCGCTTTCGTAATCATAACCCGGTGGCTTTGGACATTCGCCAATGAGATGGTTTTGGCTTCCACATCTAAAGCACTTTCTTTTCCCGTAGTTATCATTTCTATTTCTTTGTAGCGATCTTCTTTCATCTCGTGGTTGTCTCGTGAATCTTCCTCGTCATTTGAAGAATTTCTTGAATTCTCTAACGGCCATTGCATATTCTTCGTCTTCACTATCGTCACTTGAATCATCGTCATCACTAAGTTCCTTTTTGGCTTTTAGTGCGAGAGACTTGATTTGATCTTTCTTGCTCTTGACCGTTTCCGAGTCCCTCTTTATAATTTCTTCATGAACCTTCAGGTTGCCAAAAAGCTCATCAAGTGATAACATCATCAAGTTGTTTGACTCTTCAATCGCCGTGACCTTCGCGCGCCATTTTGGATGTAATGCCCTAAGAAATTTCCTTACACAATTTTTGCTAGAAAAAGTCTCATCAAGTGCTTTTAAACTTGTGATGATTGTGTTAAATTTAGCAAATGCATTATCAATAGATTCCTCTTCGGGAATTGTAAATTGTTCATATTGTTGCACAAGAAGATCTATTTTATTATCTTTGACATGACTATTACCTTGGTGAGTGATTAACAAAGAATCCCAAATCTCTTTTGCGGTTTGACACATAAAAATTCTTTCATATTCTTTGCGTGGTAACGCATTATAAATAACCATTTTAGCTTCATTATTTTTTGCTAGTTTCTTTTTTAAATCATCATTTTGTTTTTCAAAAGGTACAATTTCATCTATTTTAGTTAGGATATTATATTGAATAGGGGGAAAATCACCATAGGTAATAACATGCCAAAGATCAAGATCCTTTGATTTCACATAAGTTTCGAATCTATTTTTCCAATAAAGAAAACCATCACATTCAAATAGTGGTGGTCTTTGCATAGATTGCCCTTCTAAATATTTTAAAGATTCCATAGATCGTTTCAAGTTTTAAAATACAGTTAATTTTAAAAATCTTGTTTGACGTGGCTCTTGATACCAATTGTGGAAAACTAGAAGGGGGGTTGAATAGTTTTATGTCCTTTTAAATTTTATTTTGAAAACTTTTGTTTACTTTTTAAAATTTAGATTCGAATTTATGTGATCTCAACTTCTTGAACAATATGAACAATATGTTTATAAGTAAATATAAATAAGTAATGCAAGTAAGGTAATAAAATGAAATGAAAGCTAGAGATGGAAAGATCTAACCGAGAGACAAGAGATTTATAGTGGTTCGGCTACAAGGACACCTTCCTTGCCCTACTCTACACCTCGAGCACCTAACTCGAGAGTTTTTCTTCACTATGTCAACAAGCTCCCTTATGGCGGAGAAAACCTTACACAACTTTAGCTTACACCGGCTTAACGACACAAAGCTAAATGTCGAGTTCTAATCGTAGCTAGAACCAATCTCACAACTTAAACACGACTTAATCACACCTTCTTCTTCACGACTACTTCACGACTTCTTCACGACTTCTTCACGACTTCTTCACAACTACTTCACGACTTCTTCACAACTTCTTCACGACTTCTTCACGACTTCTTCACTACTTCTTCACGACACTTCACAACTAAGCACAACCTATGTACACTTCTACTTCTTCACACCTTTACTACTTACACACCTTAACAACACAACTTCTCTACTTACACACTAACCTATCCCAAACAATTATACACACAACTATCTAACAACAATACACAACTTATAAACAAATGTATGATGACACAAACAACTTAGGTATCTAAGTTGCAATACTTCTTCTCTAGTTGTTGAAGGAGTATTCTTCTTTTGCACTTGAATGGAGGAAGCTTGGATCACTTAGAAACCAAAGCTTAAGATTATATGATCAAAGGGTTTTTGAAGATACGAAATGTGATTTAAAACAGAAAGTTTCAGTGTGCAAAAGGTAAGTAAAAATCCAGGAGAAGGCTGGTATTTATAGGAGAAAAACTGGACAGCTGGAGGCCTACTGGAGCGGGGGCGGTCCCCTTAATTATTAAGGGGGCCGCCTAGCAAAATTAAGGGGGCCGCCCCTACTGAACGTTGGCCAATTTTGTCCTTTTGTGGGGAAGGTTTTTCTGGAACATTTTAACTGATTTTGGTTAAAAATTTGAATTCATATTTTTATAAAAGATTAAACATTTTTATTTAATACCAAAAATGTTTTTCAAAAATATATAAAATGTTTTTGATGTTTTATAAAAAATCTAGTTATTAAGAAAATGTTCCTTTGATCATATAATGCATTAAGCACTTGTTTATTCATACCTTAAATGATTAAGTTGTAGAAATGAATATTTACAACTAAATACTTGTTTATTTAATAAGTTTATGTTTAATGAGTTTATATTTTGTGATCATTAAAACATAGAGATATGAATAATGTTTTTAGGCATTATTTATGTCAACACGCCGCATAGATAAATGGAGTTACGCCGCATCTTCTGGCGGTGTATGAATATTCCTGAATATATTAATCTTGGACCCCACGCGAAGTTAAGTCAATGTGCCGCATCTACTTATTCAATGCGCCGCATCTAACCCTCAGACAGAAACTATAAATACCCCAAAGTCAGACGAATTTCGTGTGCGGTGCAATATACCTAGTACGAGACTTAGCAGATGATGAAGTCAGACGCATTAGCAACACAAGACACACCTTGAACGAAGATACAAGAGCTGTAAGAAGGTCCTGCATGTATTCAATTCATTAAGTAGTTTTGTTTTATTGTATTAGTACACTTTAATTCATCAGGATTGATGGGCCGATTCCATGTGACTACGGAAAACCATGGGCACCCTTAAAATTGCTTTCCCATTAATTAAAGTTTATATGTTGATGTCTTTGGTGACTTTTATTAGTGCATTGATAACCTCTGTGTCTAGCTGAGCATTGCTTGGGTCGCCATGCCCCTTCCTCGCCTATTTATTCTATCGTTTTAGGATAGTGGGATAGACATAAGTAATCATTAAGGGTTTACTCGCCGATAAGATTAGAGCTAACGAGAAAGGTTTAACTCTCGGTGCGTCGCATCGAACTATACACTTCATATAAAACTAGCAATAAAACAAGTGACAAGCTACTTAATTATCAGGACAGGTCTTCTTATTGTCTCAAGTATCTATCTGTGTACGTGTGTGCTAATCGCTGATTCGTGCCAATTAGTTTAGTTTATTATTGAATTATAACCAAACCGTGCCAGTCTCTCAGGCTGAACCCCCTTGCGTTAGATTAGGTTGTATAGCTAACTTAAGATATTAAAATACTGATTAGAATAACTAGATAATACGTTCCACTCTTAGTGATTGATCGTTGTGGATCAATTTGTAATTTATTTCCAATGAAACACAAGTGAAGTATGTGCAACCCGGGTTGTTATCCCCGATGAAGGATGAATGGGATTTGTGTAATCGGGTTTGTGAATCGTGTTTGAGATATAAAAATTGAGAGATTTTGAATTTGGATTACAACTACGGGAAACAATAAATAGGCTAGGGAAATCTTAAAAAATTACAACTAAAAACAATTAACGTAATTAAAAAACGTAAACGTGCTAAACTAAAACATGAATTCTAAGAAATATTAATCCTACGGGTATCAAATTAATTTTCCTAAAACCTAAATTACAAAAGAAATTTTTTTAAAAAAAAATTATATTTTTCTGACTTTTTAATTATTTTTTATGAATTAAAAACTAAAACAAACTATTTAAATTATTTAAAAATAACAAAAGACTTTGGAAAAATCTGAAAAATTCTGAGTAATTCTAAAATTATATTTTCTATCTAGGAAAAATAAAATCAGACTTATCTAACCCATAATAAGCAGTTTTGGGCAGATAAGCAGTTTGAGAATAAGCTAGAAATAAGCAAAAGCTATCCAAAAATTATCAAAGTCTCAGGAATGATGCATTATACTAATAAGACCTTAATTCAACTGAAAAACATCAAATAAGCTAAAGAAAAAAGCAGATAAGCTACTGATCAGAACATGATTAAGACAGAACCTAAGTGACTAATTACCTAACTTTAAGCCCTCTTATAAGCTACTGAAAAGCTATTTGGCAGAAACAAAAAGCAGGAACTACAAGCTTGTATATCAAACTATTTAAGAACCAATTATGCCCAAAAGTTACAATCAATTGCTTAACTAAAATGGCCTGAGATCAGATGGCCAAAAAAGGTCCAACAGGTTCAGGCACTGATCAGGTCTGAGAACAGGTTTGGGGGCAATTTGCAGATCATTTTTAAGCTACCTATTAAGCTTCAAATTCTAAATTAAGCTGTAACAGATAAACAACAACAACCAAATAACACATAAAAACTACTTTTTTGAATTTTGAAAACCATTTAATCACTGAAAACTGATCTGATATGAAGGACAGTTGGACAGGTTTTATTGCAATTTTGACTTTTACTTGTTAAAACAAGTTTGACTAGCATGAGCTTCTATTGATCCTAGCTTAATGAACATGTTATATTATGCTACTAAGAGACTGAATTAAGCTACACTAACAACTTTTACAACTATCTCAAAAAATCTGGAATCCTAAATTCCCTATAGTGTGTAGAAATTAAGGTTTTGACTTTTTTACTTAACAACCTACTGATATTAGGCTCAAACTAACCGGATAGAACCTAATGTGTACTGACTGAGCTAAATTTTACACCTTAAACCAACATTTGCTCAGAATTAGAGTCTGAACCAAACACCCCTTATAGATCTAAAATTGCTTTTTAAAACAGATTTTACTTTAACACTTGACTGAACTTCAACTGAAACTTGTTGATATGATTAATAGAAGGATTTTAAGCTACTCTAAACAGCAAACAAGCACTAGAAATAAGCAAATAGGAATAAGCAGTAGCACAGCAGAATTGATTTATGTTAACCAAAAAAACTAACTTCTCATTAACTAGAAATGTAAATTACAATACTGAAAATATAAAGAACATAGTACCTTAAAATTAGCTAAAATAAAACATGCCTTTGAAAGGCTTTACAAGACTACTATTTATACTACTTTCTAAGCTAAGGGTCCTCTACTTGTTTGTGCTTCTTCTGTGAGATGAAACAATGTAAATCTTCAATTGTGCTTCTTTGGAGAAAATCCCAGCCTTTGGATGGAAAAGAAGTGATCTCAGCCCTTAAAATGGTCTTGGCGCCCAATATAAGAGGAACTCGAGGGTCGGCATCAAAATCTACCACGACGAAATCAGCCGGGAAATGGAACTTCCCCACTTTCACAAAAACATCTTCGGCTACACCTTTAGGACTAGTAAGAGTCCTATCGGCTAGCTCAAGAGTCATACATGTGGGAGTAAGTGGGGGTAGAGAAAGCTTGTTCCAAACGGACAGCGGCATAAGGTTAATGCTTGCACCAAGATCGGCCAAGGCGTAGCATTGAACCATGCCCGGAAAATCACAAGGAATGAGGAATTTTCCTGGATCTCCAAGCTTTTCCGGAAGCTTTTTAAGGAGAGCCGCCGAGCAATTCTCATTTAGAGGAGTTTTTGCTAGTTCAAATAATTTCTCTTTGTTACTGAGCAAATTTTTGATTGTTGAAGCAAACTTTGGCATGAGAAGAAGAGCATCCGCGAAGCTAATGTCGAAGTGTAAATCTTGAAAGATTTGTAAAAACTTCTCAATTTGGATACTAGCTTTTTCGCGGAGCTTTTGGTCATTAAGTCTAGATGGGTATGGGATAGAAGGTTTAGGTTGAGACTTCGGAACATCGGGTTCCGGAATTTGGGTTGGGACCACCGAAGGTTGGACGTTTGCGGTACTTTGTGAACTTGAAGAATGCACTTTGTCCGTTGTCTCCTCGGTCTCAATTTCAACTACCTTTGGAGGAAGAGAAGAAGATGTAGTTGGAATTTTGGGTCCATTATATTGGACACCACTCCTTGTTGTGATCGCCTTCACATCGCCCCTCGGGTTAGCGATCGTGGTGCTAGGAAGAGTTCCTGAGCCCGAGGGTCGATCATTTAAAGATTTTCTGATCTCATTTATTTGGGTGGCCATCAACCGATTGGTTTCATCTTGGGATTTCATGAATTGTTTCAACAATTCCTCCGTGGACGTTTGATTTTGGTTAAAACCTTGGTTTTGATTGAAATTTTGTCCTCGGTTTTGAACATTCCCCAGATTTTGGTTGAAATTTCCCTGATTTTGAACTCGGTTTTGATTTCCTTGGTTTTGAAAACCTTGGTGATTACCTTGATTTTGAAAACCTTGGAAACCTTGGTTCATTCGGTTTTGGTTTTGATTGAATTGGGCATTTCGGTTTTGCCCATTTGGATTTTGAGGGTTAAAGCCGGGTGGTCCAAGAAAATTGTTGGAGCGATAGCTTAACAGATTACGGTCTCCTTGGGGTTGGTAAGAGTTACCTCCCGAATTATAGGATCCCGAAGCAGCGCAAATGCTCTCTTGAGTGTTGCCAATTGTGGCTGGACACTCGAAGTATGGGTGTGGACCACCACATGTTACACAACTTTGATTTACCACATTTGCTTGTTGAGTTTGGTTTTGAAGATTATTTTGATGTATCCTCAAAACAGCTGTGGATAAATCATCCATTCTTTTTGTAAGTGAAGCTATCTCGGATGAAGAGTCCGTAGTGATAGATTTAGATGACTCATTCCTCTCGGCGGAGGAATCCCAATAATTGTGGTGGGCGGTCATGTTTTCAATTAAATCCTAGCACTCTTCGGGTCGCCTTTTCATAAAGGTACCACCGGCCGCAGCATTGATCGTTTTACGATGTCGTAATGTTAAACCATTATAGAATGTGTCTATTATGGTAACAAGTAACATGTTATGATTAGGACACCGATCAATAGATAGCTTATAACGTTCCCAAGCTTCGAATAAAGATTCATCGGGAAGCTGGCGGAAGTTGCTTATATCATTCCTCAATTTCGTCACCATTGATGGTGGGAAATATTTTGCCAAGAATTTTGAAGTCATTTCATCGAAACTATGAATTGAATTCTTGGGAAGACGATCAAACCAAGCAGTGGCATGATGCGTCAACGAATAAGGAAAAAGATATAAGCGAAGGGCGTCATCGGTGACCCCTTGCTGTTTCATACTTTGGGTTACCGTGATGAATTTATCGAGATGCTTGTTTGCATCTTCACCCGGCAAACCATGAAATTGGCACGAAGTTTGGACTTGTTGGATCATATGATGTTTAAGTCCAAAATCCGCGGCTTGGATGTTGACGGGAGCAATAGGTCCACCCCGTCCTTGCATGGTTGGTTGGCACAACTCCTCCATCGTTCGGAGATCGGGAGCTGGCCCATCATTGTTTATATTCGTTTCCATGTCTTCATCGTCTTGAAAATCAAGACGTCGACCTTGACGAATAATTCTTTCGGGATCGGAAACTGGTGAACGAAGATTGGGTGTAGAAGAACGGGTGTTCATACACCAACAAAACAACAAAAGTTTAAAAACAAATTTTTGAAAATGAAAATCTTTTTTGTATTTTAAGGATAATTACACAATTTTTTTTTTTTTTTTTTTTTTTTTTTTTTTTGTGATCGATTCGTCAATCGAAACTTGTTTCTCTTAAAATTACTCGCAGAGTGGCGGAGAAGCAAAGGTCCGCTCGAAAGCTGATTAAAAACCCGCCTCTTTCGGTTTGTCAATTTAATGTCAAACCATCCTTAAACCACTTGTATAGGTTGTAATTTCAAGATAATCCGAAAAAACAATTAACTCACGATTCGTTTTGTTGGAAATTCGGAATGGTTTACAACACTTCAAAGAAGTGAGGATATTTATTTTATTTTCTTTTGTTTTTGCAAACACTTAAGACAAAGTGTTTTTTTCTTTTTTTTCTTTTTTTTTTTTTTTTTAAAGAAAATATTCACAAATTTACTATAAACCTTCACAAAGATGGTTTATAAAACACGAAACGACAAACGAGATTTAAAAATCCGCTACAACCTTCCCCGGCAGCGGCGCCAAAAATTGATCGTTGTGGATCGATTTGTAATTTATTTCCAAGGAAACACAAGTGAAGTATGTGTAACCCGGGTCGTTATCCCCGATGAAGGATGAATGGGATTTGTGTAATCGGGTTTGTGAATCGTGTTTGAGATATAAAAATTGAGAGATTTTGGATTTGGATTACAACTACGGGAAACAATAAATAGGCTAGGGAAATCTTAAAAAATTACAACTAAAAACAATTAACGTAATTAAAAACGTAAACGTGCTAAACTAAAACATGAATTCTAAGAAATATTAATCCTACGGGTATCAAATTAATTTTCCTAAAACCTAAATTACAAAAGAAAATTTTTAAAAAATATATATTTTTTTCTGACTTTTTAATTATTTTTTATGAATTAAAAACTAAAACAAACAATTTAAATTATTTAAAAATAACAAAAGACTTTGGAAAAATATGAAAAATTCTGAGTAATTCTAAAATTATATTTTCTATCTAGGAAAAATAAAATCAGACATATCTAACCCATAATAAGCAGTTTTGGGCAGATAAGCAGTTTGAGAATAAGCTAGAAATAAGCAAAAGCTATCCAAAAATTATCAAAGTCTCAGGAATGATGCATTATACTAATAAGACCTTAATTCAACTGAAAAACATCAAATAAGCTAAAGAAAAAAAGCAGATAAGTGATGCGTGGGTTTTGCAACCTTACAACAGGTTTTACCTCTCGAGGGATCTCAAGAGGCTTACAACCCCACCAGGCAGTGTACCTGACCGATGTAGTATAGTGTAGTGGTAAGTACGGGGGATTGATCGTTCTCCACAGGGAATAGTGTTCGTTAGGTGTGAAAGGCTACTCTAATTAGGTCTAAGGGTTGAGGAAGATTCTTTTTTATGTTTTTATATTTTATGAAAGCAAGTAAAATCTCGGGTTTTGAAGGAGTGGGCGGAATTAGTTGCTAGTCAACTAACCCAAATAACTACAAATGCAAATAAAATAAAATAACAAAAATGAAAAGTGGTGAGAAACTTATGTGTAGAGAAATGTGTTTACTTAGATTTCCTTACTCCCTAACTATCTTTTACCGGTTAATTAGTGTGTATTAGTCGCGTGGATGACGGGTGTATTCCTTAATACCATTCGTGGGGTGGCGTACTTACTTCCCCAAACTCTACAAGCTCCTACTTCACTCCTATGTCGAGCCGGCTAGGAAGCTCCTAACATGGGATCACTAGAATTCGCTTGTGCATTAAATACAACCATAAAAACCTTTAGTACGCATTTGGTTCATGTTTCTTAAGACGTTCAAGCAAGTTACCGAATAGGAAGTTAGCCAGTTTTCTTAAGCCTAACATAGATAAACAATCATCCAATACAACTAACAACACACTAACAACCAATAATCAATAGCTAGGTTTCATTAGATCTAAGCAAACACAAGATAAAATTAGCCTAACATGTTAAACAAAAGACAAGCATAAGATAGAATCAAACAACACATAGACATATTGAATGATTAATTGATAACTTATCTTTCAATGAAACATGGAAGATCTCAAGGCAAGAAGCCCTGAAAAAGTAGCTAAAATCGTCTTAGGGTTTTATCCCAAAATTCCACACACTAAGCTCTCTCTAATGACAAAAAATTAGAAAACTATATATAGACTTTGACATCTGACGGCGTCACCTTATGCATTGTGACGCCGTCACCTCGCCGCTTTTAGGGTTCCCGGATGACCATCTTGACGCCGTCCCTCTTTAGCTCTTCAAAAATCCATTCTGGCTTATCAAGGCTTGACGCCGTCGGATCATGAACGTGACGCCGTCCCCTTATGATTTAAGCCGTGACGCCCTTGATTTAGTTAAAGCGTGACGCCGTCAGAATTCTCATGCAAACTCACTGGCCCGTCATGAGTAAATTTCACATCCAACTTTTCTTGCCAAGGCATGACGCCGTCTGGAGTTAATGTTGACGCCGTCAAAGGTGACTTTCAGCACAATTTTGAGACTTTGCCGTTTTCTTCACTTTTATGCTCCAAAAACGTCCAAAATGCCTCCTTTTCCAGATTTCTCCTCAAAAGTACCTAAAATGACAAAAGGAACGATTTAGGGCAATATTTGATCAAATAAATACGATTTAGGGCTTAAATGACCCCTTAAAAGCGGTACACTTTTCGCTTCATCAAATACCCTTACACTTGAGATTTGCTTGTCCTCAAGCAAATGCGCTTTTATTCTAATCAAAATACAAGTTAGGGGTCATTTAATGCAAACATAAAAGTAATTACAACAAATAATCGTTCCACTTCAATCATAATAAGCACGGAGATTATAAACTAGCACCTCACAAGTAGTGTTTAGATACTCACATCTCTCAAGTGTCATCAAAATAAATCTCATAAATGAAAACGGATAATATCTCTCACTACCTGTCATAGCAAATAGATTACCATAGGCTTGGGAAAGGATCGAAAACCTCCTCCACTAGGCGTAAGCACCTAAGATAAACAATCAAAGAGGGCTTTTACATGGGTTATAACGTTAGGTGTAGGGAAAAGGAAAACACGGTTTCGTTGGATAAAGGATATTTTACTGGTGGCGAGTTAAAGATCTTGATTAATTACATGTACTATACAATGTTGCTAAGCCAAGACTAGACTCGATTTAAGCTAATGAAAGAAAATAACAAAAACATAAAATAAGCATAAAATAAAACGGGATGGTAGTCCGTATGTTTTTTTCTATTTTTCTTTTTCTCATTTTTTTGTATTTTTCTTGATTTTTTCGATTTTTTTTTTTTTTTTTTTTTTTTTTTGACATACATTCTTGCCCTACCATCCAAAATAATACATCATAGGGGCGTTGCATTCCCCTTACACTTGAACTTTTACATAACTTTACAAATTACTATTCTAATGACTCGAATTAAGATAATCAAAACACTTGGAGTACTTTTAAAATATTTAGCACATATGGGGGTAATAAATGATGTTCTTCCCCATTACTCCATTACACTAGTACTTTACCCATGAGTCCCAATCGTCCCAAAACAATATGTACAAGGATATGACTCGACTTAGCAACCATGTAATCAACTAGATAATTAACTTGGGTTTTAAACAAATGTTGTCACAATAATGCACTAAAAATGAGTGCATACAAGGTAGGCTAAGGCGATTTGGGTGTACATTTTAGTGGGGTGTAACAAATTCTTCCTTTAAGTAAAATGCTTAAAGTTAGAAACGAAAAGATAGGCTCTGAGGGGTGTACTAGGGGTATCGTGTACTAAAAATGAGTACAACGCAAAGGGTGTGGGAGAATTACTTGACCAATGTAGCCAATGTAATTATAACAAAAACACAGGTGTAAAACAATGGGTTAATCCTAATGCCTCTTATCATGTAGTAAATCTAACTACACGAATGTAGTCTCACTTGTGGCCTCGGAATGGTCCTAACGCAAGTTCTAGAATCTAAGTGCTACCGGTACACACATCATAGCATAAATGCTTTTCCTACCAATTCTAGGGGCGAACCTCACATATTTGGGGGTGGAAAATTTTTTTAGTGGTACGGTTTTTGTGCTAGTCATATAACTCCTATCCGTGAGACGCTCATTAAGATCAAAGTTTCACTCCTAAATGTTGTAAAAAATTTTAAATTTGGCACTAAAATTGCCCTAACAGGTATTTATCTCAGTTTTATTACACATCTACCATTAAACAAACAAAAATCAAGCGTAAGAGCATTCTCTAATCGTACTTTTACCCCCCTTACACTTAAGATGAACATTGTCCCCAATGTTCAAATAACAAGATGTAAAAGTAAAAAGGTAAAAGAATGAAATCAAATACTCCCCTGATTCGCTCGGTGGATAATGAAGTAACACGGTTATATCTTCTTCCAAGGAGAATGTTGAAGCTCCATGACTAATGCATCGCCATAAGCTTGATTCAAAACATTTCCTTGTCCAAAATAACCTGTTGGACCTGAGAAAACAAACACGAAAACCTGCATAACATCGGCGGGATAAAATCTATATATAAGGATATAATGCTTGTGGAATGATAATTTTGCAGATTCCTGGAGATTATAAGTTGGAGATTTTAATAAAAACTTTTTATGAAAACAAAACTTTCAAAAATTTCTGGAAATTAAATCTGACGCCGTCAGGTTATAACCCCTGACGCCGTCAGAAATGACCTGACAAAAATTTTCATTTTAAGTTTCCGGAAAATTTCTGGAAAAACCTTTACCTTACTTCCTGGAAATCCTGCAAAACATCATTATGACTCGATACAAGCATTTGACTCAAACACATACGAATATGTATGTTAATTTATTATTATTACGATTCATGTTCATTTGTGTTCTAATAAACCGATTTAGATTTCCCTTACACTTAACTTTTGCAAAATACCTTTATATGTAGTTAAGACGAAGTTAAAAACAAAATAAAGCATTTTCACAATTTAGTTTTGAACATGAATCAATAAAAATTAAACATACATACGGAAACAAATAAAAACAAACAAACAAACAAATAAACACACAAAGCAAATAAAACAAATAAAGCTTGGGTTGCCTCCCAAGAAGCGCTTGTTTTTGTTCGAGTCATGAGCCTGACTCTACCCTTATTTAATGGATAAAGGAGAGGTTTTCCCTACACTTAGGATTAAGTGCGGGTGATAGTAGCGATACACACCAGCTCGGGAGGAGTATGCCACGTGAGGAAAGAGTGGTGGATGAATTATATGCTCAAATGGGTGTGCTCCTTTCATCATAACCTTACCTAGTTCACTTTGGTCAATGGGTGAGTTAAAGTGTTCTCCTAAAAAGGGATCATTTTCTAACAACTTCGAGAGACTCCTAATTGGGAATCTATCTTGACCCAATAGACCCGGTTTAAACCCATAATGTTTCTTGTGATCAATCATGAATGGGTGATGTAGACATGTAAGGTCATTTTTCACTCCTATATTGTCTTCCTCACTACAAGGCTTAATGTCCACTACCTTAAACTTAAGACTACCCGGACTATATGTTTTGATGGGTGGATCGGGACCTAATTCAATTCCTAAATTTTCATCCAAGGATGGAAGATTAGGTAACGGTTTTGGTTGAGGCTCTGGCTCATCAAAACTAGGAACTTCCATAGAACTAAAAGAAAGGTTATGACTACAAGTATTCAAACTTATTTCTTCTAGTTTTGGTTCTTCCAAAAGTTCTACTTCAATTGGGGTTCCTATAGTCCCTTCTACTTCTTCCGGGTAAGTCACGGGCGGTGTGTATGCCTCGAATGATGGTAGGACTTGTGGGGTACTTTGTAGGTTTGTGTTATTTACCTCATCATTCCTTACGTCAAGCTCACCTATATCCTCATCATGCGTTTTAGTAGGATCTAACCCTAACATTTTCCCAAGTATCTCAAGTGCTTCTCCAGGCATCTCAACTTCTATGTCCAAATCATACGGATCATCCTCAATATTCTGACTGCTATATTCAAACTGCCTAAAAGATTCATCATGTGTTTCTTGAGATTCGACGTCATCAATCACAAAACCTAGGTCTTTTTGATCAATGTGATCATGTTCGGCTAAATCCTCCGTCATATCAAGGTCACCTATGTGTTTGTTTTGTAATATGGCATTACATGACATCCACTTAGGTATCTCAACACTAACATATTCATCCCCAAACAAACTTGTTTCATGATCCTCGAAATTTGTGGTCAATTGACTTGTACTAACGTTTGTTGGGTTGTCTACTATATAATAATATTGGGCACACTCTTCAATAGCTTCCCATGCTTTCTCAGCACTTAATTCCCTAATATCCCTGCCGGCAATATGGTAAATGTCCCTTTGGGCATGTCGGTCGACATGATTATAAAAGATTTGAGTTAGGGACCAAAAATCGAAGTTATGATGAGAGACTTTTTGGAGTAAATATTTAAAACGAGTCCATGCATCATAAAGAGGTTCATCTTTATGTTGTTTAAACATCAAGATGTCATATGGAGTGGGTGAATTACGTGGTTGGTGGTATGGTGGATTCGCGTTCTCCATAATGGTGAACGGAAGAGTAAATGGAAATTACGAACAAACAAACAAAGAAATAAGATAGACTAAAGAAGAACTATAAAAATAAAATAAAAATCTCACTAGAAAGGAATCTAGTGAGTAGACCTAATAAAATAAAAATTCAACCTAAACAATAACTATTCCCCGGCAACGGCGCCAAAAACTTGATGCGTGGGTTTTGCAACCTTACAACAGGTTTTACCTCTCGAGGGATCTCAAGAGGCTTACAACCCCACCAGGCAGTGTACCTGACCGATGTAGTATAGTGTAGTGGTAAGTACGGGGGATTGATCGTTCTCCACAGGGAATAGTGTTCGTTAGGTGTGAAAGGCTACTCTAATTAGGTCTAAGGGTTGAGGAAGATTCTTTTTTATGTTTTTATATTTTATGAAAGCAAGTAAAATCTCGGGTTTTGAAGGAGTGGGCGGAATTAGTTGCTAGTCAACTAACCCAAATAACTACAAATGCAAATAAAATAAAATAACAAAAATGAAAAGTGGTGAGAAACTTATGTGTAGAGAAATGTGTTTACTTAGATTTCCTTACTCCCTAACTATCTTTTACCGGTTAATTAGTGTGTATTAGTCGCGTGGATGACGGGTGTATTCCTTAATACCATTCGTGGGGTGGCGTACTTACTTCCCCAAACTCTACAAGCTCCTACTTCACTCCTATGTCGAGCCGGCTAGGAAGCTCCTAACATGGGATCACTAGAATTCGCTTGTGCATTAAATACAACCATAAAAACCTTTAGTACGCATTTGGTTCATGTTTCTTAAGACGTTCAAGCAAGTTACCGAATAGGAAGTTAGCCAGTTTTCTTAAGCCTAACATAGATAAACAATCATCCAATACAACTAACAACACACTAACAACCAATAATCAATAGCTAGGTTTCATTAGATCTAAGCAAACACAAGATAAAATTAGCCTAACATGTTAAACAAAAGACAAGCATAAGATAGAATCAAACAACACATAGACATATTGAATGATTAATTGATAACTTATCTTTCAATGAAACATGGAAGATCTCAAGGCAAGAAGCCCTGAAAAAGTAGCTAAAATCGTCTTAGGGTTTTATCCCAAAATTCCACACACTAAGCTCTCTCTAATGACAAAAAATTAGAAAACTATATATAGACTTTGACATCTGACGGCGTCACCTTATGCATTGTGACGCCGTCACCTCGCCGCTTTTAGGGTTCCCGGATGACCATCTTGACGCCGTCCCTCTTTAGCTCTTCAAAAATCCATTCTGGCTTATCAAGGCTTGACGCCGTCGGATCATGAACGTGACGCCGTCCCCTTATGATTTAAGCCGTGACGCCCTTGATTTAGTTAAAGCGTGACGCCGTCAGAATTCTCATGCAAACTCACTGGCCCGTCATGAGTAAATTTCACATCCAACTTTTCTTGCCAAGGCATGACGCCGTCCGGAGTTAATGTTGACGCCGTCAAAGGTGACTTTCAGCACAATTTTGAGACTTTGCCGTTTTCTTCACTTTTATGCTCCAAAAACGTCCAAAATGCCTCCTTTTCCAGATTTCTCCTCAAAAGTACCTAAAATGACAAAAGGAACGATTTAGGGCAATATTTGATCAAATAAATACGATTTAGGGCTTAAATGACCCCTTAAAAGCGGTACACTTTTCGCTTCATCAATAAGCTACTGATCAGAACATGATTAAGACAGAACCTAAGTGACTAATTACCTAACTTTAAGCCCTCCTATAAGCTACTGAAAAGCTATTTGGCAGAAACAAAAAGCAGGAACTACAAGCTTGTATATCAAACTATTTAAGAACCAATTATGCCCAAAAGTTACAATCAATTGCTTAACTAAAATGGCCTGAGATCAGATGGCCAAAAAAGGTCCAACAGGTTCAGGCACTGATCAGGTCTGAGAACAGGTTTGGGGGCAATTTGCAGATTATTTTTAAGCTACCTATTAAGCTTCAAATTCTAAATTAAGCTGTAACAGATAAACAACAACAACCAAATAACACATAAAAACTACTTTTTTGAATTTTGAAAACCATTTAAGCACTGAAAACTGATCTGATATGAAGGACAGTTGGACAGGTTTTATTGCAATTTTGACTTTTACTTGTTAAAACAAGTTTGACTAGCATGAGCTTCTATTGATCCTAGCTTAATGAACATGTTATATTATGCTACTAAGAGACTGAATTAAGCTACACTAACAACTTTTACAACTATCTCAAAAAATCTGGAATCCTAAATTCCCTATAGTGTGTAGAAATTAAGGTTTTGACTTTTTTACTTAACAACCTACTGATATTAGGCTCAAACTAACCGGATAGAACCTAATGTGTACTGACTGAGCTAAATTTTACACCTTAAACCAACATTTGCTCAGAATTAGAGTCTGAACCAAACACCCCTTATAGATCTAAAATTGCTTTTTAAAACAGATTTTACTTTAACACTTGACTGAACTTCAACTGAAACTTGTTGATATGATTAATAGAAGGATTTTAAGCTACTCTAAACAGCAAACAAGCACTAGAAATAAGCAAATAGGAATAAGCAGTAGCACAGCAGAATTGATTTATGTTAACCAAAAAAACTAACTTCTCATTAACTAGAAATGTAAATTACAATACTGAAAATATAAAGAACATAGTACCTTAAAATTAGCTAAAATAAAACATGCCTTTGAAAGGCTTTACAAGACTACTATTTATACTACTTTCTAAGCTAAGGGTCCTCTACTTGTTTGTGCTTCTTCTGTGAGATGAAACAATGTAAATCTTCAATTGTGCTTCTTTGGAGAAAATCCCAGCCTTTGGATGGAAAAGAAGTGATCTCAGCCCTTAAAATGGTCTTGGCGCCCAATAGTTCCCACGGATTGATGACATGGATGGGGGAGGTTTAATGGGGAAGGGTAGCAGTGTTGGGGAATGGGGAAGGTGGTAAAAAGGGTGAAATTTTGGGGGAGAGTTAGTGATGGTGATGGAGCAGGGAAGGTTTTTGTCTGGTTGTTTCATTTGGCGGGAAGAAAGGAAGAAGACAAGGGAAAGCAGTTGACCTGGGAAATCATGTGTTTAGCTAAAATCACCTGGGTATGGGTCTTTTGTCTCATTGGGCTTTGGGTTTAATTGTTTGGTTGGGTTTAAGTTATTTGGTCCATGGGTGTTGTTGTGGATAAAATGGGTTTAACAAAAGGACCAAAAGTATAATTCTTGTAAACCTCAGGGACCAAATCTGCCATTTTGTGAAGTTAATTCAAGGACCACTTTTGCCAACTAGAAATAATCCAAGGGCTGTTTTGGGATTTTTGAACTTGAATTTTATCCGAATGAATAATGTCTTTTCCGGCTTCGGTCTTCAGCTCTTTTCCAAATCGTGCTCGGTTTTGTCCATATTTGTCCTGTTTTCAATCCTTTTTGTACCTGCAACACATAAAACACACTCCAAGGATATTTGTAACATTTTATGGTCCATTTGGGTGTTTTTGGTTATTTTTGTGGGTTTTTCAAGTATAAAATGATGAGTATTTACACACTCATCAGTGATCGACACTCTACTTACCATTATATTCATACTGATCGGGTACACTGCTCGTTAAAGTGTGTGTTTTATTGATAAGTCGGCTAAATATAAATTTAAAACTTGAATACTGCTAAAACCACAACGACACATCACGCGCGCACCAAGTCTTTGGAGCCGCTGCCGTGGTTATAAAAATTAGAGCAATACACACGCACATCAGAGCTTCATATGGTGTTGTTGCAGTCCTCACACTTTCCAAATCAAACTTTTTAAGTATGTCTTGCACATACTTTTCCTGGTTGATAAAAATTCCATCTGGCTTTTGTTTAACCTGTAGTCCCAAGAAAAAGGTAAGTTCTCCCATAGCACTCATTTCAAATTCTCCTTTCATAAGCACCTCAAACTCCCTACACCAAGCTTCCTTAGTGGATCCAAAAATGATGTCATACACATAAACCTGAACAAGAATGATATCTTTTGAATTCTTCTTGATGAAGTGTGTCTTATCAATAGCACCTCTTCTGTAACCATGCTTCAGCAGAAAAGCAGATAACCTAGCATACCATGCCCTGGGTGCTTGATGAAGACCATAGAGTGCCTTTACCACTTTATAAACCAAATCAGGATTCTGAGGGTCTACAAAACCTTTAGGCTGAGTTACATAAACTTCCTCTTCAATTTCACCATACAGAAATGCACTCTTCACATCCATCTGATAGACAATGAATCCCATGTATGAGGCAAAAGCTAAGAACAATCTAATAGCTTCAACCCTTGCCACAGGAGCAAACACCTCATCATAGTCAATACCTTCTTCCTGCCTATGACCTTGAGCTACCAATCTAGCCTTATTTCTGACCACAATACCCCTAGCATCCCTTTTGTTCTTGAGAATCCATTTTGTTCCAATAGCATACTTTCCTTCAGGAAAAGGTACTAACTTCCAGACCTTCTGATTGTAAAACTGTTGCATTTCCTCTTGCATAGCTTCAACCCAATCAGAATCTTCAAGGGCTTGAGCTACACTGCTTGGTTCAATTTGAGACAGAAAACAAGCATAGAGACAATGTAGATAGTCAGTGTGATTATTCCTTAGCTGATCTTGAATATAACTCACAAATGCAGATTCTCCAAAACCAGGTTGTTTCAACTTGCTTCTTGTCTGAACAGTTGAATTGGGATCTCCAAGAATCAAAGACTGAGGATGAACAGTGTTTATCCTCTTGGTAGCAGTAGGATTGACATCAAAGGTTGAGACTTGACTAGTGATAGAGGGATTGAATTCACCATCGTATGAGGAGTAAGTGAAGATGCCAGTTCTTGATTGATGATGAGAATCCTCCAATTTAGATCCTGAAGACAGTGAATTCCCAAGGTCAGATGGACTTGGGTACCTTGTAAGAGGTTCATTGAAACCCAATGTATCAGCAGAAGAAGTGGACAGAGGACCAGCAGGATTGGTGACCTCAGCAGAAATAGAAGAGCCATCAGCAGAATTGGTAGTAGCAGCAGGAACAGGAAAACCACCAGCAGAATCCATATTCCTGCGGGCTTCATCTTCAGCTTGTCTTAAGATCTCCAATGTTTCTTGTGAGAACTCCAAACCAAATTTTTTAGCAGCTTCTTTGGCATTATGTTCTTGTCTTTGAAGCCTAGCAAGATCTTCTACAAAACTTGAATCATCTTCAGCCATATCAGAAGTATCTTTGTGCTCAGTACTTGAAAAGTGGTTAGAGGGAAAAGAATGAACAACAATAGGTCGTTCATCACACTCTGAATCTGAATCATCATCTGAGGTACCTGCATTGTTAGATTCAAAATCATGTGCACCTACAAATTGATTGGCTTTTTATCTAGAGTAACCTAAAGTATCAGGTAGATAATCAAGGTCAAAATACCACTCATGACCTGCACCCTGTACATTAGGTTTATCCTCAAGATATCTTAAATTGAGTGTTTCTTCTATCCTCTTGCCAGACAAATTATATACCCTATAGGCCTTACTATGAGCAGAATACCCAACAATAAACCCCTCATCTGCCTTCCCTTCAAATTTACCTAGGTGATCACTAGTGTTCAATATAGTTACATGACATCCAAAAGGTTTAAGATAACTAATGTTAGGAACCTTCCCAGACACAAGCTCATAAGGTGTTTTGTTATGAGGACTAGTGATCAAAAACCTATTCAGAACATAACAAGCAGTGCTAACTGCTTCAATCCAAAAAATGGTTGGCAACTTAGAGTCAGCCAACATTGATCTAGCTGCTTCTATAAGGGTTCTATTTTTCCTTTCAGCAACCCCATTTTGTTGAGGGGTTCTGGCATTACTATAGTCCCTTTTAATCCCCTTATGCCCACAGAGTTCAATTAGATTAGAATTTTTAAACTCTGTTCCATTGTCACACCTTATACTCTTAACCTTTTTATTTAGCTGGTTTTCAATTAAGGCAATAAAGTCCCTAATCACAGGATAGGTTTCATCTTTAGTACCTAAAAAGAAAGTCCAAGAAAACCTGCTAAAATCATCTGTAATTACCAGGCAGTAATACTTATGGTCAATACTTCTGATGGAAGTAGGACCAAAGAGATCCATATGAAGTAGCTGAAGAGGCTCAGTGATGGTGCTCACAGCAGTGATGGCCTTGTATGAAGCTTTGTGTTGCTTTCCTTTGTTGCAGGCAACACAATTGTGTTCATTTGTGAAGGTCTTGAGAGGGAGCCCTTGTACTAATCCATTCTTTGCCAGCTTGTTGATGGTCTTAAAGTTCACATGTGCCATCCTCCTATGCCATTTGTTGGATTCATCCACAGATGCTTTTGCCACCAAGCAGGCCAAATCACCCTCAGGCTGGACATCATTCAGATTGAAACTGTAAAGGTTGTGTGTTCTTGGAACTTTGAGTACAACCTGACTATCATCAGGCAATTTGAAGTCCTTGGACAGCACAAGATAGTCAGTCTCTGTGAAGAGAACATTGTTCTTCTTGTCACAAATTTGTGAGACAGAGAACAAGTTGAAGTTCTTGAGTTCTTTCACATAGAAAACATTCTCAAAATCCAGCTTGGAAGTCTTAATGGTTCCCTTCCCTGTTATTTTTCCATCTCCTCCTCCAAATGTCACAGTCCCTCCATTAATGGGTATAAAATCATGCAGTCTCTCTAGGTTACCAGTCATACTTCTGGAACACCCACTGTCAACAATACCTACATCTTTACTTCTATAAAGATTATCCTACAACAAAAGAATACATATAACATCATTAGATTCATGGGAGACCCAAGCCATCACTGACTTGGGCCTGCCTAATGGATCAATAATAATTAAACCATGGAGATTGATGAGATCCACCATTGTTCTTAGACCCCATTCTCATATAGTGGTCATTGTTTCTCCAAGAACAACCTGCTGAGGACTTAACAGCATTTTCCCATCTTCCCCCCCCCATGTGCATGGTGTCAAAATAAACAGGCATAAGATCATTCTGAAAATAAGTGCTTGTAGGTCTGTAGAAAGGTCTAGCATCATTCCTCCTTCAACCAGCAGAATTGGTATTACCAGCCGAAACTGGCTTACCAGCAGCAACAGGCTTACCAGCAGAAACTGGCTTACCAGCAGGAAAGAAAGCTCTACAAGAGTTCTTTCTTGCTGCTTATGGAACATATGGGGGTATATCATTAACATTGTTCCACATAGGCCTTGTTTGACCAGCATACATACCCATCTTTTTCTCTTAAGTGCAGCATATTTAATTTCACAACCAAAGGGACAATTTTGTACCTGAGATGGGTAGCCCATCAAACCAAGTTCCCTAGCCACTTGTGTCTCAGCACCATATCCAGCAATCATCCCATAGACCTTTGCAGCTCCTCTTTCTGCATCAGTGATGTGTGTGCATGTTATGCTCTAATTTATACCCACGGTATGTCGTTGTGGTTTTAGCAGTATTCAAGTTTTAAATTTATATTTAGCCGACTTATCAATAAAACACACACTTTAACGAGCAGTGTACCCGGTCAGTATGAATATAATGGTAAGTAGAGTGTCGATCACTAAGAGTGGAACGTATTATCTAGTTATTCTAATCAGTATTTTAATATCTTAAGTTAGCTATACAACCTAATCTAACGTAAAGGGGGTTCAGCCTGAGAGACTGGCTGATGAGTGTCTAAATACTCATCATTTCTGTCACATTTTAGACTGCCAAAACGTTTAAAAACATGCAAATATGCTTCAAAATACAAGAAATATCATTTGATTGTGTTTTTATGTGTTTCTTGTGCAAAAGGATTAAAAACAGTTGAAAACGAGCTAAGTTTGCATAATTGGCAGTTTCAGTCCTTTAACTTTCATGAATTGGCAAAAATAGTCCCTGGTATTTAAAATATCATTCAAGGTCCCTAAACTATTTGAATTTTACAATATTGGTCCTTGGATGAAAGTTTTAAAGAAATTGCAATTCAGGTCCTTCAATTTTTAAAAAGTGACATAAAAGGTCCCTGAAGTTTCAAAAGTTGTCAAAACAAGTCCCTGGTTTTTAAAATTGGAAAATTATCTAAATTGGTCCTTGTACTATTGACACTTGGCAGTTTCAGTCCTTGGAGATAGTTTTGAAGTTTGGCATTTATGGCCCTTAATTTTCAGTAAATTACAAAGTGGTCCTTGTGTTTAATACTACAAACCAGCTGGACCCTTACTTAAATAAAACCAGCCCAAAATAAAACACAATCCGGCCCATTTTTGTTTTTAACTAAACCCAGACCAAAACCAGGTCAAACCCAGTCAAACACTCCTTTTCCCTCCCACAAAACCACCACCACTGCTCCATATACCAGGGTGGTTTTGCCACCTCTCCACCACCACCTGTCCACCTCTCTACCTCCACCTCACACCCCCAGTCACTACCAACTCCCCTCCAACTCACCAAATTCCTTAATTAAATAAAACTGCTCAAAGACTTTCGTGCCAAAAATCACACATGGACGATTGGGATGATTTGGACCAAACCAAGAGCTGGGATTTGCTCAGAAGGGCCCATAGAAGATATTTCAAGTATAAAGAAGGCCACAAGACTGAGAGAGCCAGTAGTAGATTTTAGTTTAGTGTAATTTAAAATTAAAATGTCGTAGTTTAATTTAGTTGTAATTTCTTACTGGGATTTGTTGTTTTTGAATAATTTAAGTGATTTCAGTTGTAATACAAGCAATTAATTAGATCAATTTCATGCTTTCCTGTGATAACTAAAATTCCCGCCAAAATGGTTCTTGCAAGTTTTTATGATTAAAGCCGTAATAAGTGTTTAAATAAGCTCTTTTGAGCTTATTAAAGTAATTTTAAATATGTTCTAAGTCTCTGGGTTCTAAATCCAAATAATCAAGAAAGTCAACAGAAAGTCAACTGCCTGGTCAAATAAGCTCTATTGAAGAATAAGCTGATGTGACAAGCTTATTTGGGAAATTAGTGGCTTCATGGGAAGCCTATAAGTTGTTTCTGGTCCTAGTTCTTTATTCCACAGTCCAAATCAGTTGTGAGCATATTTCAAAGTTTTTGTTTTATTTTCAATATTCCTGTTATAGTGCTTATTATTGCTTATTTCTATCAATTTCCAGCTTATCAGTAGTTTCTAGTTACATTTCATTCAGTCTCAATAGTCTTAATTAGCTTTTATTTAGTTTCACTTAAAAACTTAAAAAAGTCAAAAAAACAGTCAAACATTAGCTTAAGCTTATTCAGTACTTATTTTAATCTATAATATGTTTTTCTCAGTTTGATTAAGTCATTTAATCTTTAACAAATCAGTTTTAATAGTTAGATTACCAGTTTCTAGTGTAAAACTCAAATCAGTGAAATAAGAGGGTGTTTGGCTTTTTGAGTCAAACGGGTCATTTAAGCCTAGCACTGTTCATTTGCACTTTACTTAGGTTATACCTTGATTAATTCAGCAGTTAGGAGCTTTTAGTGTGAGCTTTATACACAATTCCAAAGATTCAAAGGTCTTCAGTCTGCTAGTTCAGACTTAGATCATGAACTGAGCTGTTAAGCTCTTATAAGCTTAAGGCACTTTCTAGCTTCTGTTTTTGGTATTTTTGTACTCCATTGAGTCACTTTAGATCACCCTTAGTTCCTTGTTGAAACCTTTTAAGCCTAGCCTCATTTTGATTCAAGTCTGCAATAGCAGACTACTTTCACAGTTTTTGTGGGTTTTAATGATCTTGCAAGAATTTTCCTAGATTGATCTTAAGCCCTCACAAGCTAGTTTTCTGGATAATCAATCTCACCTAGCTTGTTCCTAAGTTAGTATTTTTGTTTTGATTTTTAGTACTCATATAAGCTCTCAAATCAAGCTTGCAAAACAGGCATTTCTGCCCTGTTCACTGCTGCACATCAGCAGACCCACCAACTGTCCCAACTTCATGGTCTCACCAAGGGTTCAATAATAAGCCATAAGCCCATCTTATTGGCTTATTTTGTAGTTGACTTGGTCACCTTGGAAGGTCAAGTTTCATTTTGGTCCTCCTTTTACCTCTGTGGACCCCACAGAGGTCCAAAGATCCCTGTTTAAGGTCTGTTTGGTTTGCAGTTGGACTTGGAATTGCTTATTTTGCAATTTCAGCTTATTCCATAAGCTTTTCTCTTTTCTTTGGCTTCCTTTAAGCCCATCTAATTTGTTCTTATCTTATTTTCTTGTTTGTGTCTAATTTATAGCTTTTTAGAAGCTTGTTGGAGTTTGAAAAACCAAGTTAAGCTTGTAAAAGCTTAACTGTGGTGAGATTAAGCTCCCACTGAGCTTATTTCTTAGTTCTAAAAATACTTTCTTTTTAAAAGTTGTTAGTTATTAAGTGTTTAGTGTGTTTGTAAAAAGAAAATCAAAAAAATAAAATAGTTTTGTGTTTTGTGCTTGCCAGGATTCGAACCTGGGACCTCTAGGGTTGACCTGGTCAAAACTCAAACCAAAGCCACGCACCATCTGGGCTAGTGTGTTATTAGTGTTATTGTTTTCCCTTGTTTTATTTATAGTACTAAGTGTTCAGTTAAGCTTATTTGAGCTTATCTGCTTATTTTTGCTTATTTAATAAGCATTTCACACTTTTTATATTTTTCCCTAGCTTCTTATACTAATAAGTAACTTAGGAAAAAGTTTTAGAATTTTCTTAATAGTTTTAATATTTTTAATCTTTTATTTAGTTTAACATAGTAATTAATTCATAATAAATAGAATATTAATCAGAAAAATATAATTCTTTTTTTCATAATTTTCTTTTATCATTTATAATATAGGAAAAATATAATTAGATTATTAGACCTTAGAAACAAACGAAATAGAAAAATAGTGATAGCTTCTATTTAATAGAATTTATCTTTTTAAATTTTAATTAAGTAATTTTTAATTTTATAATTTTCTTAGCTTCTATTTACCTTAGAGTATTTATATAAAAAATTTCAGATTTTTCTTTGATCTTTTAGTATTTATTAGAATTTTAATTAGTTTAAATAATTATTAAATAGTTTTTAATTAATAATAATTAATTAAAAAGTCAAATAAATAATTTTCTTTTTCCAATAATTTTCTTTTATTATTAGGTTTGTAAAAATATAATTTTCATATCCGTAGGCTTTTTATTTCTTAAAACTCACGTTTTATTTCGTACGTTTACGTTTATTTAAATTTAAACGTACGTCTTTTAGTTTTAAACGTTTCTAGGTAATTTGCTTTCTCGTATTTGTTCTTATAGCTTGTTTAAGCTATTTTCTTTTATTCCTTAGTGTAAATTATTCAAAACCCTTTTCCGTTCAATTATCACCCGATCACAGATTCGTTTTATTTCAGAATTCACACCTCGCTGGGACTTAAACGACCCGGGAATATTCTGTACTCCTTGGTAAATTGTATTGTGCCCTAGATTGTTTGACTTTATTTGACCACATCCGTGGTTGATTTAAGTTGACTGTTTGGGGCCGATCAAATTTTGGCGCCGCTGCCGGGGAGGTGTGCTGCGTTGAACGAATTTGAAGCATCAGTGATTGTTGAATATACACCCATTGTATATTTACCATCTTTGTTCATATTTTCTTATTTTCATATAAAACCAAAATAATCGTGAAGTTAATTCGTTTGACTAAACGATTGCCAAAAATATTTTTTTTATTCAAAGTTTTCAACGAACACAAAAAAATCCAAAAATATTCATCTTTACCCTCTTACCCTTTTTGATTCTTTATCCCTTTACCCTCTATCCATTTGATTCTAAACTTCTTATACCCTTCTTCTATGGCGTCTCTCGGGTACAAATGTTTTGATTGTAAAAGCCCGTTGATTGACAGCCATCGTTGTTCTAAGTGTGCGTGTGAGCGGTGTGGAAAGCATGCACCAAAGGATCGTGGATCTTGTTATTGGTGTGAATTATCCACTAAAGAGTCTCTCAAGGATTCTCAAAGTCCTTCCTACTACCCTCCACAGCTCGAGATACGTGCTATTAATGACAAACCATCGAGAATCGATCCTAACCTTTCAGGATTTACGGTTAAAAGTTTGTCAAGCAAACGTACAAAACTTAGAACAGAGACTAAAAAGAACGACTTGCCCAATTTTCACGTTATTCAAGAACAAGAACCAGAGACCATAACGGAAGTGGTGGAAATTCCTAGCTCTCAGAGCACTCCACTTGTCCCACCTCCGGATTTTATTCCTTGTGTCGGTTGTGGTGAGTCGCTTTTCGGTTTGCCATGTCGTTGGTGTACATGTGAACAATGTGGTAATGATATTCGAGACGGAAGTTGTTTGTTTTGTGGTTCGAGGAATTCATTTTCTTATGATCCTGATCCGAACTCATTCAACGACTCTTCAAATTTCTCCAACTACCCATCACATTCATACGAGCAAGTATCATATTGTCCAAATCTCAATGATGCATCGTATCAAAATACACCGAACTTTTCTTGTGAGTACTGTGGAGGCCCACATTTTAGCTCTGATTGTCAAACAGGGAATCCATTTCCTTGTAACAATTACGACGATCCATATCACGACCAACCTCCACAGTGCCAAATAACTCAAACTCCTCAGCAAACCCAGCAAGACACTTATCTAGAGCTTCTAGAGTTAGTGAAAAGAGCTGAGGAGTTTAATAAAAAAACATTTCAGAATGCTCCCAGTTTTTCTTGTGTATATTGTGGGGGTCCTCATGATGATAATCAATGTCAACCTTCTGGTTTTGACAGATCCCCACCCCCGCAATTTTCATTAATTCTAAATTCACATGAGAAATCCATGGCGGAATTATTGACTGAAGAGCAGGTTGCTAAAATAGATTCCCATGATGCCTTTGAAAAAGCTGTTAGGGAATCAATTGCAAAAGAAAAACCAGCCAGATCTAGCTCTCAGTTCTGTTTTATTCCTGATGACAGTGATGATGAAGATACACTTGATATCCTTCAATTCTATAAAGATTCATCAAGTTCATCAGTTGATATCCCAGTAGTTGAGATTCCATCTCAAACAACTGCTATCACACCCGAGGTTCACACTCACTCTCTAAGTATGGGGGATGAGCATCTTGACACAATTCCTGCAAAGGAATCAGACGTATTCATAAAGTCTAGTGTCGAGAACCTTGTCCCAATCCCAAGAGAGTCACAGGGAATTCTCGAGCATTTGTGTGATATCCCTCCTCCTCTTATCTTCCCAAAAGATCATGTTGAGATGTTCTCCGATTCTAATAATGACGATTCGTTATCTTGTGGAGACATCATTTATGTGGAAGAATTACCTTCTAAGCTAGTCAGCTTAGAAAAAGAAATTAATGAAGAAATTGACACTGAAATCAAAGATGAAGCTCTTCGAGCAACATTATTGAATGTCAGTCTTCTCGTTTCTAAAATCGAGGCTTTCAAGGAAAAATCCATTTCATCTCCTATCCCCATAAAGGATAGTGACATATTTTCCGATGATTCTATTCCGGAAATGGAAGCCTTCTGTTTTGATCAGATGGGAGAGAAAATTAGTGGCAACACCACTTCTCATTCTCATAATTCTCTCCCCGATTATGAATCATTCACCTTTGAGGAGTTCTCCAGTGAACTCACTCATATCATATCTCCGATGGAGTATGATAGCTTCTACTTTGATCTTGAAAAAGATTATCTTTATGTTCCGGAGGGAGATGTTCTCAACACTGAGAATTTGATTAATATCAAAATTCCATCCCTCCCACCCAGAATATGTCTTGATCAAATGAGTTTAAATGACGAGATTCATGATCCTGAAATCATGAATTCTCATTCTCCTTCTGATGAGTTAGTCATGATTTTTATCATGACTTTCTTTCTTTTCTTCACCTACACGGTGACTTCTCCTGTTCTTCACTCCTTCGGGAATGAAGACACTATCTTTGATCCCGGCATTTTCATTTATCATTTGTGAGCCGGATCTGTGTATATCTCATCGGAGTGAAACTTTCAAATACTTCAGTGTTTATCCAAACATCTTGAACGAAAGTCCGATGGAGATTTTTTGTTCCACATGCTTCCCCAAGAACAAATGAATGCGGGGTCGAGTCAAGCTAGTGACTCGGTGAACAAAAATATTAGCTCACCATATGGGTTTTCACCCATATTTCTGACTTCTTTCTCTTTTCTAACACCCAAGTGTGGGGGAGATGCCCCACATGTTGTATATATGTACAAATTTAAAAAAAAAAAAAAAAAAAAAAAAAAAAAAAAAAAAAGTGTATATAAAATAATGGCTATTAGTATTTCCCTTTCACGTTCTAAGTGTTGGTTTAACAGCCGGTACTTTGAATATTGAGGGCAATATTCAGTTCTAAGTGTGGGGGGGAATTCTGGCGAATTTGTTCACATATGTACCTTTTAGTGCCCCAGTACCCCCATTTTGGCCAAAATTTTAAAATTTTTTCTCACTTAGAACTCAATAAATGGTTATCAGTCCGCCATGTCTAACCCACATAAGGACTGGCTAATCCTGAGCAAACGGCTGCAGGTAAAGATATATCAAATCCGTTTATGGCTTGCAATTTGCCCAAAATTGTATGGTATTCAACTCGCCATATCTTTATAAGTGAAGAGTTGGCTAGCCCGCAAGGTTATGGCTTGTGGTAAAGGCAAGTGGAAAAACCATAATTGGTAATCAGCTCACCAAAGATAATAACTATATTTTATCTAAGAGTTGGCTAGTCCAGAAGCAAACGGCTTCTGGTAAAGACAAATCAAACCCGTTTACAGCTGATGATTAGCTCAAAATCATTTGGTTATCATTGTACCAAAGTATCACATACTAAAACAATGGCTACTCCAGAAGTGATGGCTTTTGGTAAAGAGATAAAATCCATTAAATCTTCATAAGATATTGCTAGGGACTAGCAATAGTTTAGTGTGGGGGATTGATGAGTGTCTAAATACTCATCATTTCTGTCACATTTTAGACTGCCAAAACGTTTAAAAACATGCAAATATGCTTCAAAATACAAGAAATATCATTTGATTGTGTTTTTATGTGTTTCTTGTGCAAAAGGATTAAAAACAGTTGAAAACGAGCTAAGTTTGCATAATTGGCAGTTTCAGTCCTTTAACTTTCATGAATTGGCAAAAATAGTCCCTGGTATTTAAAATATCATTCAAGGTCCCTAAACTATTTGAATTTTACAATATTGGTCCTTGGATGAAAGTTTTAAAGAAATTGCAATTCAGGTCCTTCAATTTTTAAAAAGTGACATAAAAGGTCCCTGAAGTTTCAAAAGTTGTCAAAACAAGTCCCTGGTTTTTAAAATTGGAAAATTATCTAAATTGGTCCTTGTACTATTGACACTTGGCAGTTTCAGTCCTTGGAGATAGTTTTGAAGTTTGGCATTTATGGTCCTTAATTTTCAGTAAATTACAAAGTGGTCCTTGTGTTTAATACTACAAACCAGCTGGACCCTTACTTAAATAAAACCAGCCCAAAATAAAACACAATCCGGCCCATTTTTGTTTTTAACTAAACCCAGACCAAAACCATGTCAAACCCAGTCAAACACTCCTTTTCCCTCCCACAAAACCACCACCACTGCTCCATATACCAGGGTGGTTTTGCCACCTCTCCACCACCACCTGTCCACCTCTCTACCTCCACCTCACACCCCCAGTCACTACCAACTCCCCTCCAACTCACCAAATTCCTTAATTAAATAAAACTGCTCAAAGACTTTCGTGCCAAAAATCACACATGGACGATTGGGATGATTTGGACCAAACCAAGAGCTGGGATTTGCTCAGAAGGGCCCATAGAAGATATTTCAAGTATAAAGAAGGCCACAAGACTGAGAGAGCCAGTAGTAGATTTTAGTTTAGTGTAATTTAAAATTAAAATGTCGTAGTTTAATTTAGTTGTAATTTCTTACTGGGATTTGTTGTTTTTGAATAATTTAAGTGATTTCAGTTGTAATACAAGCAATTAATTAGATCAATTTCATGCTTTCCTGTGATAACTAAAATTCCCGCCAAAATGGTTCTTGCAAGTTTTTATGATTAAAGCCGTAATAAGTGTTTAAATAAGCTCTTTTGAGCTTATTAAAGTAATTTTAAATATGTTCTAAGTCTCTGGGTTCTAAATCCAAATAATCAAGAAAGTCAACAGAAAGTCAACTGCCTGGTCAAATAAGCTCTATTGAAGAATAAGCTGATGTGACAAGCTTATTTGGGAAATTAGTGGCTTCATGGGAAGCCTATAAGTTGTTTCTGGTCCTAGTTCTTTATTCCACAGTCCAAATCAGTTGTGAGCATATTTCAAAGTTTTTGTTTTATTTTCAATATTCCTGTTATAGTGCTTATTATTGCTTATTTCTATCAATTTCCAGCTTATCAGTAGTTTCTAGTTACATTTCATTCAGTCTCAATAGTCTTAATTAGCTTTTATTTAGTTTCACTTAAAAACTTAAAAAAGTCAAAAAACAGTCAAACATTAGCTTAAGCTTATTCAGTACTTATTTTAATCTATAATATGTTTTTCTCAGTTTGATTAAGTCAATTAATCTTTAACAAATCAGTTTTAATAGTTAGATTACCAGTTTCTAGTGTAAAACTCAAATCAGTGAAATAAGAGGGTGTTTGGCTTTTTGAGTCAAACGGGTCATTTAAGCCTAGCACTGTTCATTTGCACTTTACTTAGGTTATACCTTGATTAATTCAGCAGTTAGGAGCTTTTAGTGTGAGCTTTATACATAATTCCAAAGATTCAAAGGTCTTCAGTCTGCTAGTTCAGACTTAGATCATGAACTGAGCTGTTAAGCTCTTATAAGCTTAAGGCACTTTCTAGCTTCTGTTTTTGGTATTTTTGTACTCCATTGAGTCACTTTAGATCACCCTTAGTTCCTTGTTGAAACCTTTTAAGCCTAGCCTCATTTTGGTTCAAGTCTGCAATAGTAGACTACTTTCACAGTTTTTGTGGGTTTTAATGATCTTGCAAGAATTTTCCTAGATTGATCTTAAGCCCTCACAAGCTAGTTTTCTGGATAATCAATCTCACCCAGCTTGTTCCTAAGTTAGTATTTTTGTTTTGATTTTTAGTACTCATATAAGCTCTCAAATCAAGCTTGCAAAACAGGCATTTCTGCCCTGTTCACTGCTGCACATCAGCAGACCCACCAACTGTCCCAACTTCATGGTCTCACCAAGGGTTCAATAATAAGCCATAAGCCCATCTTATTGGCTTATTTTGTAGTTGACTTGGTCACCTTGGAAGGTCAAGTTTCATTTTGGTCCTCCTTTTACCTCTGTGGACCCCACAGAGGTCCAAAGATCCTTGTTTAAGGTCTGTTTGGTTTGCAGTTGGACTTGGAATTGCTTATTTTGCAATTTCAGCTTATTCCATAAGCTTTTCTCTTTTCTTTGGCTTCCTTTAAGCCCATCTAATTTGTTCTTATCTTATTTTCTTGTTTGTGTCTAATTTATAGCTTTTTAGAAGCTTGTTGGAGTTTGAAAAACCAAGTTAAGCTTGTAAAAGCTTAACTGTGGTGAGATTAAGCTCCCACTGAGCTTATTTCTTAGTTCTAAAAATACTTTCTTTTTAAAAGTTGTTAGTTATTAAGTGTTTAGTGTGTTTGTAAAAAGAAAATCAAAAAAATAAAATAGTTTTGTGTTTTGTGCTTGCCAGGATTCGAACCTGGGACCTCTAGGGTTGACCTGGTCAAAACTCAAACCAAAGCCACGCACCATCTGGGCTAGTGTGTTATTAGTGTTATTGTTTTCCCTTGTTTTATTTATAGTACTAAGTGTTCAGTTAAGCTTATTTGAGCTTATCTGCTTATTTTTGCTTATTTAATAAGCATTTCACACTTTTTATATTTTTCCCTAGCTTCTTATACTAATAAGTAACTTAGGAAAAATTTTTAGAATTTTCTTAATAGTTTTAATATTTTTAATCTTTTATTTAGTTTAACATAGTAATTAATTCATAATAAATAGAATATTAATCAGAAAAATATAATTCTTTTTTTCATAATTTTCTTTTATCATTTATAATCTAGGAAAAATATAATTAGATTATTAGACCTTAGAAACAAACGAAATAGAAAAATAGTGATAGCTTCTATTTAATAGAATTTATCTTTTTAAATTTTAATTAAGTAATTTTTAATTTTATAATTTTCTTAGCTTCTATTTACCTTAGAGTATTTATATAAAAAATTTCAGATTTTTCTTTGATCTTTTAGTATTTATTAGAATTTTAATTAGTTTAAATAATTATTAAATAGTTTTTAATTAATAATAATTAATTAAAAAGTCAAATAAATAATTTTCTTTTTCCAATAATTTTCTTTTATTATTAGGTTTGTAAAAATATAATTTTCATATCCGTAGGCTTTTTATTTCTTAAAACTCACGTTTTATTTCGTACGTTTACGTTTATTTAAATTTAAACGTACGTCTTTTAGTTTTAAACGTTTTTAGGTAATTTGCTTTCTCGTATTTGTTCTTATAGCTTGTTTAAGCTATTTTCTTTTATTCCTTAGTGTAAATTATTCAAAACCCTTTTTCGTTCAATTATCACCGATCACAGATTCGTTTTATTTCAGAATTCACACCTCGCTGGGACTTAAACGACCCGGGAATATTCTGTACTCCTTGGTAAATTGTATTGTGCCCTAGATTGTTTGACTTTATTTGACCACATCCGTGGTTGATTTAAGTTGACTGTTTGGGGCCGATCACTGGCACGGTTTGGTTATGATTAAATAATAGACTAAACTAATGAGCACGAATCAGCGATTAGCACACACGTACACAGATAGATACTTGAGACAATAAGAAGACCTGTCCTGATAATTAAGTAGCTTGCCACTTGTTTTATTGCTAGTTTTATATGAAGTGTATGTAATTAACCCTTTCTCGTTGGCTCTAATCTTATCGGCGAGTAAACCCTTAATGATTACTTATGTCTATCCTACTTAACTTTCTTCCTACTTTTCTACATACGATAGAATGCATAGGCGATAGAATAAATAGGCGAGGACAGAGGCATGGCGACCCGATCAATGCTCAGCTAGACACAGAGGTTATCAATGCACTAATAAAAGTCACCAAAGATATCAACATATAAACTTTAATTAATGGGAAAGCAATTTTAAGGGGTGCCCATGGTTTTCCGTAGTCACATGGAATCGGCCCATCAATCCTGATGAATTAAAGTGTACTAATACAATAAAACAAAACTACTTAATGAATTGAATACATGCAGGACCATCTTACAGCTCTTGTATCTTCGTTTAGGGTGTGTCTTGTGCTGCTACTTCGTCTGAATTCGGCTCTAGGGTTCCTTCGGTCTTGTTGTGTATAGAATCGAACCTCTAAATTCGTCTGACTTTGGGGTATTTATAGTTTTTGTCTGAGGGCTAGATGCGGCGCATAGGATAAGTAGATGCGGCGCATTGACTTAACTTCGCGTGGGGTCCAAGATTAATATATTCAGGAATATTCGTACACCGCCAGAAGATGCGGCGTAACTCCATTTCTCTATGCGGCGCATGTCCTTTGCCATCTTGGATTATTTCTTGTGAAATCTTGATAGTGATGCGCCGTATGTAAGAAGTGTGTTGCGGCGCATCTGGAGCAGAATAGTCTTGATCTTGTACATTTCAGTAGACTCTTAATATCTTGCTTGTTTTGCTCCATAATTAGTCCAAAATCGCCAAGTTTCACATAGTACTTGTTTTTACCTGAGAATTACAAAAGTAAACATTAACGTATCAATTCTCACAGATAATATAATAAAACAAGTCAAATAAATAGGATAAATGATGGTAATAAAATGTACTTATTTGAGTTCATCAAATATCCCCCCACTTGAACTTTACTTGTCCCCAAGTAAAGCTTAGAATTAATCTTATGAAAATGTATCCTAAAAGATATTAGGATTTATTTTTATATTTAAGCATGTATTCGTTTTTTGTCATAATTGCACAACCAAACACTTAACGAATTAGAAATAAAATAAAATATTTTGATAAAAGCAAATCTAATGGTTTAACTGTCAAGTCGTGACGAATATTCTATCATAAGCTTGGCAAGTATACGCATCTCCCCCACTAAAGCTAAGGAATAACAAGTCTAAAACGGTAAAAGGGTTTGTAGGTTAAGGGTTAATTATTCTTCTTAATCTCTATCGATCTCAAATTCCAGAAAAGGCGAAAAAATCACAAATACATGATCGAATCCACGAACACGATACTTGCAATTGCTCAAATCCTTAACTCGAATAGGCTAAAGATAGGACCAAGTAATCTTCACCAATAATATTATAACAAAAAGGGCGACAAAATCATAAATACATAGCCGAATCCACGACTACGATACTTAAGATTGCTCAAATCCCTAATCTCAATAAATCAAAGGTTTAGATAAAGAATAATATAGGGTATGGATAATATTTGGGATACGAATTGGTGTAAAATGAAAAATAAACAAAACAGATAAATTAAAATCCTAAGTGTGGTAAATTTCTTTCCCAACCATCCCATGAATAAGACTCATATCATTGAATAACTCACGCTTTAACACTTGAAACACACGCTTTAGGTAGACACGAATTATACTCAACAAGATCTCAATCAAAGAATAACCTTAGTTGGCGTTCCCATAACGGCCAACTCCCATTCAATCCACAAATATAATATATAACAAATAGTGGTGATATCGACCACTTAATACAAAACTTTACATGAGTTGGTTAAAACAAACTTCCAACTTCTTTCTTTTTTCTTTTTCTTTTTTTTATTTCGATTTTTTTTTTTTTTTTTTTTACACTGCAAACATAAACGTAGATGTGTAAAATTTCACCACATCACTATAATGATAACTCTGGATAATTTTTCCATACTTTTTATGACTTCAGAAATAACGGTAATAGTGAAAGTAGTAAACACACGAAAAATAAACTCAAAGATATACAATATCTACTTTCACTCTAATTGCATTGTGCAATTTCCTGACTCAACCAAAGATAATGAATTACGCACGCGAACACAGGTAATGTAAGGAAACACACTTTGCCTAAAGCAATTAACCAACCACGGATTTTAATCTACAGGGTAGGCTAAGGTGTAAGGGTGTTAACGAAACATTATAACAAAGGTGTAAGAAACGAAAGGAATGGCTCTGAGTGTTTTTCTAGGGGTATCTTACTCTAAAAGTGAGAGTAACAAAAGGGTTTATACGGGGGTTAACTAACCAGTGTAGTTAGTTAATATCACATAACATATAAAGGCTATTTGGGTGAAATCCTAGAAATTTACCAATTTAGACAAGTCATTCCAATTATGTAAATAATACTTATTATGGTGGTCTCGAATAGTATACAAGCCAAGTTCTAAAGTTTACAAGTCACCGGCACACTCATAGATTTGTGAATTTTGAAAAGTTCACAATTTTTGAAATAATGTTACGTGTGCAGCTATGTAATTTAGACTTTGAACAAAAACATGCTAAAAATTTAAATTTTGATATATTAAGCACATTTTAAGCATATTTTGAAGAAGTTTAGGACAAGTAAGTGTTCTAATTCTCCAATCCCCCCCACTTAAGTTAAACAACGTCCTCGTTGTTTGTATTAAAGATTGAAAACTGGAAAATAAAAGAATTAGAACAGAAAAACTCCCCTGAGATTTGCTCGGTATGATCCTCCATTATTTGTATAAGAGCAAAAATCAACTTTCTTATGGATGAGAACGTTTAAGCTTCATATTTGATGTATCCACAGGAATGCAGGAATCTATAATACCATCAAGACTTAAACACACCTGAGTTAAGAAAGTTCAAACTTGCATAATACATTAGTAGTTAGTAAAAATAAAACTATTAAAATTAAAATGAAAATCATCAGATCAGTCGATACGTCGTATCTTATGGAAGAAGATACGCCGTATCGAGCCTGGAATAAAATACGAATCAGAATAGAAGATGCGTCGCATCCTTAACCAGGGATGCGCCGCATTAAAATACTGACAGAAAGTTTTTAAAGTTAAAAATAAAAATGCAGAAAATAAAGTAAGATATGACCAGTGCATGAGATGCGTCGCATCTAAGGATTGAGATGCGCCGTATCTTCTGCGGGCCTGACAGACTCGACACAGAACAGAATAGTAAAAAATTTCTCCGGGTTGTCTCCCGGTCAGCACTTGTCTTTATTCCAGAGTCTTCAAGTTAGACTCACGTTCAGCTCCTTATTTAGATCTATTGATCCCCACATGTCCGTGCACGATGTAGTTGCGAATTACATCGTCACGAACATATTCCGGCCCAAATTCAAGTACACCTTTGTAGAATCCTTTTATTTTTTGATACGGATACTCGATCCCATTCTCAACGTCATTTTCATCTACAAAAAGAAATGGTGTATATTTGTAACAAAATTTGTTAGGGGCATGTTTAAACCTTGGGTGAGCACGAGGCATCATGTAAGTGATAACGTTGCTCCCACTTTGAAAGGTGATCTTTCCTTCAAATCTTTTAGCGTTAATTTCGACCTCCTTACAGAATGGTTTCCCAACGATCACGTCACCCATCTCAACATCACGATAAGCATCCATGTTTTCCACCACGGTGAAATCTGTAACAATAGTTAAATTCCCAACAAAAATAGGTACATTCATGAACATTACAACTACGTTTTTCCCTCTATACTTAATTTTGTTTTTCATTATAGAATTATAGAAATCTTTTGACATTACATTAATTGGTAAAATAGGGAAAAAGTTGGCGCTAACCTGTTTAAATCCTATCATGCAAGGAAATTGTAAATTATAAGCACAATCTACATGGATCTTTCTACCATAATCACAGAAACTAGGATATCCTTCAAATTCATCATAATTCTTAGTGTTTATCATATTGACTCTAGGTATATCCATAATTTCTCCTTCTTCAATTTCGGGTTCTAAATCCTCCATAAATTGATCATTGATTCCTAATGGTAAATTAAGATCATTTAATTCAATGTAGTCTCCACTATAGGTCTCAAGTGATTCATTATTTATCAAGGTTTCTCCCATAAAACTAGCTTCTAGATCGAGGTCCATACGTTCTCTTAATCCTAGCACATAGACGCCTCTAATTATGCTTTTAACGGGATTTTGGCACTTATAGACTAGTTTATTATTCCCTACCCTTAATGAGATTTTTCTTTTAAACACATCAATCTTAGCATGGGCGGTAGACAAGAAAGGTCTTCCAAGGATTAAAGGAATCTTAACATCCTCGGGCATATCTAATATAACAAAGTCTACGGGGAAAACAAACTTCTAAATCTTAACTAGTACATTTTTAGCAATCCCTTCAGGTCATTTTACCGTTTTATCAGCCAATTCAATAAGCAACTTAGTTGGTGCTAATTTTCCTAGTCCTAGGGTAGTGAATGTCTTAAGGGGCATAACACTAACGCTAGCTCCTAAGTCAGCTAACACATTATTGAAAGATATATCATTAATTGAACAAGGTAAAGTAAAACTTCCTGGGTCTTTTTCTTTATGAGGCAAGGCATGTAAGTCGGTTGCAGAGCTCTCTTCTTTCATTGTAGCCTTGAAATACTCTTCAATCTTTGTCTTATCTTTGAGTAGCCTCCTTAAACTGATTGAAGAATTAAAGAAAAATTCGGGCTTTGCACCATCATTACCATTCATCAATCTTCTAGGTACGTTAGGCGTGACTTCCTCGGTTGTGCTTATGGCCTTGACATGATCTCTTGGGTTGGTTTCGGTTGAGCTAGGTAAACTTCCGTATCCCCTTTCTTGAAGAACCTTGCTCATTTGTCCAATTTGTTGTTCCAATGCTTTGATCGAAGCTCCTTGATTTCTTGTAATAGCATCTGTTGAAGCTCGGATTTCTTTGATCATAGCAGTGTTCTCTTCATGTCTTTTAGCAGCATCGGCCATAATTTGTTTAAGAGTGTCATCTAAAGTCTGCCTCCTTTCTTGATAAGTGGAATTAAAGTTGTTCTTTTGATAGTATCCCGGAGTAGCTTCCCTAAATCTTCCTGAAGGTCGGAATGGTTGTCCAAATTGTGTGTAGTATGCTTCTTCAAAAGTCTCACTTTCATTCTTATTAGGGCAATCTTTAGTGTAGTGAGGTCCTTCGCATTTTTCACATCCAACTTGGGCAGCATACACTTTTTCATCACGCTTCTTCATTTCTCTACTAATTTTATCCAATTGAGCTTGAATAGCAGCAAACCCGTCAAAATTAGTGCTGCTCTTAGATCTAGTAGAGGTTCCATCGTGCCATTTTTGAGAATGATCAGCAGCTTCTTGGATAGCTTTCCTAGCAATGGCAGCACTAATTTGAGGCACAGCTCCCTTAGCATCCAAGATTTGTCTAGTAGGCACGTCCAATCCTTGATAGAACAATATTATCTCCTGCATTTCACTTAGATAATGTTGAGGGCATTTCATCAATAAGTTTTTAAATCGTTCCCAAGCTTGATAAAGAGTTTCATCAGGCTCTTGCTTGAAACTGTTGATAGCCTCCATCTTTTTAGCGGTTTTAGCAGGTGGACAATATCTTTTCAGGAATTTGCTCTTCAAATCTTCCCATGTTGTGATTGAACTAGCAGGTTCATTCCTTAGCCACTTATTAGCAGCTCCTTTAAGCGAAATTGGAAAGATCCTAAGCATAAGTTGATCGTCAGAGACTCCTTCTGTAGTAAACAAATCTGCAATATCGAGGACTTTTTCAACATGTTCATTAGCATCTTCATGTTCCGTTTCACTGAAAGCATTTTCTCTTAGCTCCTTGAGAAACTGACCCTTCAACTCAAATTTTGACTTTTCATCAAACTTTGGTCTAGCAACTCCTGAAGTGTAATTAGCACGGGTTTTGTTCATGTATTCCTCCATAGTAGTGTTTTCCGCCATTGTTTCTGTTTCTTCTTCCTCTTTCTCTTCAGAAAAATAATCAAGCTCGAATGAACTTGAAATTTCGAAGCTTTTTGTGTTGAAAAGCCTTTTAAGTGAATGTAGGGCTCGTTCAGGATCTTCGAAAGGTGTAATCAAGTTCTTAGTTGAACTCCTGGTCATGCACTTCCTGAAACTATCACAAAAGCATCAGTAGGGTATGTTCAAGAAAGTAATATATCAGAAAATCAACAACGAAAACGGAATACGAAAAATAAAAGTTACTGATATCTGTAGACGATGCGCCGTATCCAAGAAGTTGGATACGCCGTATCTTATAATCGTTAAAATTTAATCAGACTTTTATTCAGAAAATAGATACGCCGCTTATAAATTAGAATGCGCCGTATCAGTTTTAATTTATCAAAAATCAACGTATCTAATTAAAATTAAATGCGTCGTATTAACTAAAGTTAATGCGCCGTATTTTCGTTACGTTTCAAAATACAAGATTTTTGATTAAGAAGATGCGCCGTATCGATAAAAATCGATGCGTCGTATCTGTTTAATAATTCGAAAATTGTTTTTAATTTAAATAATAGATACGCCGTATCTGCAAAAACAGATGCGTCGTATGGCGTTATCGTTTAGAAAAATTTCTTATTAAAAACAGAATACGCCGTATCTTGGGGAAAGATGCGTCGTACTCGAATTTAGTAAACGCGTTGTATTTTATAAAAATTAAACGCAATACGCCGTATCTGTGAAAACAGATGCGCCGTATCGTTTGAATCAGCTCAGTACAACGATAGCAAAATACAGAAAATAGAAAAAGAAAAACAAAAATAAAAACAAACGAAAAGAAACAAAAATAAAGAAAATAAAAAAACACAAAACAGAAAATATGCAAATAATACAATGAATGCAAATTAACTAATATACAACGGAGTTAGCGGTTAGAAATTAAAAACTAATTAAAATACTAATCAAATTAACAGATAATAACAATTCACTCCCCGGCAACAGCGCCAAAAACTTGATGTGTGTGCATGTTATGCTCTAATTTATACCCACGGTATGTCGTTGTGGTTTTAGCAGTATTCAAGTTTTAAATTTATATTTAGCCGACTTATCAATAAAACACACACTTTAACGAGCAGTGTACCCGGTCAGTATGAATATAATGGTAAGTAGAGTGTCGATCACTAAGAGTGGAACGTATTATCTAGTTATTCTAATCAGTATTTTAATATTTTAAGTTAGCTATACAACCTAATCTAACGCAAAGGGGGTTCAGCCTGAGAGACTGGCACGGTTTGGTTATGATTAAATAATAGACTAAACTAATGAGCACGAATCAGCGATTAGCACACACGTACACAGATAGATACTTGAGACAATAAGAAGACCTGTCCTGATAATTAAGTAGCTTGTCACTTGTTTTATTGCTAGTTTTATATGAAGTGTATGTAATTAACCCTTTCTCGTTGGCTCTAATCTTATCGGCGAGTAAACCCTTAATGATTACTTATGTCTATCCTACTTAACTTTCTTCCTACTTTTCTACAGACGATAGAATGCATAGGCGATAGAATAAATAGGCGAGGACAGAGGCATGGCGACCCGATCAATGCTCAGCTAGACACAGAGGTTATCAATGCACTAATAAAAGTCACCAAAGACATCAACATATAAACTTTAATTAATGGGAAAGCAATTTTAAGGGGTGCCCATGGTTTTCCGTAGTCACATGGAATCGGCCCATCAATCCTGATGAATTAAAGTGTACTAATACAATAAAACAAAACTACTTAATGAATTGAATACATGCAGGACCTTCTTACAGCTCTTGTATCTTCGTTTAGGGTGTGTCTTGTGCTGCTACTTCGTCTGAATTCGGCTCTAGGGTTCCTTCGGTCTTGTTGTGTATAGAATCGAACCTCTAAATTCGTCTGACTTTGGGGTATTTATAGTTTTTGTCTGAGGGCTAGATGCGGCGCATAGGATAAGTAGATGCGGCGCATTGACTTAACTTCGCGTGGGGTCCAAGATTAATATATTTAGGAATATTCGTACACCGCCAGAAGATGCGACGTAACTCCATTTCTCTATGCGGCGCATGTCCTTTGCCGTCTTGGATTATTTCTTGTGAAATCTTGATAGTGATGCGCCGTATGTAAGAAGTGTGTTGCGGCGCATCTGGAGCAGAATAGTCTTGATCTTGTACATTTCAGTAGACTCTTAATATCTTGCTTGTTTTGCTCCATAATTAGTCCAAAATCGCCAAGTTTCACATAGTACTTGTTTTTACCTGAGAATTACAAAAGTAAACATTAACGTATCAATTCTCACAGATAATATAATAAAACAAGTCAAATAAATAGGATAAATGATGGTAATAAAATGTACTTATTTGAGTTCATCAATCTGCTACCTCATGTTGTTCCCAATCCAGCATGGAATCCACAGACAGCAAGGCTTTGGGTTCTTCTGACTCCAATTCTTGAATCTTGAAAGCAGAATACCTTGTTTTGTCATCCACCTTCTTATCTGTGCATTCTCTAGCAAAGTGACCTGGTTGTGAGCATCTGTAGCATATCACCTTCCTCTTGTCAAACCTTGCTCCTTCCTGTCCATCAAATTTAATCCTCCTCCCTACCTTCTTCTCAAATCTGTTAACCTTCAATGACAGCATAGCCATCTGCCACTTGATATCCATCTCTTCCAGATCCAATTGATCAATCTGGTCAAAGTCTTCATAGGCAATTTGCTGTTGTGGAGCACTTTCAGCAACAAACGAATGAAGAACTTCCTCAAGCACATTACCAGACCTTGACTGTGATCTAGGTGTTGCAGGGGAATAGGAAACTGATGAAGAAGAGGGGGTTGGGCTCTCACCATATGAGACCTTGTTAGTACTGGTAGCACTAACAAATGCAGTATGAGCTGTAGTGTGAGATGAGTAGGTTGAAACCCCTTTGATGTCAATTTCAAGGGTCTTGAGCTTGTTGTACAAATCATCAAAGCTCATGAAATCGAGCCCACCTCTGGCCTTAAGGGTGATGGAAACCTGAGACCAGGATGGAGGCAGAGCCCTCAAAAACTTGGTGTTGCAGTCTTCATTGTCTGGCCTGGCCTGCAACTGGTTGAGTTGGCTCAGGATCTTGTGAAACCTGTCATAACCTTTGTGAATCCCTTCAGCCTCAGAGATCTTGAACTCCTGGAACTCCTGCTTGAGCATGGACTTCCTCATCTTCTTGGACTCATCATTCCCTCCAAATCTAGCTTTTACTGCAAGCCAGATCTCCCTAGCATCATCCAGGTGATGAAAGTCACCCATATGATCTTCTGGGAGAGCCTGAAGCAACAGAGTTCTTGCTTTGGTCTCCCTTTGTACAGCAACATGCTCTTCAGCAGAAAGAGGAGGAAGGATAATGATGTTCCCTCTTTCATCTCTTCCAGTTTTCTTCCTGCTGTTGCCATTCAGAATGATGTTCCAAAGGTTATGGTCACTGTTTGAGATACAGTACTCTATCTTCATAGCCCAAATCTCGTACTCATCTTTCTTGAGGTATGGGAATTTAGCATTACTGTTAGACACAGTGGTTGTGACTATTTGTTGTTGGACTTGTGAAGTTTCAGGTTTTTCATTATTGATGACAGATTGATCAGGGTTGATGTCAGCCATTGTTGAATGGGTTTAAGAGATTGTTTAGAGAAGTTTTCTTCTTTGACAAAGATCTTCACCAGGCTTTGATACCACTTGTTGGATCGTGCCTTCCTGATAGATCTTTGAGCTTGGTAGACTGTCTATGTAATCACAAACAGCCTAAGAGAATCTCTATGAATGAAACTTATGCTTAGGCGGAATCTAAACACAAGAGTTAAGAAGAAAACAAACTATAAAACGTTGATCCTCTATGGATCTTTTATTCACTAATAATCGTTCAATGTCATACAAAACTCATAGCCGAATGTTTCTCTTATACTACAAGAAACCCTAATGCTGCATCACTAAGAAAACATGTAAAGAGATATACACTATCTCTTCCTAAAATAACTCTAACAAACATACTAAATATACGATAGGACCAGCAGTAACAGACACTGCCAGCAGGAACAAACAATGCTACCAGCAGGAACTACATACCTGCCAGCAGGAACCAATACTACTACCAACAGCAATGAAATAAATATTATTTCTAATAATTCCTAACACCAGCAGCCTCCAATCTCATTATCATGTTGCCAATAATCTTATTCGCTATTATGAAGCATGCATCCACAGCTTTTGAACCAAGGTAATCTTAAGTTTTCAATAGACTCTCCTCAGATCATGTTAAACAGTGTATTTTTCGATTTTGATTAGGTAATTAATTCTTTATTTTTAATTTGACATAATAAGATAATCTTAAATCTCGATTTGAACCAAGGTAATCTTAATTCACGATTTTGACATTCTGTTGTTTATTTTTATCTTAATGGTCGTGAACAGTTTGTACTGCTGGCGTATCAGGTTTGTACTGCTCGAAACATGTGAAAGATTGAGTTCAAAACGATTAGTATTGCTACCGTAACGAGTTAGTACACAGTTTAGCTTCACATTCTAAACAAATTGGATATCATCAGTTCATGTGGCGGTCAATGTTAACATCAATCATGAGACAATGTTTGCTCTCGTGTAGATGAGATCAGTCGAATAAGCCAGTATTGCAAAAGCTTTGGAAGATGTTATATTGGAGTTTTTTTTTTTTCTTTTTTTTTTCCTCACAACCATTAAAAAATGCAATTTATAAACTTTTCATCTTTGAATTTATATTTCGATCACAATGTTCAGGAAACACCTTTAACGGTCTTGATACCTGTTAATAATATACTATAATCAAATCTATATATATGTGAAAGTGCATATTAAGGCAACAATGTCGGCTAACAGGAACACATGTGGTTTAAATTGAGAACGCAAGCAGGTCTCTTTTTCTCAATCACCATCTGTTAAAACTCTGCATTTTTTCTTATCAGTGTTTGTTCAGGTGTACCAAGCTGAACTCGAGTCTTTAGCTTTGAATTTAGAAGAGGAGAACCATACATTGATGAAAGCCAAGGTACACTCTTGCATTTGCCTCTTTCTGTTTTTAGTAGTATATCATTTATATTCAATGTTTATTCACAATCTCTAGTTAAATACATACTAATTAATATTGGCATAATAATTTTTGGCTAAAACTGGATGAGTGGATGAGTTTTGATTGACTGGAATGTATAATCGATCATTTGGAATGTGATCTTGATAGGATCAGAGTTGCTAGCCTGGTTGGTAATTCTGAGAATGATTGTGTAATGTGGGACTTTGCACCCTGAAAGAAATGGTATGCGTGTCTCTTGATTCATCTTCACTCGAAGATGCAAGATCGGTGAACTACTTGAACCTTCTGAAACAAGGGCTTCTAAAAACCAGGAGGTTACCATTAAGCTCTCTCTTTTGTTTTCGGTTATGTGTTACTCCCTTTATAGCAACAGTTGACTTGGCATAAGGCTTAGCAATAATTTTTTATTGTCAAATATCTTAAATACCGATCCATAACCGAAACCACTACCATTAGTACATTGATATGCATACTTTTATGCTAAAATAAAATAGTTAAGCTTATTCATAGTAACAGAAGTCTGTGTGGTTTACGATTTAAAGTTGATGGTGGATAAACGACTGCGCCAATCACAAGTTGATAAGATAGTTAACCTTTTAGCAACCTGGTCTCTTTAAACTACATAGCACTTTATTAGATTAAGTAACGTGTTTATGTCCCTTTAAACTACTAACCTTAATTTTACTGATGTGAACAAGATAAATTTGAGTATGAAATTATGTCCCATTGATATGACAGTTCTATCTTAAGGTGTGTTTACAAATAACAAGATAAATTGTCAAAAATATGATCAAGACAAAATAAACCCTGATGGGTCACTGATGCACGCTTGACACATCCTCACAGACGTTTGCATATGCACGTTTCGATACTTATAAAATATAAGTTCCGAATATAACCAAACACTTGAAGTGACACTTTACCCATTCACTATTGTTTTTTGGTAAAAAGGGTAATGGATCAAATGGGTCGAATTAGCTAGCCAAACATATTTTTTGGTATATGTTTTTTTGGAAGTCGTCCATAGTCTATATCTAAAGAATACAGCCTTCTTGATCGAGCTATTTAAGGAGCTAGACGACTATTTTAATAATGTAGTTTGCGTAATTATATATAACAGACAGGTATTTATATATTTTTATTAAATTTAGAAAGAAAGTGTGTGGTCTGCCTGACCCGTGTATATTCTGGTGGAACAGGAAACTTTTGTTCGGATAAAAAACCAGCCGCTGTTAACTGGATTGAGGGGCGTGGAAAATCTGTTGTGTGCGAGGCAGTAATCACTGAAGAGGTTGTGCGAGGCAGTAATCACTGAAGAGGCAGTACCAAATGTTGCTGAAGTAGGGGTTATTGGAACACCTAAAAAATCCAGATCATCCCCCACCAAGAATTCTAAGGCTACAGAAACAGCTCAGTTGCAAGATAAACCATCACTTGCAGCCACTCAAGAGGATCAAAATGTGATCATTGCAGCACATATTCGAGTCTCTGAGACTGACCGTTGTCGCCTGACTTTTGGTACTCTTGGTATTCATGTAGAGTCATCTAAGAATCCTGGAGAAGCCAGGCTTGCTGAAGAGTCACATCTTGAACCTTTGGCAAGGTTAGTTAATTGTTTTATTTATTCGAGGGAAAAATTAAAGTATATCATCTTTGGTGTTGTAATAACCCTGTGTATCTCCCTAGATGAATTTAATAAACCATACTAAAGTATTACGTAAACTGCACACGTTTTCTTAAAAAAGTATACTTTTATCATTTATATTGAAATTTTGGGAGATTTTGTTAAGTTTTAAATTATTTTTATAAAGTTGCCATTTTTTGAATATAGACGATTCATGTTGGTTTGCGAAAATCAGGTGTTCCTCATTTGGAGACAATCTTAAAAAAGTGTCTTATAAAATTGGTCCCAAATAAGACAGATGTTTGTATTTTATCTGTTTGTGTTTGGTGAATGATTATGATTGGTTTGTATCTGATAATGTTGGTTAAGTTTTTGTTACTCATAATTGAATCGATTTTAACTGCATTAAACTAATGTGTCTTTTATTTTGGGCTTAAGGAACTTTATCAACAAATGCTTACCAAGGCTTTGGCTCATTATTTTGAAGCCAAGCTTTCTCCGTGCTTGAGGTGAGTATCACATATATCATTAATTTGATAGTTGATACTATGATATATCCTCTGATATCTACAACAGGTTGTTGAGCAAGCTGCAAAAGGGGAACTTAATTCTGACTTTACAATTGTAAGGCCACCTAGACACCATACAGAAAAAAGGAACCCATGGGATTCTGACTATTCAACAATGTTGCTATTGCAGCCGCAATGATGTTAATCTTTTCTGGTATTTGTTTCTATTTCTTCTATAGGTATGTTACGGCGAAAAAGCGACAGATTGATCTGAGTCTGCATATTGGACAAGAAGATACAATTGTAAATACACGAGAACTGAGGCAAAGAGGTGGGACGTTGAAAGGAGTATTAGTAGAAGAGAATGGTTTAGAAGTTCTTTATTTGAGGAAGCTTGAAGGCGGACAACTTAGAACTTGTGTTTGGAATTCAATGGAAGAAGAGGAGGAGAAAAGGATTGATAGTGGACTCTATTGCAAAATATCGAAACCAACTCATGAAACATCCAATGTTAATTTTTCTGCTAAACACACTAAAGCCGTTCCAGAAATATTTCACACACAACACATGTCCAACCCGACTCAATCCTTACAAAATCCACAACCTCCTCTTCCTCCACTACCAGGAGCTACATTGAAGATGCCAACTCAGGCACCACCATCAATGCAAAAGCCACTGCCACAAACTCTACCACCACCGCCTCCTCCTCCACCACCATCAATACAGAAGCCCTCAGCACCAATTCCACTGCCACCACCTCCATCAGCATTCCCTAAAAAGATAGTTACTAAAGTACCGCAACCACCAGTATTCGTTAAAAGGAACCCTTCAGCACCACCTCCACCATTTCATTCAGGTAGCTTTAGTTCATCTTCAAAACCACCTACTGCACCAAAAGTAAGACTAGATGATCATATAGAAGAAAGTCCGAGAGCCATTCAAGAAGTCCCTAAAAAGATGAAGCCTTTTCATTGGAATTAGGTGAATACTGATGCAGATCATTCAATCGTATGGAATGAGATTGTCGATGGCTCTTTAAGGTAAGCAATACTTGAATGTGTAAAAAATCCACCTTTTTTTTTTCTTTCAGGCTCATTCACAATTGCTGAAAAAGGTTGCTTGCTTGGTTGATAATGATGTTAGGCTTGCCTTTTCAACTCCAACTGCTTCGTAGAAGAAAGAGAGTCAGGAAGCTCTGCTGCTACCGAAAACATACCAACATCATCGTGGTAAACCTAACAAATAATTTCGAGCTAAACAATTGCAGCTGAATCCTTATTGTAAGTGAAGCTTTAGCAAAACCATAGGGTATTTTGCTGCTTACTTTTTCGACAGTGCTAAATATGCTACAAAACTATGTTTTTACAAAGATCCTATGATTTTATGAATAAAATGATTTAGGAGATTTTGTGCTAAATATACACTTTAGCGGTATTTTACCTGTTTGAACCATATGGTCACTTGGGGTACACAGGTATATAGGTTAAGTAGCTAAAAGGGAAAAATAAAACATATACTCCCTCCGTCTCAATTTATTTGTCCATATTTCCTTTTATGGATGTCTCAAATTAATTGTCCACTTTCCTTATTTAGTAAAAACTAGAGAATCTAAAGGAGGAATATTCCATTTTAGTGGTTGAAAATTAAAATTGCCCCACTTTTATTAAACTTTGTGTTTTCTCTCTCATGACAAATAAATTGAGACGAAGGGAGTAACAAGGTTTAAGCTTTTTCAGTAGAAATTCATGAGATCTCTCTTTCGGCAGCATATAAATGAGGAAACTTCGGATAATCACAAGTGCATGAGTATAGTTCATTGGTTCTGATATTTGAACTCCAATTGTATTGGAAAAGATTATATAAGTTTAGTATGTTGGCCAGTAGAATGAAATCTCTGTGAATTGTATTGCAACTGTGAGTATGTAGTTGGTTAGTTACAGTTCAAGCATGGCTTATTATGATCAAGAATTGATGCGACTTTTACCCATTTAGTTTATCTAACAGATCAAGATGAATGACCCATATAGTGATTCAATATACCTCAACATTGTGCAAAAGAATTTTTACATGTAATTGCACATGTTGTTTAAATTTGTTTGGATGTAATTCATTTAATTGTAACTGAACATGCTACAAGAGCACTAATTCCTATTCCGTAACTTAACTTATAATGAATGATTTATATAAAAAAAAATGGGTGCTGCATGGTTTCTTTTGGTGTTTGGGATTCACTGAAGTTTAGGGACATGTTTTGGATCCCTGAACTATACATTGCTTGCAAATTTGTTTTGGATCCCTAAACTAGAATATTTTTTTACCCATATAGTACTTATTATTTATTGCAGATTTGCAGCCAATGTCTGACTATTGAGGATACTTTTTTCCTTATGTTTGTCGCTAAAGAACGATGTACGTTTCAAATTCATTATATCCTATGTTTTGTTACTGATTGAATCTGCAAGTGGTCACTTCTATTTGTATTGATTATTGGGGAAACAATGTGAGTCAACACGGATCTCATTAGTTCGGGCTTGAAATCTAAAAGTTTCAACCATTTTTAAAATATGCCAACGATAATTATTTGTATCTAATAATTTATTTACAGAAATCTAAAAGTTTTTATGTACAACCCTTTCTTTCAACATGTACAATTTTCAACCATTTTTTACCACCCTTCTTTCGCTATAGTAAAATATGCCAACGATAATTATAAGTCATGCCCGCCCATCGGGCGGCCTTGCGGTGAGTTGAATAGAAAAACATAGAAAGGAGAGTAATTCATACCGACCATTTTTAGACACATGACTTACACCTAAAATATGACAACAATAATTATAAGTCATGCCCGCCCTTCAGGGCAATTTCAAATAAACTACCAAATATTTATAAAAAAAACTGTACAATCAATAAAAATAACTACTACCTTATATTAGTATTATTCGTTATTTTTTCGGAGCCTTCGGTGGCTATTTGACTAAGGCTGGAAAGTGGTGATTGCTATATGAAACTGAAACATTCTTTCTTTGATTCTTTGATCGGAATACCAATGAAATCCCATTATGTTGGCGCTCATTTTGCCTTCGATCACTAATATCTAATAATTTATTTACAGAAAACTAAAAGTTTTTATTTACAACCCTTTCTTTCAACATGTACAATTTTCTACCATTTTTTACCACCCTTTTTTCGCTATAGTAAAATATGCCAACGATAATTATAAGTCATGCCCGCCCGTCAGGGCGGGCTTATTTCCCCGGCAGGGCTTATAAGTCATGCCTAACGGGCTTACAAAGCATGCCCGCCCATCGGGCGGGCTTCGACAACTAGTATATATATATATATATTAGTACTTCATTTCACTTGGTTTTCTTTTCTCAAAATTAGAATTATTGAACAATAAGTTTGTTTGGTTAGGCTTGTACCTTGATCAAAACAAGTGGGAACTTTAGCTAAATATATACATGCTAGTTGATTTTAAATTACGTATGTTATTAATTGTTAATATGTATTAGTCGTTTATTTTTATTTGCTTTATTATTGTTTGACTCGTAAAGCAAATGGTGTTTTTGGAAAGAAAATAAACCAGACTAATAAATGGTGAAATTTGAAAAGTCCACGGTGATTGATTGTTGTTTATGACTAACGGTAAATATGCAGGTACTGATGACGTTCTCATGGAGAAAAGGCGGCTTAACACCATCATGATCATCAACCTATTTCCAGTTCCACATGATCATACCAACATCATTAAGTTCAAGAAAAGTTCTCGTCAAAGAATCAGAGACAGTTAGTGTGACAACCGTCAGATTTCTAGGTCAGTCAACTTTGACTTTTGACCGAACCTTTGATAAACTAGTTGCTTATGTGTATTGTGTTAGTGTGTTTTGGATGAATCATATTATTCATTTCATGGATGATATATTATATAGCTATCATATGTTTGTTTGGCAAGTTTATATGTTTTTGTTTGCAAGTTGTAAACAAACAACAGTGTTGATCTAGTGGTTGGCATGGTTCTTAACATTATGCAATTTCAAGTTCGAACCTCTCTACCTATATTTTTACATGCAATTAATCTGAAATTTTGTCAACGATAACAACCACAATTTCTTCACCATATCCCCTGCATCAATTGAAATCACCAACAGATTTAAAACGTAATTTCCTGAATCAGTTTAAAAATTGTAGAATCACACCCAAAATAACATATTTAAAACGAAATGTCGAAGGAATTGAATGAACGAGGTAATGAACTGAATATAATAATTGAATAAGTCATTATAACTCCGTTGCCTTGTTTTGTTAATACTAGCAGGGTACCCGCGCGTTGCGGCGGCGGGTACCCTAAAATAAAATTTTCCGGTGAATCATGTATTTTAGTTTATTATGTTCTTTTTGACAATAAGTTTACGGATATCAAAAATTTCATATGACGTATTTCAACTCCTTAACTAATGACAATGTTTTTTATTACATAATTGTGATAATAAATATTAGAGGTGGCAATTTGTATAACATGAGCCCGTTTAACCCGTGCCCGTTTAGCCCATTAGTTTCCAGTATGGGATCCTGTTTTGGACTTTTTTAAAGTGATTCATAAAACATGAGCCCGTTTGGCCTGTGCCCGTTTAGCCCGTGCCTGTTCGGGCTCGAGCCCATTTGGCCCGTGCCCGTTTGAGCTCTAGCCCGTTGCCCGTTCAAGCTTGAATATTTGTATAATATGCTTTATTATTTGCATTAGTGGCATTTAATGCAGGAATTTTATTTAAGTTGGTTGTACAATATGTTTGATAATTTGTATTTCGTATGTATCAGGTGTTTTAATAACTATATTAATTATATTTATTGACCAGTTAATTAATTGACTACATTAAAAACATTGACTATATTAATAGCATTAAAGTAATGTACATTATGCTTCTTGTCTTGTAAGTTTTAAAATTAGAATTGAATTTCTATAATAAGCAAGCTGAATTTTTAAGTATTTCTATTTAAAAAAGGTCTAAATGCTTTATAAAGGAGTAAGATATTGGTGTAGAATGAACAATTTAGGTATGTTTGTTAGGTACATTTTAATAACACTAGAAAATAAATGAAATAAGTGAAAAAAAAAATACAGGGTATTGGTGGTCACCCGGATCACTTATAAAACATGCACAGCGGAAATAAACATATAAAGGTCATGCAGACCAAAACCTTAATGATCAAGATCTCATAATCAGTAATATAACTTAATCTAAACACATAACAAGAGTGTTTATAGAAGATTTACTTGTTCCTGCAAGATGAAAGCTTCAACTGCAGTTTGTTGTATGATGCGTGTATGGAATCAATTTTTTATTTCTTCTCTTCTACCTGGATCGATCAACTTAGGGTTTCTTGGGGAGAATCACTTTGTTACTTGCGTTAGGTATCCACAGTTACTGCACAGGTAGAACTAGGGCTAGATACCACGAAGTCAGCTAGAAGTCGACTTGTCGAAAACCTAGAAGGTTTCGACCGAATGGAAAGGAGAGGGCTGAAGAATTTCGGTTAGGGTTTAGATCCTACAGGAGGATTGTTTGTGGTTTTGCTTTTATGCACATAATATATTTATCTTGGATAAATATATACAACCTGGATAATTACTACTTTTCCTCTCTATGAGAATATTCCATATTCTCATTTACTCATCATTTCCATTTCATTTCATATATCATTTTCTCACTGATGCTTATTTTAGACCAGGTTTTAATATTTATAATTTCTCGTCTACCTATGGTTGACCTATGCACTAACGGGTAGAGAACCCGGTCGTGTGTAGTGTAGTATTCGGTAAAGCCGAGGTCGTCCTAAGAGCTAATGGGCGGTTTTTAGTTCACGCTTTAATTGTCATGAAATTGGTTTTGTTTAATTAACTAATTTTCAAGAAATAAATAAAGAAATGGAAATGAGTTGGATTAATCAAGGGAGAAAGATGTGCGAACCTAGTTACTACATTATTAATGCAATGATCTCGCTCCTAAGTGCAATGTCTACTTCTCATTTAATTTGGTCGCTCTAATATCATTAGGCCGATTGGTTGTCGTACCTAACCTATAATTCCTATGATCTCAACCCCGTGGTCATGGTGGCCGGGTATCTTAGTTTATAGTCATTAAACCCTCAACTATTCTACAAGACCTATCTAATGCCGGTGGTCACGACATTAAAACCCTCGTTGGTCCACGTAAGGTTTACCCGCGCTTCTTAAGTACCTAATCTAGTGTAGGGGTAATTGGTCAATTCTTACACTCGGGTGATGGTCACACCCATAGTAGCCTGTTAAACTAGTGTTCAAATGGTCATTTAATGCTAGCCAATGGACTCTACCTTAGCCTCAATACTACCAAAATGTTTGGATCACATGATAGGCTCATAAAGTATCCACATAAATGATAAATAAACTAAGGAACAAGAATCGATGCATTAATGAATTTATAACTAGGTTAACACATAAAGTCTTTAGCCTCTCATGTGGTAAAATACAACAAACACAATGAAAGAAGTCATAATTGAATTAAACGTTAAGTTTGATACAAATACTTGATGAATGGCTAAAGTTATGAACGAACTCAAGAGAATTCTCCCTTGGAAAATGGTTTGAAACTGCTGGAAATTGCCTTGGAGTTGAGCCCTAATCGTCCTTGATGTGTTGTGTGAACTGGGAATGATCAAATCATCTGAATTAGGGCTTGTTTATATAGGCTCGACACAACTACGCCGTAACCATAAGTAAAGGGTTACACAGTAATCTTCTTCATGCACGTTTACTCTTCCAGTTGTTGAATAGTTACGGTGTAACCAAGTTGTACTTTTTACGCCGTATTCGTCTTGTTAACTTTTAGCTCTTAATTTGCGTTGTAACCTTAGTGATGTGGTTACGACGCAATTCTTGTGTCAGCACTATTCAAAGTCTTTAATGGATAGTTACGGAGTAAGTTGATCCATTGTATTACGCCGTAAATTTGTGATGAGTTGACTTGGTCTTGATCAGTATACATGAAGACTACGACATAAGTTTGTTGTTCCAACTATGCCGTAGGTTTACTCTGTTCCAGCAACTTGCATGTAAATCTTCGTGTTTCCTTTCTAATTCCGCATCAAACTGTACCTGATGATGAAATATGAAGCATTTGAAGTATATATTCTCATAGAACACAACAAATATGAGCATGTACTAGGGAAAATTGATACTAAAATATACAGATTATTTGATGTTATCACTCACTCTAACTTGTCTATTTTGTTTAGTTTGCACCGGTAAGAGTCATCGACATATCTGTGAGTATCAGTTGTAAAAGACGTTTTATGCACACAAATCCTTAAATCTCCCACTTGTGCAAAGCAATAACCAGAGATACACTTGCACAGTACCACAACAATAAAGATTCCTAATGTAATTAAAATACATTGCTAATTCATAATCCAACTCCAACACGTACCACAACAGTTCTTCAAAAGCTATGTGTCGCGTTGAAGTAAAAGATAAATGCTAATAACTTGTCAAATAAGTGGTTGGATATAAACATATACTTAACCCTCCGTCCCACTATAAGTGTCCACAATGGAATATTCAAAGTCTTTGTTTTTCAACTTTGACCGTAAATATTTTTGTTTGTGTTATATAATACTTGATGAAAAGTATACCAAATGAAAACACATCTAAAACTAAATCAATTCATATAACTTTCATCAAGTATTATATAACACAAACAAAAATATTTACGGTCAAAGTTGAAAAACAAAGACTTTGAATATTCCATTGTGGACACTTATAGTGGGACGGAGGGAGTAGTTAACAATATGGTTGCTAGTCATTGTACGAAACTACGAACTCTATCTTGGTGTGTTTATAAGGAATTAAAGATAATTACTCTTGATGTTGTGGTCTACTTTATTTGGCAAAAAAATAATAATAATAAATAAATAAATAAATGCTAGACTATTTACTTAGGACGCCAGGAGTTCTGAAGTGTTGCTGAAAGCAGTGACAGACAATGTGAAAATGCAGCTCACGTGTCTTACAGTGAATAACTCATGTGACGAATGTGGCCATATAACGGGAAGTTGATATGCAATCTCTAAAGGAAACGAATAACGCTGGATACGCGTTATGCTTTTAGTTAAATTGAAACACCTTTGTTTTTCATAAAATGCTTTGAACAAAATAAGGAAAATAAAGATTGCATTTAAATAAGTGTCTCCTTTCAAATTCTCTACAAAACACCAATTTGCATTTCCTACTTTAACAAGGGAAACTACAAAATACATTTTTTTTTCTTGTTTCTCTTGTAATCTTTTTTTTTTTTTTTTTTTTTTTTTTTTTTTTTTTTTTTGAGAATATAAAACAATATTACTCCCTCCGTCTCAATTTAATTGTCCATATTTCCTTTTATGGATGTCTCAAATTAATTGTCCACTTTCCTTATTTAGTAAAAACTAGAGAATCTAGTGGAGGAATATTCCATTTTAGTGATTGAAAATTAAAGTGGTCCCACTTTTATTAAATTTTGTGTTTTCTCTCTCCTGACAAATAAATTGAGACGGAGGGAGTATATAAATGCATTTTCTATTCTTAATGAAAAATTAAATCCCCATTTTTTTTTTCACAAATCTAAAAATAGAAAATTAAGAAAGTTTTTCTCTAACTAAACGCACCAGGTGTTTTGATATGAATTTTTTTGCCCTCTATGTTGTTCATTGTTAGACTAAAATTGGTGGTAGTGATAGTATGAATAAGATGTTGTATCACAGTTGTGGATATTTTTATAACACGAGAACAAAAGATATGTCTTTGGATGCTGACTTATGATGCATTTTTGTGATAAATTTATGTAACGTCACATTAAAAAGAAAAAGAAAAAACAAAAAAAAAAAAAAAAAAAAAAAAGGAAAAAAAAAAAAAAAAATCTTATTAGCCCCTTATTTAAATAGTTCTTCTAGATAGAGTAGTATCACGATAGTTCAAAATGCCAAAGATATCATTTCCATATAAATTGTTTGAAAGATCACATTTGGCACTAGAGTTGTAAATGAGATGAATCGAGCTCGAGCTCAACAAAACTTGAGCTCAACTCGTTTAGCATCAAAGAAGCTCAAGTCGATTTTTTGGCAAGCCAAACTCGAATAGCTCACTCATCTCGTTTACACCCTCAGAGCATGCGGTATGGTAACTCAAAGGTGAGTTAAGGCTTAACTTTTTGCTGCATTAAGGGTGAGTTACCACACCGTGCATGTGAGTTAAGGTCTTGCGTTAAGGGGCACGTTAACCCCTTAACGTGCGTTAAAGGCAGTGTTTTTTTGTGAGTTAAGGTTGAGTTACCACACCGTGTGGTGAGTTAAGCTTTAACTTAGGTTTTTTTTTAATTGAATTATGATAAAAGTGAGGCACAAAATGTTGAGTTAAGGTTGAGTTATGATTAGGGGTGTGTTTTTTTTTTTTTTTTTTTGAGTTAAGGTTAAGATGTTAAAGCTGATGTGGCGCTGCGTTAAGGTTTAACTTGAGTTACCACACCTATGCTCTCATTCGACACTTCCATAGTTTCATTATTAATTATCCATTCTTAGCACATCATTAAGGTTAGCTTTTTTTTCTGAAAAGTCCATTCTTAGCACATCATTAAGGTTAGTTAGGTTCCAACAATTATAGCCGTTGGGTAACCCCAAGTATTAGCTTACCAATTTAGCCCTTCATTTATTCAACTTTACCAAATAAAACCCCTCATTCAAATCAAAGCGCCATAGACCTTTAAAACTTTAACCATTTTCAAATTTCATCATCCCATCTCAACCGTCCATTTTAAACCAGATCTCAAAAATCTTAACCTGAAAAGTTTGAAAAAAACATTGTTTAACGTGTGGGACCCACAAACACAAACACAAACTGAAAACACATTTGAATCTTATCCCATGAAACCAAACCACTTCACTTAGGTTTTAAGACAATTTTTTTTCATTTTTCAGATTCTTGGTTTTTAGTTCTGTTTTTCAAGAATGATTAGAGATTCCAAATTATCGCGGCGAAACTCGGGTAAAAATCTAAACTTTGACGAACCCGAAAATATTCCTGTAAATTCAAACATACGCGAACAATGCTTTAGTCGAATGAGCATCGATTCGTGTTCTAGACCTCCATTGAATGCAATCCAAGAACCCCTTTTAAACCCTAGCAAAAATGACCAAGAACAAGGTTTTAAAACCCCCAAAATCTTAAGAACACCGACTAAGGCGAAAGTAATGAAAACACCCGAAAAGCAAGGTGGTTTGGGTAGGAATCGATACGGGTGGGGCCCGGATTCGAGTAATGTGAATACTACTCCTAAGGCTTGTAGGGCACTTGGGACTGGGCGAGGCTCTTCGGGTTTTGTGGAGAGTGGTTCTACACACAGTACTCCTACGAAAAGTGTGAGTGTGAGTAAGCCGCCGAATCCTGGGTTGGTTTATGGAGGTTGTACTAGGCCTCCGGTTCTTGGAGGTGCGCGTGGTAGTAACTTTGCCGCGTTGTCTAAAGGGGTTCCTGTATCGTATAATACTTATACGAATGTTAATAGTGTTGAGGTTCCTCATTTTGATCTTAAGGAAGATCCATCTTTCTGGATGGATCATAATGTTCAAGTAAGAAACTTTTCGAGAATTTATTGGATATTTGTTTGATATAGTTACTTTTTGTAGGTTTTAGCTTACGGGTATGATTTTATTTAACTTTTTTAGGTTTTGATTCGTGTAAGACCGCTTAATGGTATGGAGATTAGTTCACAAGGCTACAACAGGTGTTTGAAACAGGAAAGTGCACAATCCTTAACTTGGGTTGGGCATCCTGAAACTCGGTTTACATTTGACCATGTAGCGTGTGAAACAATCGACCAGGTAAATTCAGTTCATGCTCGGGTTGTTTCATTTATATTTTTTAGAATATATTGTTAGAACTGGGAATTTTGCAGGAAACGCTTTTTAAGATGGTTGGTCTGCCAATGGTGGAGAATTGCTTGTCCGGATATAATAGTTGTATGTTTGCATATGGACAGGTAACATATGTCAATTAGTATTGTTAGTTCGAGTTCATCGGTTTACAAACTATGTAACTGTTGCAGACTGGAAGTGGGAAGACACACACAATGCTTGGTGAGATAAATGATGTTGAAGTAAAACCGAGTCAATATCGTGGAATGACACCACGGATATTTGAGTTCTTATTTGCTAGAATCATTGCGGTAATTTTAAACACCATTTTTAGCCTAATCGTTCATAAGTAATTCCACCTTAAATTAGTATTTCAAATATATATACAGGAAGAGGAAAGTCGAAAGGATGAAAGGCTTGTATACACGTGCAAATGTTCTTTCTTGGAGATATACAATGAACAAATAGCTGATCTCCTTGATCCTTCTTCCACAAATTTGCAAGTACGTTTTCTGGCCTTTCTGACATTATGAATACCACCATGTATACTGTAAATGTGTAATATAGAACTGTTTCTTTAGCTGCGGGAAGATGTTAAAAAGGGTGTATATGTTGAAAACCTTACTGAATTTGAAGTTAATACTGTGGGCGATATTCTCAAGCTTCTAAGTCAGGTAAACTATGCTCTTTTTCTTTTGGCAACTAAATCACTTCGAAACCTTTATATACATTTGTTTACTAGTGTTGTGTTTTGTTATTTAGGGCTCTGCAAACAGAAGAGTTGCTGCAACAAATATGAATAGAGAAAGCAGTCGTTCACACAGTGTTTTTACATGTGTAATTGAAAGTAGGTGGGAAAAAGACTCGACATCCAACTTACGATTCGCAAGGCTAAATCTTGTTGACTTAGCTGGTTCAGAAAGGTGATTCATTTGATCAGCATTATTCGAGTGTTTCTATAATCCGTTGGTTTTTTTACTAAGAGTAAAAGCCTTAAATTCTATAACTATCTCTTGACAGACAAAAAAGTTCTGGTGCTGAAGGTGAACGGTTAAAAGAAGCTGCAAATATCAACAAGTCATTATCCACACTCGGGTATGAACACATTAAACGATTTACTTTTTCTTGCTTTTTGTTTACATTATTGTTCAGTTTTGTGATGCAAAGTCTGTTTTTACAGTCATGTAATAATGGTTCTAGTAGACGGTGCTAATGCAAGGACTAAACATGTTCCCTATCGAGATTCCAGGCTCACATTTCTTCTTCAGGTTCTTAAAGTTTCTAATTATTGTTCACCAAAGTTTTATATTAGATGGTATAACTTACGTTATATATAATGCAGGACTCACTGGGTGGAAACTCGAAAACAATGATAATCGCTAATGTCAGCCCTTCAATGAGGTATGCCTGTTTTCTTTCTTTATATTATTACTAGTACTTTTTGACTATTGATTGTTTTTATTTGTAATTTACAATCTTTGCTTTCTTTTTCAGTTCTGCGATCGAGACCTTGAACACTCTAAAGTTTGCTCAGCGTGCAAAACTTATTCAGAATAATGTAAGGAAGTTATACTTATTTATGTTAAATGCATATCTTCTGCAAAGCTAAAAAGGTTAATGTTTCATTTTCTTTGACAAGGCTGTGATAAATGAAGATGCATCAGGAGATGTTGTGGCACTTCAACACCAAATACGACTTCTAAAGGTAAAACCTTAAATTTCATTTCCTATCATTGAAGTTAAAGGAGACAGGATCCATCGTTCCTTATGTACAAATACAAATGTATTTTTTTTTTTCGTTTTAGGAGGAGCTTGCTATCCTTAAACATAACAATTTAGCCAGGTCTTTGAGGTTTAGTTCAAAAGACTAGAATTATAGCAATGGAAGTTCAACTTAAACGAGTCTATCAAAAGATGATAATGTGGTAGGAGATGATCAAATTCTGAGGGTATCTTGTAAACAGGTTAATATGAAAAACTGAGTTGTTGGTAAGTTGCTATATATCTATTAGGTTTGTTATCCTCTGAGAGGTATGCTTTATTTGCTGTTCTTTTTTTCAGTTGAAATCCTTGGAGACTTCATTGAATGGTTCCCTAAGGAGAGAACAATCATCATAAAATTGTATTAGAAAACTCGAAGAAGAAATAGAACAGTTAAACATCCTGATATGTCTTCGCTTCATGTACTTATGTCACGGGTAAATAGGTGGGCAAAACGGGTTGGGTAATGGGTGAAAACAGGCTCACGTTGTCCCATAACACTTTTGTCAACAGTTTTCGTAAATTAATAGTATGTCTGAATCTGATATGATTGTTTTATGAATGAAATGTACACCTTGGGCAGGCGACCTTCAACCCATTAGCACTATTCTTTTTAAGCTAACTTTTGCTTAAATTCCCCCTTTGACCCATTAGAAAAAAAATACAACACAAATTGACCGTTCCTAAGTAAACGCATCGAAATGGCCCAATGTAACTTGCTCCAACTGAACATGAATTTTTTTTTACTAGGTTCATCAAAGGGAGGAGGAAAATAGGTGTACCAAAATGATGTTGAAGTTTCGAGAAGACAAAATCAGCCGAATGGAGTCTCTTGTTGCTGAAGTAATGCCTGTGGATTCATATTTGCTCGAAGAAAACAACACACTAAGAGAAGAAATCCAAATTTTGCGTGCAAAAGTTGACATGAACCCTGAAGTGACACGATTTGCTGCAAAAAATATGAGGCTTTCTGAAGAACTCAAAAGGTAGATTACAAGATTTTAACTAAGTTTTTAACTGTACACCGCTTCATCATGTGACGTTAAACAATTCATGTTTTTAATGTTTAGACTTCAAGGTTTTCATGAAGAAGGGGAGAGAGAGATGTTGTTAACGGAGGTGTCTGAATTAAGGGATCAGGTACTTTCAAAATTCAAGGAAACTTCGCTAGAAAAATTCAGTTCTTTTGTATTTCTTTAAAACTGAAATATTTTTATGGCAGTTGGCTCTTTTACTTGACGAGAACTTAAAACAAGATAAGATTATGAATCCAAACATGGAAAAGGTAACATTTGCGTTTTGTTATGATTTGACTTGTCAAACATGCCAATGTCTTTAAATTCTCATTATTCTTTGCAAATGGCAACAGGAAGCTGCAGCAGTTAAAAAAGAAAACGAATCTCTTCAGTTGGAGGTTGGCTACATTCTTATCTTAATACAGTATGCATAGCCTGTCAGGATTTTAAACTATCGTTTGACATTTTTATTTATAATTTCAGTTGAAAGCGAGCCACGGAGAGTTACAGAAATGCAGGGATAACCTGAATTCTTGCCTAGAGAAAAATGAAAAACTCTGCAGGTAACCTAATCTCGTTCTTCTTTAAATTTATAAGTATGTTTTGTCTTTATGTTCTGATTATATCATAAGTTGGTTCTTCATATTCTACAGGGAGATTGTGGATCTAACTGCCTTACTAGAAATGCATAAATCTGCGGTGAATGAACAAGATGGTAACACTGAGGTCAGAAAGGTAAATTGAATTACTTGTTATACACCTGTATGACACTTTGGTTGTTAGAAGTACTATCTTCATAAACAAGAATTTTGACGGATTTTCAGGAATCAAAATTGGACTATTCTTCTAATGCCGATCAATCATCTAAGAAGAAGGATACAGAAGTGGTGGATCTACAACTCGAGGCAGAAATTCTCAAGATTATGCTTAAGGAGGAGAGATCAATCCATGGGGAAACAGAAGAGAAGTTCTCGCTGATAACAAAACAATTCGAAAAGTTGAGGGAAGAGCTTCATGAAGCAAAATCTGTCATTGAAGCTCTCGAGTTTCAACAGCTTGCGTCAATCAACGAACTGGAAGACCTCAGAAATACTAATAAGAAATATTATGAAATACTACACAAAAAAGAGCCAAAAATAGTTTCTGTAAACCGTTTTGAAAATCGAGAATCATCTTTGCAAGCAAAACTGAACAAGGTCCAAGATTCCCTTGACAAAACCAAGAAACTGAATATGCGGTACCAGGCTGATAGGGCATGTCATGCATCTAACGAAGAAGAAATGGATGAAGTTCGCAAACAAGTTGAGGCTGAAATGACAGATGTCATAATCTGTTTGCAGGAAGAAATTTGTGGTTTTCAGAGGCAAATGCATGAGAGTATTTTGAAGGAGAAAGAGACCAAACACGAACTGACCCTTTTGCAGCAAAAGTGCGAAGAGAAAGATCAAAACTTTAACAGTTTATTTGAAGAGGTCGAAGAGGTTCTTACTGCTGGTCACAAGGCACTCGATGAGACGAACATGATTGGTACTGGAAAAAGAACATGGGTTTCTGACCAATTACAGATTATTGCAAGAAACATATCTGAAAAGGAGTTACGGATTGATGAACTCAATTCGTGTTTGGAAGATGCAAAAAGCAGAGGTAATGAAATGGAGTCCATGTTGAGGTCATTGAGAGGGGCTACTCTCGTTATGTCAGAAGCACATCAGCAAGATTGCAGGGAAAAAGATCAAGAAATTCATCACTTGTTATCACTCATTAGCCAGCTAGAAGACCAAATAAAGGTATATAACTTGAATCTCTTATTAAATTCAATTAAAAAAATTTCATTTATTTTTGTGCAGTTAAAGAAATTAATTAATTTTCCTATATTCTTTTTTTAGTTATATGACCTTGAGGTTATGGATGCAAAGGTTAATGCAGCGCATCAAGAAGTGGAATCTTTATGCTATTTTGATAAATTTGTAGAAGCACAACTAAACGTTAAAGAAGCAGGTTTCATGATAAACAACCTCATGGCCGAAAATCGAGAGTTAGAAAGTTTGGAAGAGAGGCTAGTGACGGACTTGTCTGCAAAAGAGATCGAGTTATTTATCATGCTGTCGAAATTGGAACAAGTGGCATTAGAATATAATGATCTTAAGAAAGAGAACACTCATATGGCTACAGTGATTGAGAAGTTTAAGAAAGAGTTAATTATATCGTTAGTAGATATGCACTTGAAAGATTGGATATCACTGGAAAAAGATGCTGAAGTTGGTCTTTTGCAAAAACAAGTGGAGATGCAGGTAGAAGCTCTTAAGATGGCACACACCCTTGCTGAAGAAAATGAGGCAGTTGTTACTGAAAATACAACGGTATGCTTTCATCGTTACTTAATAAAAGTCTATTGATCGATTCTGTTGACTTTTTGTGCAAATTGCAAAAACATTAGGTCTGTGAATCCATTAACTATACGCTGATCGAAGTGTTACGTAGAACAATTATGAGTTAAAAATGGAATATTATTATACTCATTCATAGATTAGTAAAAAAAAACCACATTAGTGGTATATATCCTAACATAGTTTTCTTACTAAATTTGTTCTTAAATTGCATAGCTTTACGAGCTTGAGCTTCTGGATGCAAAGCAAAACGCAGCAGAACACGCACTGGAATCGTCTTGCTATCTTGCTAAATTTCTAGAAACCCAACAAAACACCAAAGAGACATTGTCTATGATCAACAAGTTGGCGACCGAAAATGGAGCAATGAAGAGCAAAGAAGTTGCTTTGATAAACGAGAGGGATATGCTTAAGGGCAGTTATTTGGTCCTTGAAAAACAGCTTGAAACAGATACCATCAAAATGAAGAAAGAAGTAGAAGAACTTGAGCTCATGATTCTTGAAATTCAGGGTACCGTAGATGGAGAACTCAAGCAAACGGGTTCAGACTTAGTTGAAATCAAGTCTTCGAACAAGTTACAGCGGACAATGTGTGAAGAGATATGGTCTGAGATAATTGCAAAGGACTGGGCCATGTCTGTGTTGCATGTGTGTCACATGGGAATACTGATTGACACTGTGACTGGATTAAATGCAGAAAAGAGTCTCCTTTACCATGGCCTATGTGAATCAAATTCTTTGGTATCTCAACTTAAGGAACACAATGGCAATTCAAGAAAAGAACTAGAAGCGTGTAGCATGCTTCGAGGAAAGTTACTGTCTGATATCAAGAATAGTTATGATCGTGTTTTAAGGAAAGAAGAAGAAGCTGATAAGCTCTCGATCAAAATGACCAGTTTCGAGGAGAAGATTTTAGACTTACAGCTTATGGAAGAAGCAATGTTGGAACGGTCTGGTCATATGGGTCATGAGCTTTCTATGTTATTGAAGGAAGTTATGGATGACAAAGATGAACAGTTAAGACGTTTGTCTGCAAAAGAGATCGAATTAATCATCATGTCGTCAAAACTAGAACAAGTGGCGTTGGAAAATAACGATCTTCAGAATGAGAACATACATATGTCTACGGTTCTTGAAAAGTTTAAGGAAGAGATAATTGTTTCTCATGTGGATTTGCGCTTTAAAGATTTTGTCCTTCTGGAAAAGGATGCAAACTTTGGTCTTTTGCAGAACCAAATCAAGATGCAGGAAGACGCTCTAATAAACTCTTCTGACTCCATATCTGCTCTAGAGTACAAGAATCAAATGCTTGAAATATCGTCATGTAAACTGCAACATGAACTAGAAATTAAGGGTGCAGAACTTGTAGATGCAATAAAACACCAGAAAGATGATACTTTGGAATTTGAAACTTCTTTCGAAGCTTTAGCGTGTGAGCTTTATGAAAATATTGTAAAAAGCGCTGTTCTTGAAGCTCAGTTGAAGGAAAAGGCAGCCCTAATATTGACTCTTGAGGCAGATCTTTTCAGACAGCATCAGTCTACAGAATCACTTTCCTCTGAGATTCATTTGCTGACAGAAAATGCTGAAGATGCCCTAAGAGCAAAAGTGTTGGCTGAGGTGCAATTGATGGAAACAAAGAAGGCTATGGAGAGTTTGGAAATTGAAATTCTTGAATTCAAAACCGTTCTCTGTGAAAAGAACACTTTTATAGAATCACTGAAAGGAGATCTAGAAAGTGTTACTTGTGAAAGAAACGAGGCAATTGCTAGTCAATCAAACCAGGTATGATTACATCGTTAACTTTACAAAAACTTCTAAACTATACTCGATAACAAATGGCGAAAAGAACTCTGGTAAAATAATATTGAAGAAAATGTTCAGTGATAGATAAGCAACCTCGCCTGATGCTTTCATTCAATTTTCTTGACGATGATAATACACATAATAATTTACTAACCATAATCTGTATTTATAAGGTTAATTAGTAAAGCAAACAGTATATTGATCTAATTTAATGAATCATATTTGATGCTCATTAACATTTTGTGCAAATTGCAAAAATATTAGGTGTGTGAAACTAGTAACTTTTATGCTGAAGAGAAGTTAAAACTTTATGAGAAGTCCGTGGAAGGGCTAGAATCTACCTTGAACGAATATGAAACTAGCCAACATTATGCTGAAGAGAAATTGAAACTTAATCAGAAGTCGATGGAAGGGCTGGAATGTACCGTGAACGAATTGGAAAGCCAGGTAACTTGGCAAAGTTTCTACTTTTTTTTGTTGGTGTTTTAGCAAAAAAATTCACCATTTTTAACAATGTAACTTATAAAGTATTATTCTCTCTTTTGTTGAATCTATAAGGTTGAAATGGTCAAAGGAGAAGCGGAAAGTCAACGCTTGCAGAGGGAGGAACTAGAACAAGAACTTCGAAAGATACGTCTGCAAGAACAGTCACTTACAACAGAAAACGAAACATTCAAGGTTTCAAAACTGATTACAGTTCCGGTGATCACTTTAATGTTAAAATTTGGATGTTTTGCCAATGATTTAAAATTGTTTGTAGGCTGAGATTGCTAATTACAAGATGAAAGTGATTGAGCTTGAAGACGAAATCAAGAAGTTGCCAGGACAGCAAATTCTCGAACAACAAATCCATCATCTTGAGATAATAAGGGTCAGTTTTCTAGCATTCTTTCATTATTAGATAGAAAAGCTAAAAAAAATGCCCGCTAAAGGATGCTTGTGCTTCTAATACAGGAGGAGAACAAGGTGTTAAAGGCTCGGAATGATGAGATCAGTTCTAAGCTGAGAAAAGCAGAAATAATAGTTAGCCGAGTGAATCAAGGGTTTGCTAACCGAAGGGCAGAGTTAGTACGGAGATCAACTTAAAGAAAATCTGAAGGAAACTGAAGAGGAGCATAGGCTTGAACCAGCACATAAAACTGGCGGCATTGTGCAACAAAAACTAGTGGTTCAGCATTTTCTGACAATTGCCAACGTTTGGGCTTCTGTTTGCGGTAAAATAGTGATTGATCTCTGAAGTATCCAGGGACTAACATAACTAGATCATGAGTGAAGACCAAATGCAATACTTGGTGTTAAGCCACAACTGGCGGATGAATATCTACAAATGGACAGTTGCACTTCACAGAATTTTTTTCAATCGGGCTTTTGGATCGCTGCCATGTTGACAAGTAGTTCAAGATTTCTTGATAGTAGAAGTTAGTTGTTGACTAGCTATTTATTCTTATTTTTTAGAACATGTATATGTTTTGTTGCATAGTCCTTTTCCCTTTTGTAAATTCTTTGAATTGGTGGGAAGTGAGATTAATTTGTATTCAATTTTTATTAGTGTTTTCTTCAAATGTTTAGACATATATTTGAAACTGTTTTACGATCATGAAAATAAGAAGAGGGGCATAATATTGAACAAAACTCGCGACAAGAGACATATACTACATACACCAAAAAAGATACTAACTAATCCACATTATAAAAAGAGTAAATTACACCGTTGGTCCTTGTGGTTTGCGTTTGACCGTAGCCGGTGGTCTTATGACCAAAAAAATTGCACCACTCGGCATTAAGTGTGAAACTTTATACACCGTTTGTCCCTTCATCCAATTGGGCACACTAACTCCCACTAACGCTCGTTAAGTAAGTTTTTTAAAGGGGTATATTCGTCACTTCCCAACACACCCTAGCATTTAAAACTATCTACCCCCGTCAGTTTGCCAATAATCCCCCAAAGTCAAACATTTTCACACACATAGACCTTTTCATCTTCTTCTACCCCAAATCAATTGTGCATCGTACACTGTTAATTTGTGAACTGAAACTTCGCAAAGCATTCAGATGGTGGTCCCATTGTATGAAATTAGACCAAATAATGTACATGATCGAGATCCCTATGCCATATACCGTAAGTATATGTTTTTATATTTTTTTTGACAATGTTGTTAAGTGTTTAAGATTTTTAATCGTTTTTATTGAATTTTAGTATGATTTTTTGGGTTTGCAATACTTTGTTTGGTGTTTTGATGTTTAAAACCCTAGTCTGATGTTTACTCTTATAATTATTTGCAGGTATTAACTCTACTATGTTATCCATCAAGCTTAATCATGGTGGTTTTTTCACGAATTCACCTAACAGGACATACAAGAATGGTAAGATTAATTTTGTGGATTTAATAGACAGTGATGAGTTTTCTATCCATGAAATTGATTCCTTGCTAGAAGACTTAGAGTATGATGGGAGGAGGGTGATGTTTTACCATTTCTTGAAACCTAGCTATGATTTAGACAATGGGCTAGAACCTTTAGCATGTGACAAAGATATTCAGTTATTAGGTAAGTATGTCATGGAAGGTCTTAAGCTTGTTGATGTGTATGTTGAGCATGAAAAGACCAACCCTGACAATTACACACCAGCAAAGCCTAAAAAACTTGTAATAGAAGAGTTAGATGATGAACCAAGAACATCAAGGGCAAGGATTGCCCCAGTGGCTAAGAAACTAGTGTTGGATGTGAATGAAGGGTGTTTAGGTAAAGATATAGGTCAAGGTAGTGGTAAAGACCAAGAGCCATGTGTTGTCAATTTAGAAGTAGGGCAAAGTAGTGCAGTTGCTAATGATGGGTCTTCTCAAGTCCCTAGTCAGTTTGTCAATGACTTTTACTCTTCTTATGACCCTTATGTAAAGTCACAAGATCCTAACTTTGACCCATTTGCTGACTTGGACCTTATATCACCAACATTCAACATTAAAGAACCTACTGGTACTGTGAATGAAACTGAAGGTGAGAATGAAACAGAGGCTTATGATTGGCTTAATCTCATTCCTCCCCAACACTAGACCATATCACATTTCTCAGGTTTTGTTGAAACAGACTTTTTAAACAAATCACATTTCTCATGTATTGATTTAATATTATCTAAAAAACAAAGTTTTTATACAGAGAGAGCCAAGTCAGATGTATTATTGAACAATATGTGTGAAGTTTTGAATGGGAAGCTAGTTGTTGGAAGAGACAAACCAATAATTGCCACATTGGAGTTTGCCAGGGAGTATCTAATGAGAAGGTATTAGTTTGCAGCCACATATGCTAATTGATTGTCAATTCATTGTAAATACTTAGTTTCCATTTGCTAATTGTCATTCAATGTTAATACTTAGGATTGTCAATGTGAACAAAGTTATTGCAAGATGTGATGGACCACTCACACCAACTGCTACAAGGATTTTGAAAGCAAATGCAGATGAAGCTAACAAATACACTGTTCAATGGAATGGAGGTGAGCTATACCAGGTCAGTGGTCCATGGAGTGACCAGTGTGTGGTCAATGTTGTTGCTAGAACCTGCACTTGTAGAAGATGGGAATTGACAGGTATTCCTTACAAGCATGCTGTAGCAACAAATTGGAACATGTCACTTAACCATCAGGATGTTGGCTTACCAGAAGAATGGGTACATCCATGCTATAGGTTAGAGACTTGGAAGAAAGTATATTCTTTTCATATCAAACCTATTAGAGGCCCTGTCCATTGGCCCAAGTGCAATGTTCCAACCACACTCTTGCCACCAAAACATCAGCCACAAGTAGGCAGACCTAGGAAAGCAAGGAAAAAATCAAAGACTGAAAAAGATATCAGGATAGTGAAGGATGGTAAGCTTTCAAGGCAGCACAAGACTGTAACTTGTGACAAATTGATTCGCGTAAACTGGTCGTCTTTTATTTCTCTATCACACAAGTCAACCACTTGTGAATGGTCAACCGTAATAAATGATAAAAGACAAACAGTCTCAGAACGAATGCTCGTGTGTAGTGTGAAACCAGGCAAGTGATCACCCGGATCGTTTCCCAACGAGATGTGAATGGAAAACTGTGAGAAGCTAGGATTAGAATGACTGATGATTTAGATTGCTTGTTTAATCTAAAAACGCGAAACGGAAATCTAAAAACGAGCCGTATATATATATATTTTTTATTATTCCATTTCACTTTATTTTGATAAAGTACTTAATTATAAGCACTTTTTATAAAAGACAATATTTTTGAAAACTTGAAATAAGCACAGAAAAAAGCAGATTAAAGCAGCCGCTTACGAAAACGGGCTAAAAACTGAAATATTAGAAAACTAATCCTACAAGTGCAAAATTATTTTTCTTAAATCCTAAATAATAAAAGAAAATTTTAGAAAAAAGATTTATATTTTTCTGACTTTTATATTTTTTATTATGAATTAAATACTATTAAAACTTATTAAAAGGATTAAAAATAGTAAATGACTTGGGAAAAATCTGAAAAATTCAAGGTAAATACTATATGATAGCAGAATACTAGGAAAAATATAAAAAGTTAGATAAGCCCACTAATAAGCTGAATTGGGCAAATAAGCAGTTTGGAAATAAGCACAAAAATAAGCAAATAAGCACTAGAATGCACCAAAAGCTCAAGTATAGTGTAATAGGCCTAAACAAACCTAATTCAACTCAAAAAACTAAAATATGCCCAGGCCGTCAGCCAATTCGAGTATTTATGAAGTTTACTAAAAGAAAGCTAAAGGCCCTATTTCTAGCTTATTTTTAAGCACTGTAATAAGCTCTAAAACTCAAAGTAAGCATAGATATGAAAAGCCTGCTATGTGGGCTTTCCGAAAAGCCCACAATCTCAGATTAAGCTTAAGTGAGGAACAAGTTAGGGGCTTGTGAAGTAGAGCTTATGGAACAAACAAGGGCTGGTGCAGGGCAAATAGCAGTTAACTGGGGCAGTTTTAAGACCAAAATTAAGCATTTAAATCATAGTGAAAAGACATGGAAGCTGAAAACAGATAATATCTAACCTACAAGCTATTAATTATAAGCTAAAGTGATGATTTATGGGTCTCAACATCCACACAGTGACTGCATATATGAAAATGAAATGAGATTTTGACTTTTTCACATGTAAGGCCTGAATTTTGTGACTTACATGAATTAGTAAAACCAATTAGGACATGTTTAAACTGAAAGCTTCCATAGAAACACAAAGGAATCCATTCTTCTACCTTTTACCAAACATCCCTTAAAACTTATGAAAATATGATTTTCAAAACATATAACTGATTTAGACCATGAAAATGATTCCCAAGGGTCTAATATGATGAGGTTATTTCAGTTAAGCATAAAAGAACAAATATTAATAACAATTTCCCAAGATTCATCATGATACCATTTTGGACAGTCAAACAAGTAAATCATATGGGACTGAGATTAAGTAAATAAACAAGCATACACTAACCTAAACTAAACTCAGGAATATCACAAGAGCATAAAAACACTGAGTTATATGGAATTAAACACACCTATAAATGCAAGAAAAGTAGAAAAATGCTTACAAAGTGTCCTGTGAGCATTCAAAACTAAGAACCATGAATCAAGATCACTTCCTATAGCCTCCCTCGAGGCTCTAAACCCATGAGAATCCAAAATTCATCATTCTTCTTGCTTCTTCTTTACTTAGTACTGATTTTTGAATTTACATTTATTTTTCTTGTATTTTTTTTTATATTTTTTTGAAATCTTAAGCTAAACTAGTTTAATATGCTTAATAAACTTATAAAAACTTATTAGTAACTGGTGTGAGCTCAAGGAAACAGAAAACAACAACTTTACAAAATTCAAGTGAAATTGTCAATTTCACTTGAAAATGCTAATTCTAAATTTAAAGAGCAAGACTGAAATCAAAGGTTCAAGAAAGTTTATTTTATACTAAAATAACTGAGTACAACCATAATTGAGTTAAGATTACAACTGAAAATTGAAATTACACTAGTTCTACACTAAACCTCTATTAATTAACTACTGTCGCTCCTCTTCTGCTTCTCTCCATCTATATAGAGATTTTTAAGGTTCCACTTGGTCCTCTGAGAAAATCCCATCAATAAATTTAGCCGTTGGATGACTGAAACACATCCTAGCCATCAATTGGTATTTTGGCGGGAAAAGTCCACACGGTTGCTTGTGGCCGTTTTTTTTTAGCAATTAAGGAACTTTGGATGTTGTGGAGGTGGAGGGGACAATGGGTGAGAGTGGGTGAGCAAGTGGAGGTGAAACCATGGAGGTGGAAGGCTGGTTTTGGTTATCAGTGTGGGAGGGGAAGGGATAAAGGGAAGGGCGGTTTTATTTTTAAACCGTGGGTTTGACCGGGAGTTGACTTGGGTTTATATAAAAAGGATTGGGCTGGTGGTGGTGGACTGGACCAAAAGAAAAAGGGTGGGTTTGTATATTGGGTTTGGTTTGTTTTTGGGTTTTGTTAGTAATAAGTATAGGGTCCGGTTTGGTTAGGATAGGAAATGGGTTTATGGGTTTAGGGGATAATGGGTTTTATTTATTTAGGGTAGTATGGATTTAGGATTAATTATGAAGTTGGTTTTAAAGTTTAGGGAATAAACTTGCATAATCTGAAATTCCAGGGACCACACCTGCCAAAAATCAAAACTTATTCCAGGGACTGTTAGTGTCAAGAGTCAATAGTATAAGGACCACAAAAGATTATTTTTCATTTTATAACATCCGGGGACCTATTTTGACAACTTTTGAAACTTCAGGGACTAAAACTGCCAATTATGCAAACTTAACTCGTTTTTGACTGTTTTTAATCATTTTGCACTTGTAACACATAAAAACACAATCAAATGATATTTTCGGTATTTTGAAGCATATTTGCATGTTTTTAAATGTTTTGGCAGTTCAGATGGGACAAAAATGATGAGTATTTAGACACTCATCAATCCCCCACACTAAACTATTGCTAGTCCCTAGCAATTTTTTTATGAAGATTTAATGGATTTTATCTCTTTACCAAAAGCCATCACTTCTGGAGTAGCCAATTGTTTCAGTTCAAGTAAGAACTTTGGTACAATGATAACCAAATGATTTTGAGCAAATCATCAGCTGTCAACGGTTTTGATTTGTCTTTACCAAAAGCCGTTTGCTTCTGGACTAGCCAACTCTTAGATAAATTATCAATATTATCTTTGGTGAGCTGATTACCAATTATGGTTTTTCCACTGCCTTTACCACAAGCCATAACCTTGCGGGCTAGCCAACTCTTCACTTATAAGGATATGGTGAGTTGAATACCATACAATTTTGGGCAAATTGCAAGCCATAAACGGATTTGATATATCTTTACCTGCAGCCGTTTGCTCAGGATTAGCCAGTCCTTATGTGGGTTAGACATGGCGGACTGATAACCATTTATTGCGTTCTAAGTGAGAAAAAAAAAAATTAAAATTTTGGCTAAAATGGGGGTACTAGATGGTACATTTGATCAAATTCGCAAGAATTCCCCCCCACACTTAGAACTGAATATTGCCCTCAATATTCAAAGAACCGGTTGTTAAACCAACACTTAGAACGTGAAAGGGAAATACTAATAGCCATTATTTTTATATACACTTTTTTTTTTTTTTTTTTTTTTTTTTTTTTTTTTTTTTTTTTTTTTTGACTGTACATATTTACAACATGTGGGGCATCCCCCCACACTAGGGTGAGACATGGGTGAAAACCCATATTTTGCTACTGTTTTTATTAACCGAGTCGCTAGCTTGACTCGACCCCGAATTCATTGGTTCATGGGGAAGTAAGTGGAAGAAACCATCTCCATCGGACTTTCATTAAAATGTTTGGATAAACACTGAAGTACTTGAAAGTTCCACTCCGATGAGATATACACAGAGATCCGGCTCATAAATGATAAATGAAAATGCCGGGATCAAAGATAGTGTCTTCATTCCCTAAGGAGTGAAGAACAGGAGAAGTCACCGTGTAGGTGAAGAAAAGAAAGAAAGTCATGATAAAAATCATGACTAACTCATCATCATTAGAAGGAGAATTCATGATTTCTGGATCATGAATCTCATCATTTAAGCTCAGCTGATCAAGACAATTCAAGGGTGGGAGGGATGGGATTGTGATATCAATCAAATTCTCAGTGCTGAGAATATTTCCCTCCGGGACATAAAGATAATCTTTGTCAAGATCAAGGTAAAAGTTATCATACTCCGGCGGAGATATGATATGAGTGAATTCACTGGGGAACTCCTCAAAGGTGAATGAATCAATATCGGGGAGAGAATTATGAGAATGAGAAGTGGTATTGCCACTAATTTTCTCTCCCATCTGATCAAAACAGAAGGCTTCCATTTCCGGAATAGAATCATCGGAAAATATGTCACTATCCTTTATGGGGATAGGAGATGAAATGGATTTTTCTTTGAAAGCCTCAATTTTAGAAATGAGAAGATTGACAGTCAATAATGTTGCTCGAAGAGCTTCATCTTTGATTTCAGTGTCAATTTCATCATTCTCTTCTTCTAAGCTGACTGGCTCAGAAGGAAATTCCTCCATATAAATGATGTCTCCACATGATAAAGTATCATCATTAGTGGAATCGGAGAACATCTCAAAATGATCTTTTGAAAAATCAAAAGGAGGAGGGATATCACACATTTGATCAAAAGTTCCCCGTGACTCACTTGGGATTGAGACAAGGTTCTCAACACAAGACTTTATGAATTCGTCCGATTCCTTTTCAGGAACAGTGTTAAGATGCTTATCTCCCATGCTTAGAGAGTCAGTGGGAACCTCGGGTGTGATAACAACAGACTGAGTTTCAACTGATGAACTTGATGAATCATCATCAAAGATATCTTCATCATCACTGTCATCAGGAATGAAACGAAACTGAGAGCTAGATCTGGCTGCTTTTTCTTTTGCAATTGATTCCTTAATAGATTTTTCAAATGCATCTTGGGAATTTATTTTAGCAGCCCGCTCTTCAGCTAACAATTCTGCCATGGATTTCTCATGTGAATTTTCTTGGGCATTATTAACAGCCGAATCATTAAGTGTATCCACAAAATTTTTAAGTTTTTGTAATACATCTTCGAAAGATTCTTCAAGAGGTGATGACTGAGGTTGAATCATTTGATACTGTGGAAGTTGGTCCCGGTAAGAATGATCAAAATTGTCACAAGGGCCATGCTCATAGACAAGCGGGGTCCTCGTTTGACAATCGGATTCATAATGTGGACCACCACAGTACTCACAACAATACATTTGCTGTGACTGATTCGGCGAATCATAAGGATATTGGTCATAGACAAACCCGTTTCCCGGATTCACAATGCTACAACCATGGCAATTTCCACCATTAGGAGGTCCCCCACACTGTTCACAACCATAGTTGTAAGATGAAGACATTTGGGGCTGTGGAGAGTAGTCGGAGAAATTTGGCGGTTCATTGAAAGAATTTGGATCATAAGTAATTGAATCCCTTGAACCGCAAAACAAACAACTTCCGTCTCGAATATCATTACCACATTGTTCACATGTACACCAACGACATGGCAAACCGAAAAGCGGCTCACCACAACCGACACAAGGAATAAAATCCGGAGGTGGGACAAGTGGTGTGCTCTGAGAGCTAGGAATTTCCACCACTTCCGTTATGGTCTCTGGTTTTTGTTTTTGAATAATGTGAAGATTGGGCAAGTCGTTCTTTTTAGTCACTGTTCTAAGTTCTGTACGTTTGCTTGACAAACTTTTAACCGTAAATTGTGAAAGGTCTGGGTTAATTCTTGACTGTTTGCCATTAATAACATGTATCTTGGGCTGTGAAGGGCAGTCGGAAGAACTTTGAGAATCATTGATGGAATTAAGCTCTCTTTCAAGGGCTAAATCACACCAATAACAAGATCCGTGTGGTGCATCATTTCCACACTGCTTACACGAACACTTGGGACAACGAAGATAATCACCCACCGGACCTCTACAACGAAAGCAGCGATAGCCCAGTGACGACATAGAAGAAGTTTAGAATCAAATGGATAGAGGGTAAAGGGATAAAGAATCAAAAAGGGGTAAGAGGGTAAAGATGAATATTTTTGGGTTTTCGGTAAAAAATTTTTTTATTTTTATTTTTATTATTTATTTATTTATATATATTTTTTTTACTGATTACAACAAGATCAAAGCACAACACAAGGAACTTAAACCTTAAATCAACCAGCGTACGGTAGCTCTCTAACTGAAAAACGCACAGAGTGGCGGAGAAGCAAAGGTGGGCAATTAATGCTCCTTAAAAACCCGCTTCTTTCAGTCCGACAATTTAATGTCAGACTATCCTTAAACCTCCGTTATAGTTTGTTTATCAATCAAAGGTGAGCCGAATTCGCAAGCGACACAAAGGCAAGTTTTAATCTTTGGTTTGGGAACTTATTATGGCCGTACCCCCAGTTAGGTAGTACTCTGTCTTGGTTCTCGATGGTAAATTTTTTTATTGTTATTTATTATAGAAAACGGAAAATGTTTTTGGGTTTTTAATTTTTTATATGATAATAATAATAATAATGTATATAGAAAAGAAAAGAAAATATTTTTGTATTTTATATTGTTTTTGGGAAATAGGAACTTCTTGGAAGAAGGATCTCGAATCACTAATCGCTAAAACTTACACAACTGTCGCAGCACACCTCCCCGGCAGCGGCGCCAAAATTTGATTCGCGTAAACTGGTTATCTTTTATTTCTCTATCACACAAGTCAACCACTTGTGAATGGTCAACCGTAATAAATGATAAAAGACAAACAGTCTCAGAACGAATGCTCGTGTGTAGTGTGAAACCAGGCAAGTGATCACCCGGATCGTTTCCCAACGAGATGTGAATGGAAAACTGTGAAAAGCTAGGATTAGAATGACTGATGATTTAGATTGCTTGTTTAATCTAAAAACGCGAAACGGAAATCTAAAAACGAGCCGTATATATATATATTTTTTATTATTCCATTTCACTTTATTTTGATAAAGTACTTAATTATAAGCACTTTTTATAAAAGACAATATTTTTGAAAACTTGAAATAAGCACAGAAAAAAGCAGATTAAAGCAGCCGCTTACGAAAACGGGCTAAAAACTGAAATATTAGAAAACTAATCCTACAAGTGCAAAATTATTTTTCTTAAATCCTAAATAATAAAAGAAAATTTTAGAAAAAAGATTTATATTTTTCTGACTTTTATATTTTTTATTATGAATTAAATACTATTAAAACTTATTAAAAGGATTAAAAATAGTAAATGACTTGGGAAAAATCTGAAAAATTCAAGGTAAATACTATATGATAGCAGAATACTAGGAAAAATATAAAAAGTTAGATAAGCCCACTAATAAGCTGAATTGGGCAAATAAGCAGTTTGGAAATAAGCACAAAAATAAGCAAATAAGCACTAGAATGCACCAAAAGCTCAAGTATAGTGTAATAGGCCTAAACAAACCTAATTCAACTCAAAAAACTAAAATATGCCCAGGCCGTCAGCCAATTCGAGTATTTATGAAGTTTACTAAAAGAAAGCTAAAGGCCCTATTTCTAGCTTATTTTTAAGCACTGTAATAAGCTCTAAAACTCAAAGTAAGCATAGATATGAAAAGCCTGCTATGTGGGCTTTCCGAAAAGCCCACAATCTCAGATTAAGCTTAAGTGAGGAACAAGTTAGGGGCTTGTGAAGTAGAGCTTATGGAACAAACAAGGGCTGGTGCAGGGCAAATAGCAGTTAACTGGGGCAGTTTTAAGACCAAAATTAAGCATTTAAATCATAGTGAAAAGACATGGAAGCTGAAAACAGATAATATCTAACCTACAAGCTATTAATTATAAGCTAAAGTGATGATTTATGGGTCTCAACATCCACACAGTGACTGCATATATGAAAATGAAATGAGATTTTGACTTTTTCACATGTAAGGCCTGAATTTTGTGACTTACATGAATTAGTAAAACCAATTAGGACATGTTTAAACTGAAAGCTTCCATAGAAACACAAAGGAATCCATTCTTCTACCTTTTACCAAACATCCCTTAAAACTTATGAAAATATGATTTTCAAAACATATAACTGATTTAGACCATGAAAATGATTCCCAAGGGTCTAATATGATGAGGTTATTTCAGTTAAGCATAAAAGAACAAATATTAATAACAATTTCCCAAGATTCATCATGATACCATTTTGGACAGTCAAACAAGTAAATCATATGGGACTGAGATTAAGTAAATAAACAAGCATACACTAACCTAAACTAAACTCAGGAATATCACAAGAGCATAAAAACACTGAGTTATATGGAATTAAACACACCTATAAATGCAAGAAAAGTAGAAAAATGCTTACAAAGTGTCCTGTGAGCATTCAAAACTAAGAACCATGAATCAAGATCACTTCCTATAGCCTCCCTCGAGGCTCTAAACCCATGAGAATCCAAAATTCATCATTCTTCTTGCTTCTTCTTTACTTAGTACTGATTTTTGAATTTACATTTATTTTTCTTGTATTTTTTTTTATATTTTTTTGAAATCTTAAGCTAAACTAGTTTAATATGCTTAATAAACTTATAAAAACTTATTAGTAACTGGTGTGAGCTCAAGGAAACAGAAAACAACAACTTTACAAAATTCAAGTGAAATTGTCAATTTCACTTGAAAATGCTAATTCTAAATTTAAAGAGCAAGACTGAAATCAAAGGTTCAAGAAAGTTTATTTTATACTAAAATAACTGAGTACAACCATAATTGAGTTAAGATTACAACTGAAAATTGAAATTACACTACTTCTACACTAAACCTCTATTAATTAACTACTGTCGCTCCTCTTCTGCTTCTCTCCATCTATATAGAGATTTTTAAGGTTCCACTTGGTCCTCTGAGAAAATCCCATCAATAAATTTAGCCGTTGGATGACTGAAACACATCCTAGCCATCAATTGGTATTTTGGCGGGAAAAGTCCACACGGTTGCTTGTGGCCGTTTTTTTTTAGCAATTAAGGAACTTTGGATGTTGTGGAGGTGGAGGGGACAATGGGTGAGAGTGGGTGAGCAAGTGGAGGTGAAACCATGGAGGTGGAAGGCTGGTTTTGGTTATCAGTGTGGGAGGGGAAGGGATAAAGGGAAGGGCGGTTTTATTTTTAAACCGTGGGTTTGACCGGGAGTTGACTTGGGTTTATATAAAAAGGATTGGGCTGGTGGTGGTGGACTGGACCAAAAGAAAAAGGGTGGGTTTGTATATTGGGTTTGGTTTGTTTTTGGGTTTTGTTAGTAATAAGTATAGGGTCCGGTTTGGTTAGGATAGGAAATGGGTTTATGGGATAATGGGTTTTATTTATTTAGGGTAGTATGGATTTAGGATTAATTATGAAGTTGGTTTTAAAGTTTAGGGAATAAACTTGCATAATCTGAAATTCCAGGGACCACACCTGCCAAAAATCAAAACTTATTCCAGGGACTGTTAGTGTCAAGAGTCAATAGTATAAGGACCACAAAAGATTATTTTTCATTTTATAACATCCGGGGACCTATTTTGACAACTTTTGAAACTTCAGGGACTAAAACTGCCAATTATGCAAACTTAACTCGTTTTTGACTGTTTTTAATCATTTTGCACTTGTAACACATAAAAACACAATCAAATGATATTTTCGGTATTTTGAAGCATATTTGCATGTTTTTAAATGTTTTGGCAGTTCAGATGGGACAAAAATGATGAGTATTTAGACACTCATCACAAATGTAGGATCAGAGGTCACAACCAAAGAAGCTGCACTGAACCAAGAGTGCCAAAGTCAAATAAGAGGAAAGCTGCAAGCAAAAGGGTGGATTTAGATGGTGATAATCCTACAGGTTCACAATCAAACAAAAGATCATGTAGTCAACCTGCAAGCACTGCAACACAACAAGATAAAGGGAAAGTTGTGGCAACAGAAGATGGTGCAAAAAAGAAGAAAGCAACAAGGAAGAAACAGATTGTGTTAGGTTGAAGTTTGTGTGTTTTTAAGACTAATTCAGTTAAGTCATGTCTGTTAATTTATTTTGTATGTTTTTAGGTCTGTTCAGTAACTTATGCACAATATCAGTTAAGTTGTTTTGGATGTTTATGGCATTCTATGCCTTGAAACTTGATTGATTAATGGTAGGTTGTTTCCTTTTGACTTGAATTTCTTTCACTATATTGGTTTGGTTTGGTTAATGGTAATTATGTTTAATATGGGTCAAAACAGATGGTATTTTAAGATAGATGGTAATTGGTTTGGTGAATGGGTAGCTGGATTGGTGAATGGGTCAATGGTTATTGGTTTGGTGAATGGGTCAAAACATATGGTAAGTGGTGAATTGGTCATTGGTAACTGGTAATTTGTTTCCTTTTGACTTTACTTTCTTTGACTTTATTAGTTTTGGTAATTGGTGAATGGCTCATGGGTCAAAACAGATTGTAATGGGTCTAAACAAACACAAAACAGATGGTCCTAAATTAACTTGTTTTCATTACCAAATTTGTTTTCAATACATAAAACATACATCTTGTTCCCAAAATACATCTAACATTAAACCCCCAAAATACATCTAGCATTAAACCCCCCAAAATACATACTGACCTAAACATCTAACTAAGTCAATATGTTGTACATGACAGACACAAAAAACAAAACCCATGACACAATAAGATATTTCTTCAATCTTGACCTTTCTTGCTCAAGATCTTGTAGCATTGCTTGATGATTGTTCAGGGACCTTAATAACCCAGGTATAATTACCACAGAACGTTGACACATTTCAGGGTCTAACCAATCAATAAACCTGTTACAATCCTATGAAACAAAATAAAACAACAACTAATTACTTGATTTGAAGATTAACACAATATTTTGTTCAATTACATAGTAAAACCATAAACACATACCATTTGGGGACAACCATAAAACCTTCGACCTGGGTTTCGATTAGTCCATGATGTTTTGATAACTGCACATTTGGGGACAACCATAAAACCTTCGACCTGGGTTTCGATTAGTCCATGATGTTTTGATAACTGCAACTAATTGACAACGAGGACATCTGGCCATTTTTTTGATTTGATTTGAGAGTACTTCTGGATTTGAAAATGGTGGTGGAAAAAGAACTTAGAGAGACGTTAGGTGGGTGGGTGGGTGGGTGAGGAGTAATAAAGATGGGAAAACAGCTAGGGTTAAAGATATAGGCGGGAAAAGGGTGTGTTGGGAAGAGACGAATATACCCCTTTAAAAATCTTACTTAACGAGCTTTAGTGGGAGTTAGTGGGCCCAGTTGGTTGGAGGGACAAACGGTGCATAACGTTTCACACTTAAGGCTGAGTGGTGTAATTTTTTTGGCCAAAGGACCACCGGCTGCGGTCAATGCAAACCACGAGGACGAACGGTGTAATTTACTCTTATAAAAATTAATCTTTTTCATGATCAGGAGCAGGGGAGTACCAAGCAGGGTAAAAACTATCTGAGCCTTGATTGGAGGCCTAAGTTATGTGCCTAAATACATGGCAAGCCTGCGTGTCATCATCCTGATGGCTGCAGTCAGGGGACCCACTTTTTTATAAACTACCAGGAGCATGCCACATATGTTTATGCATGAATTTAGGCACATAATTAGGTCTCCCAAACATTTTCCAAACTATCCTTGTGGTTTGTCAATTTTGACACTAATCATCCATTGCCAATACTATTAGCAAGTATCATCCCTAAGAGGCCAAACCACTAGCACATTACAATATCTTTTTAGACATATCTTCCTATAACAAACACTGAAGACAAATATCATATATCTTTTTAAAGACAAATCTTAACCAAACATAGTTCTATCTAGGGTTGTTCAGTGTTTGGTTTGACACCGAACAAACCGAAAAATAAACCAGTAAAATGTGAATTGGTGTATGGTTTGGTTTGAAACAGAACCGAAGTATTTAATTGATGTTTGGTTTGGTTAATGGTTTGACAAAATTATAACTAAACCGAACCGTAAAAACCGAATATCTCTATCTATAAAGGATTTGTGATTTCCTATAAAAGGAAGTCTTAAAATTTTAAGACAAAAAATATTACTATAAAAGGAAAATTAGAAAATTAATGTAAAATTTGAAAATTTAAGTCTCATTTAAACCATATAGTACTCCAATAATAATATATTTTAATAGAATTGTTTATAAGAAAAGCTCACTAAACTTATAACCACCAATTTAATGCTAAAATTTAAAAAATAAAGTGCTAACTATTTACAATATTAATAATTTAGTCGTTCTACTTTTGAAAAACATATATCTACTACGTTATAAAGTATTTGAGACATGCTAAATAAGAAATGTTTAAAATGAAAAACATTTGATCGCTACCAAAATAGTCACCGGGTACACGCCGCCGCATTGCGTGGTACCCTTCTAGTAATAATAATATAAATATACATAGTTTCTATCTTATCATCGTGAAAAAACAATCATGATATTCAACTAGGTTTGGATGATTGAAGATGGAATTTTCAAACTAATAAGACTTCTGAAGACTTGTGTTGAATAAAATTTTATCTTGTTTCGCTTTCATTTGTTTCGTTTAAGATTTAAAATCTTTTGGTTTCTTAAACTCTTGTTGTGTTGATTTACTTGAGCATTGTCTGAGACATTTTGATTTGTTAATTTGAACTTTTAGGTTTTTATTTATGATTTCTAGATTATATTTTTATGTTTACGTGAATTTTGTTTTCTTGGTTTTAACCGAAACCAAACCGAATTCTAATTTGGTGGACGGTTTGGTTTTATTGAGTCTATAATTGGTTTGATTTGGTTTTGATTTTGACTTTAAAAATTTTCAAATCGATAAACACGAACCATACAACCCACAAACCCGAGAACTGAGATGAACACCTCTGTTCTATCTCTCTTTTTCTGCGTTCTTTTATGAAGAATCTCTCAAAATATGCACGTGTCATCATTTTATTGGTTTTGACTTCCAAGAATCTCTCAAAATATGCATGTGTCATCATTTTATTTTATTGGTTTTAACTTTCAAGAATCTCTCAAAATATGCACATGTCATCATTTCCAATCTACAAAATTGATATGATCTTTTTTCCTAATGAGTCACATGTCATCATTTCATTAGGCCGAACACGTCATTTGAATTCCCCGCCCATTTCCCCAACGTCTATAAATACCCATCCTTGTCATTCATTTCACTTTAGCTATGAGTTTGATAACTTGTAATACTCTTGTAACCGTTTGTTGTAACAATTCATTGTTCAATAACAAATCCTTTAGCTATATCTCCGATCAACTTTCCTTTATAGTATTTGAATATTTGATTCCTATAAGTTGATATAAAAAATATGATAAATGCCACACCAAAACTGACTGCAAAACCCTCAAAATGGAGTATAGACGGCTGGAGATCAAAAAAGGCTTTCCAACTGACTGAATACCCTGACTAGAACGAGCTAAAGTCAGTGTTGCAAACCCTTGATTCATTCCCACCATTGGTGTTTGCAGGAGAAGCAAGGCATTTGGAAAAGAGGTTAGGGGAAGCTGCTTTGGGGAATGTTTTTTGTTGCAAGGTGGTGATTGTGCTGAAAGTTTTAAAGAGTTTAATGCTAATAATATTAAAGATACTTTTAGGGTTATTCTTCAGATGGGTGCTGTTTTGATGTTTGGTGGTCAAATGCCTGTCATCAAGGTTAAACTTTTTTATTATTATTATTATTATTATTATTATTATTATTATTATTATTATTATTATTATTATTATTATGTGATTTTAGGATGACCCTTTTGGTGTTTTTGATATTTTGTGTTTTTATGTGATTTGTGCCTTGAATGTTACTCATTTGGTGTGTCAAGTCATCATGCATCCTATCTGCCATAGATTCTCACATACAATGGTAAAAAAACACGATTTCTTAACAAAATGATAAAAAGGTGAAAATATGCTTTATATTGGTGTAATAAATCCTTTTCAAGTTACAATCTTGATGGATACTTATATGTTACTAGAGTTATGATGCTTTTCCTTTATAGTTCATAATGAATTGAAGTGTTGAACATCTATTTGAATAAACCGTATTGATTTAGATAGCAAGTTGATGGAAATTTAGTTCAATTGAGAGATATGATCATACTTGAAAATGGGTTTGGAGGTACGGAGTGTACATCCATTAAGTCCCTGATTACCCTGACTCTGATAGTGGTTGGAAGTAACTCAACAGAAGGTTCAATCCTTCACAGAGTTACTACTGCTAGTACTAAGTTAGTACTGCTGGAGCAGAGTTACTACTGCTAGTACTAAGTTAGTACTGCTGGAGTTAGTACTGCTGGAATGAGTATGTACCTACTCTGACCTATTAAAGTGGCAGTTAAAACTGCATTTATGACCACGTTTAATTGGTCATGTAACCACTATTGGCTATAATGGGGATAATTATGAGGTGATTAATGGGCCGATTAATCCTCATAATTCCATTTGACTAGCTATGAGTATTCTCCTATAAATAGGAAGATCAAATCATGCATGAGGTGAGATAACAGAAAACATAAACACTTGGATGCGCAAGGGTTATTGATTTGTGCCTAATTCAATAACAATTATTTGGTCTTATCCCAAATAGATATTCGTTATACCCAGGCATTAGGGTCGAATAGTTTACTTTGGAAAGTGATAACACGATTCCAAGTGATATTCGGTAACCATTCATTGGTACGTAGTTAGGTAATTGATTATCTTCACCCTGTTCTGGGCTAACAACATCCAACATAAGTTTGAAGGGTATTTTAGATAATTACGTGGACGGATGGAGTATCTTGTTTGTGATCAAACTTGTATTAATTTGATGACAACATGTTGGTAGAATGGCTGGTCAATTTTCCAAGCCTAGATCAGATGATTTTGAGGAGAAGAATGGTGTGAAGCTGCCAAAATTCAGAGTGGATAGCGTTAATGGTCACACATTTGATGAAAAGTCAAGAACGCCTGACCCTCAATTGATTAGAGCATACTGCCAATCAGCAATCACTGTTACGCCTGCTAGTTAATTATCTATCTTTGTTATTTAAGTCGTATTTGAGTTGAATAGGATTGTGTGTCATGTGAGTCATTGTTTATCAGGAATAAGTGTTTGGGCTCAAGCCCGGTTTAGGGTATCTAGGGTTTCGTCAAGTCTATTTAAGCAATTGTAATCAATGTAATCATATAAGTTTTCAGTCAATAATATTCTAGTTCTTCTCTCTATTTTCTTAAGGAGCTAGCGCCCGCTTGAAGTGGTGCCCTATCCCGATACAACCTCAACGGGTCGTATCAATTGGTGCTTTCATTGAGAGCTCTCGTTGAGAGGGCTTACGATTAGTGTTCCAATTAAATAAAAAAAAAAGTACAGTTCGATCGGTATTTACATCAAACGCAGCGTCTAATTCATTCGGTTGTTGCATCAATCTTTGTTACGTATTACTGCATGCTCTCTTTTGTCATCTACTGCATGTGTTAATCTTCGTATTGGTTTATTTGTTTAAAGTTTCCTTTATTCGATCTATTCAAGTTTATTGGATCTGGTGCTACTTTTAGTTATTGATTCCTACAATCATTCAAGTTTAAAGAATTTAATCGATCTCATGGAGGAGCACACAATTCAACTGTTGCTCAAAGAACAGGCTACTAAAGAGTTGATTCAGGTCGCAAGTCCCGATCAGGGGGATGGTGATGACGCCTTTGCTTCGACACTACCACGTTTCATGCGGTCGGATGTGCCAAAGTTTTCGGGGTCCAATCCTTATAGTTGGATCTTCTCAATCACGGAGTACTTTACTCTTCTGAATACACCGGTCGAGCAGCGACTCCGTGTGGTAGGTTTAAATCTCGAAGGAGAAGCGGCAGAGTGGTTTCGTTGGATGACGCGAAACAATTTAATCACGACTTGGGATGTTTTTTTGGAGAGTGTTCGTAATCGTTTTGGACCATGTAAGTACGAGGATCCGCAAGGCGCGCTTTCTAAGTTGTTGCAAATGGGGACGGTGGCACAATATCAAAGTGATTTTGAAAACCTCATGAATAGGGTTACGGATATCTCCGACACTTTGCTCATCTCTTTCTATATATCAGGTCTTAAACTATCTCTACAACGAGAGTTGTTGAGGGCAAGACCAACGTCTCTTGGGGGTGCGTTTTCATTGGCTCGTGTCGCGGAGGCACGTTTAGAGGGTCAAAGGTTGTCTTCTTCCAGCATCAAAACCAAGAACAACAATGAGGGTTTTTCTAGGGTTTATGAAGTCAACCATACGCGGCATGCTCAAGATCCGGCTGAAGATTTTTCTAATATTGTTCCGGAAGCTTTAGATGAACTAGTCCCAGAAAAGGCTTCTATTCGAAATCGGCAAGGTTATGAGAAGCAAACTTCGGTACAGCCAGCATTAATTTCAAAGCCAAGATTTGCAAAATGCAAACTCAGTTCTGAGAGTCGGGATCCAATGGGGTCAAGTGCAACATGTTATTCTGTACCCCTTGAAATGGATTTAGATAGTTGCAACAATTCTAAGGATGTTTCTTTTCCTAGACTCGTTATGTGTTTGGCTCACCACCTAAAAGTTGCATGGAATATAAAATGGAGACCTTTTTACACTTGTGCTAATCTCAAACAGAGAGTGGGTTACCTTGGTGTCGTGCTTGGAAGTGGAGTCCAAAGCATTCCTCTAATAATGGAATGGTCAACGGCATCTCTGCATGATCTTATTTTGTCTAGTTGTCATGATGAAATGGTTGCTCTATGGATGTATTATACAAATTCTCCACTAGAAGATAGAAGAACGTGGGATCCGGGAATCACGATTGTTCGAACAAACACCTTGAGGACAAGGTGACTTTGAAGGAGTGGGGAATGTTACGCCTGCTAGTTAATTATCTATCTTTGTTATTTAAGTCGTATTTGAGTTTGAATAGGATTGTGTGTCATGTGAGTCATTGTTTATCAGGAATAAGTGTTTGGGCTCAAGCCCGGTTTAGGGTATCTAGGGTTTCGTCAAGTCTATTTAAGCAATTGTAATCAATGTAATCATATAAGTTTTCAGTCAATAATATTCTAGTTCTTTTCTCTATTTTCTTAAGGAGCTAGCGCCCGCTTGAAGTGGTGCCCTATCCCGATACAACCTCAATTGATTAGAGCATACTGCCAATCAGCAATCACTCTTAATCTGTTGAGGGCTTTTGCTACTGGAGGTTATGCTGCTATGCAAAGGGTTACTCAGTGGAATCTTGACTTCACCGACCACAGTGAAGCGGGTGATAGGTATGTGAGTATGTCGTTGTACTTATGTTTGGCACGGAGCGGTGTGGAGCTTTTTGGAGCGGTGAGCAATGATCATTTTGGTTTTTAGTAATCGTTTGGCAAAAGAGCGGTGAGCTTTGCTATTTTTTAGGAATGCTCATTTTTTCAATGCTTCTTTAAGAAGCGGTGAGCTATGGCTACTACTCACAGCTCACTGCTACTGCTCGTTGCTACTTTTAACAAACACACCCTAAATGTCGGAAGTGCATACGGCATATCAATTTATTGGCCGTTAGGTCGGTCAAACTGTCCATGCCTGTGGATGGTTAACAAGATTTACAATTTATGAAGGGTAAAATAGTCATTTAATGCTTTAAATCCGAATCTTGAAGTCGTGTTTCTAGTAAAGCCATAGGCCGTAAAAAATAGTTTTTTGGGTTTTCAGATTCTGCCTTTTATCACATGATGATTATTTAGGGTCAAATAATTAGTTTCATACTAGCTACAATAAAATTGCTTAATCAAACGGCTTAAATAATGTTACTCATTTACTTCTTTTTGACTGATCAGAAGTGGCCGAGACCTCTTATCGCATTTGATAAAACGTTTCTATTTTGTCACAAAATATGTCATTTTACTTACTTTTTAGTAAACCACAAGGACCAAAAATGAGGTTTACTCACTTTTTAGTAAATTAAATTATCGTTTTTCGTCACTTTTTTTATAATTATTTAAATATTTTTTGGTGCAATAGGTATCAGCTAGCCGAGTTGATGAGGCACTTGGGTTCATGTCAGCTATGGGGCTAACTGCTGACCACCCAATCATGACCACTGCCGATTTTTGGACCTCACACAAGTGCTTGCATTTGCCTTATGAGCAATCTCTCACTAGATTGGATTCAACTTCAAGCTTATACTATGACTGTTCTGCTCATTTCCTATGAGTTCCTTTGAGAATTGCAACCCCAAATAAACGTCTCGGAATTAAGAAATGTACTAAATTGATACGAGGTTTGGTGTGCTTATAGGCTTGAAATTTTGAGTCAAGTCATTATCGAGTCGGTTTATAGGATCACATCTCATATTTGTCGTATAGTTTGGCCCTTGATCATCAAGAAATGTTGTCATATTATTGACACAAGCGGTAAGCCAATTAGGGGCCATTTGTGTCATACATTCACATCGACAATTGCTCTAGAAATCAATTGCCATGTACACATCTCTTATTTAACTGTCATTTATGTGAAGTCTAATACGAATCTATTGCAACAGGCGGAAGTGAAAGCATTCTTTGATGTGCACGACCAAGAAGGAAGCCATCCGGGAGGAGTTCATCTAGAAATGACGGGTCAAAATGTGAACGAATGCATTGGTGGGTCAAACAACTTGACCTTTGATGACCTTGGTTCATGCTATCACACTCATTGCGACCCACGTCTCAATGCATCTCAATCCTTGGAGCTTGCTTTCATCATAGCTGAGCGACTCAGAAGGAGAAGAATGGGATCTGTGGCTCTGTAAGAGCTTATGAACTCCTATTAGAACACTTATGTTATCAAGATTGTTTGTTTTGACTTGTATTTGTTAATGGCTTTGAGAGTTTGGAAATGCTGAGAAAATTATATCTAAAGTTATGTATGAATTGACAATATTAATTGTTATTCACATTAATGAATTAAAGTAAAGATTCAATGAGTTTATACTGTCATATTAATAGAAGTATGAATTAATCAAAATAGTATTGGAAACTTTGTATTTTAACGAATAAAAAACACTTTAATGGGTAAAAATGATATTTGATTGATAGAGTGTATTTAATGAGATTTTTTAAAGTTTGTCAATTTTAAAAATAAACATTTATTTTGAAACGGATGAAGTATCAAACTAGTATAAGAAAATAATTATTTGATGAATCCTCAAATTTTCACCCATTAGACAATTTAAAATTTGGAACTTTTTTTAGAAGGGTTTTATCCTCAACTTCTTTTTAAATTAGTTTTATCGATAATTTTGATATTGACACAAAACTGTCTTTAGATAGTAGCTTAGCGATGAGGAATACGCAACATAACCCGAAAGCTACAACTTCAATTTGTGTCCCAATTTCCTTTAATGGATTGGTTGTAGCATCATACTTCCTCCGTCCCAAAATAAATGTCCAGTTTGACTTTTCATAGTCAAACTCGTTCAACTTTGACCTTAAATATTTTTGTGGATGTTATATAATATTTGATGTAAAATATATGAATGAATTGGGTTTTAAATGTATTTTTCAATGGTATCATTTTTAATCAAGTATTATATAACACAAAGAAAATATTTAAGGTCAAAGTTAAACCAGTTTGATTCTGAAAAGTCAAACTGGACACTTATTTTGGGACAGAGGGAGTACAATTTAGTTCTCACATGCTAGCTGTGAAATAGATCGGTGTAACAACTAAATAATCGATACCCAATGTGAAATAGATCGGTGTAACAACTAACAATTTAGACCCAAACCATGGCCATTTATACCAAATAATTAATGTGATTACAATTAAACGACGTGATAAAGACTTTTACATATCTTGTTTATGACTTTCTCTTTTTATTTGAAAAACAACTAACAATCTCACATTATATACACCACAAATCTGACTCACATATATAATCAAGAATGAACCCATAACCTTTTTTAGTTTGGAAGCTTTTCACACAACTTGGGTACCAATGGGACACAAGCTGTTTGGTAATTGACTCTCGCTTCAATATCAAGCATCCCTGATCTCAACTTCGAACTCAAAAGAACGATTCCAAATCTGCGAGAGGGTGAAGCAGGAGTGGCGACGGTGGTGAAGGCTGCAGGAGGCGGTGAACAATGGTTGGATAGTCCTTTTCCCTTTTGTAAATGCTTTATATGTGGGAAGTGAGATTTGTATTCAATTTGTATGAGTGTTTTCTTCAACTGTTTAGACATATATTTGTTTGTTTTATAAGAGTCACAAATTGGTAGATTGATGGTAAACTATCCCAATATTCAACCATATATATACAAAGAAGAAACTGTTTTACATAACAATACCGAAACAAATAACCGAACACTATCATCATGAAAGTAAGAACCGAGGCATAATATTGAACAAAACTTGCGACAAGATATATATACATACACCAAAACAGATACCAACTAATTGACATTATAAAAATTAATCTGTTTAATGATCAGGGGCGGGGGAGTACCAAGCAGGGAACTTCCCTTTTGCGCGAAGCAATCTAGTAAAGGGCGAATCCGGCATTTTCCCACTCTCTTCTTCCTCCGTCTCTTCTCGGCTCTTCGGTAATCCATCTGGCACTTGACACTCTGTCCTTTTACCGGTCACATTCTCCATCGAATTCAAATTACTTGCTTCTGATCCGTTTTCATTTTCTGACTGTTTTTTCACCTTGTGAATTTCGGTTATTCCGTGTAAACATCCGATTAATGATTTCACACCTCCTGATTCTATAATCATTCTCTCTACCTCCTCCTTTGGCGCTTCTTTCTGTTCATAGTTAAACATGAAAACAATTACTACTAGACTACAGGGGTGTTTGGGTTGAGTGTATCTAAAACGGCTTTGTACATATTAGCTTATCATCTTAATAAGATACTCCACAGTAACTTTTAAAAAAACAGCTTATTTTGCAAAAGTAAGCTATTTAAAATACTTTAAACTACTTATTTCAATAGCGTAATAAAGGTCATTAACAAATGAAATCTAAACAACGAATAATACTAATGTATACTTTATGAAAGGAACTTTTTGTTCATAGGGGGTGTTTGATTAAGCTTATTTTTGGGCTCACAAGCTAATAAGATTTTGGCTTATATTTCATAAGCCCATTTTTTCGGCTAATTTTGATACTTACGAACTTCACTATGCCATAATAAGGGGGTGTTTGTTTCATTTTATATGTGGGCTTATGAGCTTATTTGATATCGGCTTATATAAGCCGCAGTTTTGTGGCTTATCTATTGTGAGCTTATATAAGTTTATTATATCGTAATAAACTTATATAAGCCCACAAGTCTCAAAATAAGCCGGAAAAATGAGGCTTATGATATATAAGCCGAAAAACAAATAAGCTCATAACCCACGTATATAAGGTGGTGTTTGTTTAAGCTCATTTGTGGGTTTATGAGCTCATTTGATTTCAGCTTATATTTCATAGTTCGGGCTTGCTTATCTCGAGGCTTAGGGACGGTATACTTAGAGGGTTGTTTGTTTAAGCTTTTATAGCTAGCTTATGGCTTATTTGGTTTTCGGCTTATTTTTTATAAGCTCACTTTTTGTGGGTTATTTTGAAATTTTTCGGCTTATAAGCTTATATAAGTCGAAAAGTTTCGAAAAGTTTCGAAATAAGCCACAAAAAGTAAGCTTAGGAAACATAAGCACAAAACCAAATAAGCCATAAGCCAACAATATAAGCTGAAACAAACACCCCTTAAGCTATGTTACCAAACGCTTCTATAAACGCAAGTAAATAAATAAGCTATTATTACTTCTAGATCCTTGAGCTCAAAATAAGCTCTCCAACAGCTATACGACCTATCACCTTCCAACGTCGAACAATAATCTGTTACAACAAAACAAAACAAAACCCAATCAGTCATATATCTTTCATCTCAAATAGAAACCAAATAAATAAATAAACTAATAATAAGAACCTGCTAAATCATTTTCAGATTTTTGAATCAAGGGTGGATCTTTGACCATTCGATCAATCTTACTTCGACTAAACGGTTGGAGCTTCGGTATGTACGTCTCATTACGTGACGAACAACAGATCGGAGGTGCTTTCACTAACGGTACTGATCTCATCATCATTTTGTTTTAGTGTTTGTGTGTGAATTTTAGTGTGTGTGTGATCAGTTATGGGTATATATTATACTAGTATTTGTGTTATGGATAAGAATAAGAATGAGATATTATTTTTTTAATGGAAAGGTTAGTTAGTATCACGATCTGATCTTCTTACAATTTTACGAAAATGATCCAGATCTTACGTAGGATCTTAACAAGCTTAAGATCTTATAGGATTCCGATCTTGACCATAGTATTTTAAGAAAAACTCCGATTCGATTTTACTTTCATTGAACCGAAAACTAAAAAACTATAAATTTATGGTTTATGTTTTTATATAATTTAAAAAACAACCTGTGATTCTTCTTAAACATCTCATATTCATAATTTAGGACAACATTTTCATGAAACATTCATATAATTTCGTGTTTATAATATATAATAATTTGTAGATTTGAATAATATTACAAAGATCATTAAAAATGACATTATAGTAGAATATTAGGATCTCGATCCGATCTTACGATTACGATCTTATAAAGACGAAAACGATCTTAGGTAAGATCCCGATCTTAAAAACCAATACCTTTTAAAAAAAATTAATTTTTTATTATACAACTATAAAACATAAAGTATAAAACAAAAAAATACGAAGCAAAAAAATTATATTAACTAATAGAAAAAAATTTAGAACATAAAATATAAAGTTTGAGATATCAATAACAACAACAAAAAGATGAGAAATTTATAAAGTTGTATCAATAATAACAACAATACACAATCTCACCGAAATAAAATATGAAGAGGTGAGATGTAAACAGAAAGTAAAAAAAAAAAAAACTTTTAAAAAGACTCCCCGCAAATGGTGTACCATTAAGATTTATATATATATATATATATATTATTATATGAGAATATATTAGCTACAATTTATTGTAGCTAATTGGCTATAATTTTGTATTATAAATGTGGATCTCTGATTATTTTTGTAGGTTCTTGATTTTTTTCTGTGGGTCTCTGATTCATTGTATGTGTATATTTTGTGAAGAATTGTAGCCAAGCTATCCTCTTACATATTATATTTGTGTTTTGGATAAGACTGAGATATTTTTAATCACTTTTTTAGTTTGTATTGGTGAGATAGAGTGACTGACGGTGATGTGGAGAGTAGTGAAGGTGTGATTGTGGTTTGTGGCCCGCCGACTTATTTTATTTTTCGATCTATGCAGCGCTTTTCCGTCGTCTATAGTTTTTATTGTAAATTGCAAAAGAGCAAAAATCTCAAGTTTCTTCTTTTTAGTTTAATTTTGAGAAGAAATTTTTCAAAATGGGATAACTTTAAAAAGCATAATATTTAACCAAAATACTTTTCTGGTATCGAACACATTTTTTTGCTTATATGAGCATTAAACTTTCAATTTCGCACTTTTTGAGATAGTTTGTGACATTTTTGTTCTTCAAATTATTAAAAATTCAGGGGCAAAAATGCCACAAAAGTAGCTCAAAAAGTTCGAAATTGAAAGTTTATTACCTCAAAAAGTCCAAAATTGAAAGTTCATTACCCGTATAAGCAAAAAAAATTGTTCGATACCCAAAAGAGTATTTTTGGACAAGTATGATGATTTTTAAAGTTATTATCCCTTTCAAAATCAACTAAATTATATTTTTTAATACTTTATTTTAAACAGTATTGGAGAACACAATTTTTTTTTTGTTTTACTTCATTTTATTTACTTTCATTTCTTATGTGATACTCAAAAACTAGGGCATAGCAAAATCACCCGAAAATCGAGACGAACCGACAAACCGACCGAAACCGAGCTGAACCGAACCGATCTTATTCGGTTCGGTTTTACTCAGTTCGGTTTGGGTTAAAACACACTTATTCGGTTCGAAATAGCTAAACTGACACGAACCGAACCGACCTTATTTGGTTTGGTTTTGGTTTCAATAGCTTTTACTCGGTTCAGTTCTTGATTCAGGTTTTATCCTTATTCGGTTTTCGGGTCGTGTCAAGTTTGACCCGTTGCTTAGAAAACACGGTGTAAATGCTCGAAAAAAAGTAAAAAGTTAGTAGTACAAATATTTTATAAAAAATCACTTTCTACAATAGGCCTGAGCGACTCTGCGACTTGATGACTTGTACTTTATTAATAAAATATGTGATACGTGTCAAAATTCTAGTAAAGTAGTTCAATCGCCCATGCAAATTAATAAAAATGTGTCACGTGTCAACATTTGAATGGAGTCGCCTATTCGCCCAGTCGTTCAAGTCTATAGCGACTGATGAGTGTGTAAATACTCATCATTTTATGCCCATTTTAGACCATAAAAATACTGAAAACAACCAAATACACCAAATTATACTGCAGATATCCTTGGTTTGTGTTTTTATGTGTTTCAGGTACAAAAGGATTGAAAACGAGGCAAAACAGGCAAAAACCGAGCACAAGATTGGAAAGTCGTGAAAAGCTGAAGCCGGGAAAGGAAATTCCAAGTTTAGACCAAGAAATTTCTCATGTGTCAAAAGTCAACCCCCAAGATAATCAAAATGACAGAATTGGTCCCTTGGAATAAATTTCCATATTTGGCAGAAATAGTCCCTCCATGCTTATCCCATTTTAAGTTTAACCCTTTAAACTTAATTACCCTTTTTTCCCTTAAAATCCAAAACAAAACACAACCCAATCCTAATCTTAACCCAACTAAATCCCCAGCCCATCAAAAGCCCAAACCCAAGAATAAACCCACACCCGTTATCCATTTGAGTTAACCAAAACCAGATTTGACCAAAGTCAAATCCTCAAACCCGCCTAAACTAATACCACCCACAACCCACCATTTTCCTCCTGACAAAAGCTACCCTCCCCCTCACCCTGCTTATCCCTCCTTCTACACTCCACCTACCCATTCCAAAGCATTTAATGCTTCTCCAACATCACAAGTTTACCATTACCAAGTGGGTTTTCCCTTATACATTTTTTGGCGCCAAAAACAGTTTTAACGGCTCAGATGAAGAGAAGGCTATCCAAGGGTCAGAAAATGGTCAGAAGCAGTCAAAGGAGATATCCCACCAAGAATTAGTATAAATAGGCTCTTATTGTAAGCCTTGAAGGCATGTAGAAATTTAGTTGTAGTCGTATTTTAGTTTAAGTCCTTTATTAATTGTAATTTTTAGCTCTCAGTAATCAATTCAAGTGTTTTCAAGTTTAATTGTTCTAATTATAACAGCTTTGTAATCCTTTTTAATCTTAATAGAAATTAAAGTTTTTCTCATAATTCGAATTAAGTTGCATTGTTGTTGAAAATCACTCACCAGCTTTCCTCGCCTTTCTTATAAGCTTATATAAGCTAATCATAGCTTTTTGTAAGCTTATAATAGTTTAGAACCTGTTTAATTCAAAAAGTCTAGAAAAGTCAATGAAAGTCAACCTTAGCAATTGTGAAAAGCTTATGGAAGTTGCCAGTTGTGGAATGGCAAGATGGACTTTACTAGCTTCGGTATGTACGTCTCATTACGTGACGAACAACAGATCGGAGGAGCTTTGACTAACGGTACTGATCTCATCATCATTTTGTTTTAGTGTTTGTGTGTGAATTTTTGTGTGTGTGATGAGTTATGGGTATATATATATTATATTTGTGTTATGGATAAGAATGAGATATATTTTTTTTTAATGGAAAGGTTATTGGTACCTTTAAAATAGTTGTAACGAGAGGGAGGATTAGGGGTGTAAATGAGCCGAGCCGAGCCCGAGCTTTACTATACTCGAGCTCGGCTCGGCAGGTTTTTTTCGAGCTCAAGCTCGAGATCGGCTCGATCCAAGCCTTTATTTTCGAGCTCGAGCTCGGCTCGTTAACTTTTCACAAAGCTCGAGCTCGGCTCGAGCTCGACAGACCATAAGTCCTTCTCGGCATCCACTTTCAACAGCCACAACACCAATAGTAACAACATAAATTAAAACAGTAACCAATCCAAATTCCAACCAATATCTCGGCGTGTTGCATCGTTAGTCCTCGAATGACCTAGCTTGCAAAGATAGTTACACCTTAGGGACTATTTTGCAAACGACCACTGTTTTGTCCACTGTAGCGCATGCTACAGTGCATGCTACAGTAGCGCCTTCCCCCTTTTTAGTATATATATATAATACCTTTTATTTTTATTTTTTTTATTATAAAATTATAAAACAGAAAGTATAAAACTAAAAAATACGGAGCAAAAAATTTATATTAACTAATAGAAAAAAATCTAGAACATAAAATATAAAGTTTGAGATATCAATAACAAAAAAAATGAGAGAAAGTTATAAAATTGTATCAATAATAACAACAATTCATAATCTCATCGGAATAAAATATGAGGAGGTGAGATATAAACAGTCGTATCTTTAAAAAAAACTTTCAAAAAGACTCCCCGCAAATGGTGTACCATTAAGATTTCCCTATTCATTTATATATGATTATGTTGATGTTATACAACTTAATTGAATTAATATGAAAAAACTTAATTTATTAAGTCATATGATAAGTTGTTTGTTTTTCACTTAATCATTTAAAATAACTTAAAATAAAAAGTGATACTAGTTAAAGTGAGGGCCTCTAGATTAAGTCATTTGCTAATTAACACGACTTAATAAAAAAATTAAACAAACATCGCTCACATGTAAATTACTCCCTCCGTCCTAAAATTATTGTCCCATAACAAAATGCACATTCTTTTATGAAAACATCACTATCACTACTTTATCTCTCTTACTTTTTTTTCAAATGACAAGTTTACCCTTAACCAATTAATTACCACTTCTTTAAAGTTTGTAATATTAATTTCAACCAAGGGTAATATAGTAAACTTTACCAAACCCACTACCTATTCACTTTCCATTTTTGGAAATGAGACAATAATTTTGGGACGCCCGAAATGGAAAAATAGGACAATAAAATTGGTACGGAGGGAGTATTATATTTGTGTTTTGGATAAGACTGAGATATTTTTAATCACTTTTTTAGTTTGTATTGGTGAGATAGAGTGACTGACGGTGATGTGGAGAGTAGTGAAGGTGTGATTGTGGTTTGTGGCCCGCCGACTTTTTTGATTTTTGAGAAGAAATTTTTCAAAATGGGATAACTTTAAAAAGATCATATTTGTTTTCTATGTATCGAATAAATTTTTTTACTTATATTGGCATTGAACTTTTAATTTCGGACATTTTAAGTTAGTTTGTGACATTTTTGCCCTTCAAAATATTAAAAATCCAGGGGCAAAAATGTCACAAAAGTAGCTCAAAAAATTCGAAATTGAAAGTTTAGTACTTGAAAAAGTCCGAAATTGAAAGTTTATTACCCGTATAATCAAAAAGTTTTGTTCGATACCCAGAAGAGTATTTTTGGACTAGTATGATAATTTTTAAAGTTATTATCCCTTTCAAAATCAACTAAATTATATTTTTTAATCATTTATTTTAAACAGTATTCGAGAACACAATTTTTTTTTTGTTTTACTTCATTTTATTTACTTTCAATTCTTATGTGATACTCGAAAACTAGGGCTGAGCAAAATTACCCGAAAATCGACCCGAACCGACAAACCGACCAAAACCGAGCCGAAACGAACCGACCTTATTCGGTTCGGTTTTACTTAGTTCGGCTCGGGTTAAAACACATTTATTCGGTTCGAAATAGCTAAACTGACTCGAACCGAACCGACCTTATTTGGTTTGGTTTCGGTTTCAATAGCTTTTACTCGGTTCGGTTCTTGATTCAGGTTTTACCCTTATTCGGTTTTCGGGTCGTGTCAGGTTTGACCCGTTGCTCAGAAAACATGGTGTAAATGCTCGAAAAAAAGTCAAAAGTTAGTAGTACAAATATTTTTAAAAAAAATCACTTTCTACAATAGACCTGAGCGACTCTGCGACTTGGTGACTTGTACTTTATTAATAAAATATGTGACACGTATCAAAATTTTAATAAAGTAGTTCAATCGCCTATGCAAATTAATAAAAATGTGTCAATTGTCAACATTTGAGTGAAGTTGCCTATTCGCCCAGTCGTTCAAGTCTATAGCGACCATGGATGTAATTACTTTGAAAATTAAGGATTATCTATCTAATTAAAATCGATTAAGGACGATGAGTGTGATTTTAGATAAATTAAAATCGATTATCTATCTAATTAAAATCGTTTAACAACGAGGAGGCTCCGTTTAACAACGAGGAGACTTGATTTAACCGGCGATGTCCCAAGCCAAATAAACGAGGCGTTGTTTGGTCGTGATAAACAACCACGTTCTATGGGCACAAAGCATGCTTCAAAGAAAGGTAGATCCGAGAGCACGACAAGTACCGGGGGAGCGAGTACCAGAGGAACGAGCTCGTCTAGCAAATTCGGGGAGGCTATGACATCCGAGTATCGTTTGAAACGGGAAACTGCCCAAGCGGCGTATCGGACGACCCAAATAAAAGATGAAACGATAACAAGATTGGATGAGATGAAATTTTTGCTGATTGACACTGACGGAAAGGATCCAAACGTTGTGTGTTAGATCAATGAAGAAAAAGACCGAATCATCAAAAAATGTTAGGAATATAAATATTCAGTTGAAGACTCGGTCACCCCGAGCACTCATTTATGTTAAATAGCTCGTAGCATAACTAGTAATATTAGTAGTAGATTAGTTATAATTTATATTGTGGAGTGGGTCGGGTCTTTTACCCACTGTCAGCTCGCTTCACAGTCCACTAGGGACACCCTATGTAGTACTATATATATCCCTCTCCACCAAAGGAGAGGGTTGGACCTCATTTGCTTATCAAGCTAATATACATTTGTTTCTCTCTCTACAAAGGTTCCATCTCTTTCTCTCTCTACAAAACACCATTCGATCCAAACTCTAGTCCCAAACTTGTGTTTCTTTGTTAGTGAATATACTACAATTGGTATCAGAGCCATGGTTAGGTTCACATAAGGGTTTATTCACAAATTTGTGGTGTTTTGGGACTAGTTTGGTTCGAATAACTTCTTTCTTAAAATTTCCATTTTGCGCTTTGTTTTGTGGATAGAAGGTGTTAGATCTTGTACTTTCTAGCTTAGGGATAACATAGGAGTAGTGTTTGGTGTTTGGAATCAAAGTTTGAGGCTTTGTGTGGTTGTTTTTGGAAGATTCGAAGGTTAAAACCAAAGTGTTCTTAGTTGCGTTTTGTCTCTCGGTAACACATTCTTAGTAGCGTTTTGTGTCTGGCTGGGAAAGTGAAAGTAGCGTTTTGTGTTTCCTCGAGATTGCGTTTTGGCAGTTTACCGGATTTGGCAAAAACGACAAAACGCTACGAAAGCGACTTGTCTGGCGTTTTGTGGGTTGCGTTTTGTCCTAGACAGTGACAGATTTGTTTTCTAGTAACTTGCGCTTTGTGTGTTGCGACTTGTGTCAGTCAAGGTTGCGATTTGTCCTGTTTCCAAAAGTTGCGATTTGTCATAGTAAGTTGCGACTTGTCCAGTTTCCAAAAGTTGCGATTTGTTATCTAGTGACTTGCGTTTTGTGTGTGGCGACTTGTGTCAGTCAAGGTTGCGATTTGTCCTGTTTCCAAATGTTGCGATTTGTCATAGTGAGTTGCGACTTGTCCAGTTTCCAAAAGTTGCGGTTTGACCAAAGTTGACTTTTTACGTCAAAACTTCAAACGGCCATAACTTTTGAACCGTAACTCCGTTTTCAGCGAAACACCTGTCAAAACGACCGGAACAGCCTGAATATTGTGAAACCACACAACGAAGTCGTGAAACGAATTTTTTGAGGCCTAAATCCCTTCCGGAAAGAAGTTATTGAGGTTTTAAGTTTTTCAGACCAAAATTTCGCCATAATAACTTGCAACAACCATACCAAACAGATCAACAAGTCTACCAGACCTTCATCATAACACATATCAAGCATCATTTCACGGTTTATTCTTGATTTTGTAAAACCCCGCGAAAGAATCTATTTCTCGGTTTAAATCATAGAATTGTAAAATCCCGTGCACGTTAATATCATGTCAAATACTTCAGATTCTGCTATATCAGAGATACTCAGATTGTACAACATGATTGACAAACAAAAGATTCCCAAAGATGGTCGACAAATAAACGTGTTTGACTATGTTGGTGCCAATAGAGACTTTGTGTGCCCGAATTCTCAAGAAAACAAGCTTCATCAGCCACTGACAAATGTTGGGGAGTCGGATACAGCAATGAACAACGTGCAACACATGAAACACAATGAAGCGTATGAGGAACCTAATGGGGTATCTTCTGTTATTTATGATGATAATGTGTTGCATGAACAAAAGATTCCCGACAAAGTACAACAGACAAACGTTGTGAAGTCAGATACTGCTAATATGGGAAATAGCGATGTTGTCCCATATGAACAATATGTGAAGCACAACGAAGAGTCTGTTGTACCTAGTTGTGCATCTTCTGTTCTAAATGATGACTATGTGCTGCATGAGAACAATGTGTTTGTCCCTGATGATACCTTGACCACTAAACTTAACTTATATAAAGAACAAGTGGCCTTGTATGAACAGCGTGCTAAGTTTGAACTAACCGAACGTGAGCAGAAAATGGAAGGTCAGTTGCGTACACTTATAAAAGACTATAGAGTGAGAGAAGAATCATTAAAACAAGAGTTGAATTCTTTGAAAAGCCAGCTAGATATGTCTGTTAAACAAAAACAGGAAATACAGAATTGTGTGAATAGGCTTAAGCTAGAATTCAAAGAAAAGGAAACAACACTTTTAAATGATTTTTCTAGACTCAAAACCTTAAAAAATAAGCTTGAAGATAAGTTGTACGCACAAGATCAAACCATACAAACTGCTCAAATGATTCATAGGCACAAAAAGTTGAGTGACAAGCATAGTAGAATTATGATTGGTGAACCCAAGTCAGCCATCCTTAGGAATATGAAGATAGCTCAACCTGCCCTATATGATGGTAATGTGATGCTCATGCCCAAGCATGCACCCCCTGAGCATTTTTCTCTGAAAGAAAGTGAGGAGATAGAAGATAGAAATAGGGAAAGAATGAATGAGAAAATGAAGGATCCCAAATGCATAGCCAAACGAATAATAGTCAAGCCCTATGATTATTATGAGGAGAATCGTTTGACTGTGTTTGCCCCTCAAAAGAAGTTAACACCTGAACAAATATTTTGGTCTCAAGATATTGAAAAGCAAAAGGAAGAAAAACTTAAAGCAAACACCCCACTCATTAGAAAAGTTGCGTCCATAACAGTGTATCCTCCCAATACACCTAGGCATCTGGTTCCTTTATCTCTTCCCACTGAATGCAAAACCTTAATCAGCTTATACGTGCTTTGGCAACTATTTGCTGATTTTGATAAAACATGTAATAAGAGAATCACACTAACTGGAATTACTGAGGGGGAAAGGTGTTTTGAACATGAAAAAAGGTGTTACTTGACTGAGGTCATACCATTCTTTAAACTACTTAAAGAACATTTTGAAGGGTTGCAAACTGCTCTTAATACTGAAGTAAATGAGATGAAAGTAGTGTTTAAAGATATGGAAAATGAGGTAGCTCAAAATGCGATAGAACTGATGAAGCGAAAAGTGTACCGCTTTTTGGGGGTCATTTAAGCCCTAAATCGTATTTATTTGATCAAATATTGTCCTAAATCGTTCCTTTTGTCATTTTAGGTACTTTGGAGAAGAAATCAGGAAAAGGAAGCATTTTGGACGTTTTGGAGCATAAAAGTGAAGAAAACGACAAAGTCCCAAAATCGGCTGGAAAAGTACCTTTGACGGCGTCAGGGATTGCCCTTGACGGCGTCATGGCTTGGCAAAAGAGGTGGACATGATAAATACACATGATAAGCCAGAGATTTTTACAATGAATTTCTGACGGCGTCACCCTTTAATGTGATCAAGGCCATCACGGTTTAACTTAAAAAGGGACGGCGTCAAGCCTTATTCTGACGGCGTCAAGCCTTGATAAGCCAGGGAGGATTTTGGAGGACTAAAGAGGGACGGCGTCAAGAAGGCCATCCGGGAACCCTAGACACGGCGAGGTGACGGCGTCAAGATCTACAACGTGACACCGTCAGCCACTAAGTTCTATATATAGTTTTGCAATTTTTTTGTCATTAGTGTGCAACTTTGTGAGGAGAAACCCTAAGACGAATTTCTGCCATTTTTAAGGGTTTTCATACCCTTGGATCTCCCATGTTTAATTGAAGATAAGTTATCATTTAATCAATCAATATGTCTATGTGTTGTTTGATTATATCTTGTTCTTGTCTTTTAATTAACATGCTAGGCTAGATTTATCTTGTGTTTGCTTAGATCTAATGAAACCTAACTTTTGATTATTGGTTATTAGTGTGTTATTTATTGTATTGGATGATTGTTTATCGATGTTAGGCTTAAGAAAACTGGCTAACTTCCTATTCGGTAACTTGCTTGAACGTCTTAAGAAACATGAACCAATGCGTACTAGGTTTTTATGGTTGTATTTAATGCATGAGCGAATTCTAGTGATCCCATGTTAGGAGCTTCTTAGCCGGCTCGACATAGGAGTGAAGTAGGAGCTTGTAGAGTTGGGGAAGTACGTACGCCACCCCACGATTGGTATTAAGGAATACACCCGTCATCCACGCAATTAATACACACTAATCAACCGGTAAAAGATAGTTAGGGAGTAAGGAAATCTAAGTAAACACATTTCTCCCCATATAAGTTTCACAACCTTTTCATTTTCAGTTATTTTATTTTATTTCCATTTGTAGTTATTTGGGTTAGTTGACTAGCAACTAATTCCGCCCACTCCTTCAAACCCGAGATTTTACTTGCTTTCATAAAAATATAAAAATCCAAAAAGAATCTTCCCTCACCCTTAGACCTATTAGAATAGTTTTTTCAATCCTGACGACACTATTCCCTGTGGAGAACGATCAATCCCCCGTACTTACCACTACACTATACTACATCGGTCAGGTACACTGCCTGGTGGGGTTGTAAGCCTCTTGAGATCCCTCGAGAGGTAAAACCTGTTGTAAGGTCGCAAAACCACGCATCAAGTTTTTGGCGCCGCTGCCGGGGAATAGTTATTGTTTATGTTGAATTTTTATTTTATTAGGTCTACTCACTAGATTCCTTTCTAGTGAGATTTTTTATTTTGTTTTTCTAGGTTTTCTTTAGTCTATCTTTTTCTTCGTTTCTTTGTTCGTAACCATTACCATCCGACATCATGGAAGGTGGTAATATCCTTGATCCCAACAACCCACCACCACAACAACACCCACCTCCTAGAGCCCGTACCTTAGGAGACTACTCCCGTCCTAGCCACCATGGCTATCGAAACACCATTGAGCTCACTCAAGGAGCCAATGTCACACCCTTGCGATCCGACACCATCCGGTTGGTGCAAAGCGGATGCGCATTCCATGGACTTCGTTCTGAAGATCCTAATCAACATCTCAAGGACTTTCTTAAAATCGTTGATTCTATAAACCTTGATGTTGCCACTCGAGAGACGACCCGACTGCGTCTCTTTCAATTCTCTCTGCGGGACCAAGCTAGTCAATGGCTAGAGCGTCTACCCGCAGGATCCATTACCTCTTGTGATGATCTCACCACTCGTTTCCTTGCTCAGTTTTTCCCACCAGGAAGAACTACCAAGCTAAGGAATGATATCTTGATGTTCCAACAACGTCAAGGCGAAACCCTCTACGAGGCATGGACTCGATTCAAGGACTTACTCCAAAAAGTCCCTCACCATGGCATAGAACTTTGGCTCCAAGTCCAAATCTTTTATGACCATATCAATCTCTCCACAAGGCAAACCATTGACCAATCGGCCGGTGGTAAGCTACGTGATCTAAGTGCAGAACAATCATGGGCTCTCCTAGAAGATCTTGCTCTTTATGACAACGAAAGTTGGAGTGATCCCCGTGATTTGAATAAAACGGTCAAGGCAATATCTTTGCCTTCGAACAATTCAAGCACTTCCGACCGTAGGATCATAGAACTTGAAGACCAAGTCAAGTTTCTTATGAAATCCTACGAGGCTCCTAAACCTTCAAGCCAAGTGAACAAAATCACTTCTTCATGTGAATTATGTAGTGGTCCCCACGACACTCGTGATTGCATGGAACTCCCCGAACAAGCTTTTGCGGACTACGCATCCTCGCGTACCGACGGAGCGGGAGACAAGTGGTACACTTTCAAACCCGAACCAAACCCCTACGGTGATTCATACAACCCCTCATGGAAAAATCACCCAAACCTTAGGTGGAAACAAAACCAAAACGCACAACAAACCAATTCTTCCAACCCACCTAATCGTTTCCAATCAAGCGGTTCCAACTCGAACCGCACTTTCAACAACAATCCTTCCAGCAATGGTAGTACCAATAACTTTGAAGGATTGATGTCTCAATTTATGGCATCTCAAGAAGCTCGTTTGGCCAAGTTTGAAGCCGATTTCAAACAAAAACAAAGCGAGATGACCAATAAGATTGACACTTTGTTGAAAGCCCTCAATGACCGAGAAATGGGAGCACTCCCTAGCAACACAGTCAAGAACCCGAAACTAAACGTCAACGCCATCTCGTCAGTTTCGTCTCCTATTCCTTGTCCATAATATTATTCGGTCAATTCCATGAGCTCGTGTTTCAAACAAACCCAAGTCGTTCAAAATGACCAAGAAGTTACGATATCCAAATTGGTCAACAACATAGTTGAAACACCTCCCACTCAAAACCTTGACAATGAATTCAAGGAGCTCCACCTTGAAAGTCCGGTTATTGATGTGTTGGATGAGAAGAAGCTCAAGTTAGGCGAAAAAGGGACCGCCTTTGTTCAAAACAAGCTACCTAAGAAGTTAGATGATCCGGGCTTATTTGTTCTACCTTGCAAGATCGGTAATTCGGAGGCTTATGACACATTAGCCGATCTTGGATCAAGCCTTAACCTACTTCCGTTACCTCTCTGCACCTCTCTAAAACTAGGAAAACTTGAAAAAACCGAGGTGATAATAGGCTTAGCGGATGGAAGTGATGCTTACCCGGTTGGAGTAGTCAAGGACGTGTTAGTACACATAGGAAAACTAACCATTTTAGCCGATTTCTACGTCCTTGATATGGTTAGCGACCCTACATGACCCTTGTTGATAGGTAGAGGATTTTTGGCGACCGCTAGTGCTATGATTGATTGTAAGGAATCTAAGATAGCGGTAGGAGAAGGTGATACTTGGTCAGTCTATGATGTGAAGAAACATGCCTATGATACTAGTGAGGAACAAACACCCCATTTGTTAGAATTAAATAGGAGACCATCTAGATATGGACCGTGGATCGATAGAGACTTCTTAGGACCCCAATGCCCATTTTACCTAGAAGAGGACTTTGTGAACCGAACACATGCGGTAGAACAACTCTTGGCTAGGGACACCGAATTGGATCCATTTGAAGACCCTCTAGTTTTCAGGAAGATGATTGATTTCCTAGGAGTTTTGCCAATCAACCTAGGGATGAATAAGTGGACTTGTGAGGACGATGATCATAAGTGGGATTGGGACAAACCACCCAAAGATGGAGATGGGTCATGGCATATTAAGATGACATTGTATGACCCGGATGGAGAGAAGTTTGAAAAGATATATTGTACTAAGCGGACCAATAGGAAACTTCAATCCAAACTTAACCCTAAAGACGTCCTCGATGACGAGCTCACTTACATAGGGTAGAAGGACTTTGAGTCTAGCTACAAGACTCGTTAATAAAGAAAAGCGCTTCTTGGGAGGCAACCCAAGCTTTATTTGCTTTGTGTGTTTATTTATTTGTTTGTTTGATTTTATTTGTTTCCGTATGTATGTTTAATTTTTATTATTATTGAGTCATGTTCAAAACTAAATTGTGAAAATGCTTTATATTGTTTTTAACTTCGTCTTAACTACATATAAAGGTATTTTGCAAAAAGATAAGTGTAAGGGAAATCAAAATCGGTTTATTAGAACACAAATGAACATGAATCGTAACAATAATAAATTAACATACATATTAGTATTTGTTTGAGTCTAATGCTTGTATCGAGTCATAATGATATTTTGCAGGAATTCCAGGAAGTAAGGTATAGGTTTTTCCAGAAATTTTCCGAAAACTTAACATGAGAATTCTGTCAGATTAATTCTGACGGCGTCAGGCCTTACAACCTGACGGCGTCAGGTTTTAATTTTCTGAAATTTTTGAAAGTTTTGTTTTCATAAAAAGTTTTTATTAAATCTCTAACCTATAATCTCCAGGAATCTGCAAAATTATCATTCCACAAGCATTATATCCTTATATAGAATTTATCCCGCCGATGTTATGCAGGTTTTCGTGTTTGTTTTCTCAGGTTTAACAGGTTATTTTGGACAAGGAAATGTATGTGGAATCAAGCTTTTGGCGATGCATTAGTCATGGAGCTTCTACATTCTCTTGGAAGAAGATCTAACCATGTTGCCACATTATCCACCGAGCGAATCAGGGGAGTATTTGATTTCATTCTTTTACCTTTTTTACTTTTACATCTTGTTATTTGAACATTGGGGACAATGTTCATCTTAAGTGTAAGGGGGGGGGGGTAAAAATACGATACTTTAGAGAATACAAGTGCACTTGATTTTTGTTTGTTTCATGGTAGATGTGTAATAAAACTGAGATAAATACCTGTTAGGGCAATTTTAGTGCCAAATTTAAAATTTTTTACAACATCTAGGAGTGAAACTTTGATCTTAATGAGCGTCTCACGGATAGGAGTTATATGACTAGCACAAAAAACCGTACCACTAAAAAAAATTTTCCACCCCAAATATGTGAGGTTCGCCCCTAGAATTGGTAGGAAAAGCATTTATGCTATGATGTGTGTACCGGTAGCACTTAGATTCTAGAACTTGCGTTAGGACCATTCCGAGGCCACAAGTGAGACTACATTCGTGTAGTTAGATTTACTACATGATAAGAGGCATTAGGATTAACCCATTGTTTTACACCTGTGTTTTTGTTATAATTACATTGGCTACATTGGTCAAGTAATTATCCCACACCCTTTGCGTTGTACTCATTTTTAGTACACGATACCCCTAGTACACCCCTCAGAGCCTATCTTTTCGTTTTGACCTTTAAGCATTTTACTTAAAGGAAGAATTTGTTTACACCCCACTTAAATGTACACCCAATTCGCCTTAGCCTACCTTGTATGCACTCATTTTTAGTGCATTATTGTGACAACATTTGTTTAAACCCTAAGTTAATTATCTAATTGATTACATGGTTGCTAAGTCGAGTCATATCCTTGTACATATTGTTTTGGGACGATTGGGACTCATGGGTAAAGTACTAGTGTAATGGAGTAATGGGGAAGAACAACATTATTACCCCCATATGTGCTAAATATTTTAAAAGTGCTCCAAGTGTTTCGATTATCTTAATTCGAGTCATTAGAATAGTTATTTGTAAAGTTATGTAAAAGTTCAAGTGTAAGGGGAATGCAACGCCCCTATGATGTATTATTTTGGATGGTAGGGCAAGAGTGTATGCAAAAAAAAAAAAAAAAAAAAAAAAAAAAAAAAAAAAAAAAAACGGAAAAAAATCAAGAAAAATACAAAAAAATGAGAAAAAAAAAAGAAAAATAGAAAAAACATACGGACTACCATCCCGTTTCATTTTATGTTTATTTTATGTTTTTGTTATTTTTCTTTCATTAGCTTAAGTCGAGTCTAGTCTTGGCTTAGCAACGCCATATTGTACATGTAATTAATCAAGATCTTTAACTCGCCACCAGTAAAATATCCCTTATCCAACAAAACCGTGTTTATCATATCCCTACACCTCACGTTATAACCCATTTAAAAGCCCTCTTTGATAGTTTATCTTAGGTGCTTACGCCTAGTGGAGGAGGTTTTCGATCCTTTCCCAAGCCTATGGTAATCTATTTGCTATGACAGGTAGTGAGAGATATTGTCCGTTTTCATTTATGAGATTTATTTTGATGACACCTGAGAGATGTGAGTATCTAAACACTACTTGTGAGGTGCTAGTTTGTAATCTCCGTGCTTATTATGATTAAAGTGGAACGACTATTTATTGTAATTACTTTTATATTAGCGTTAGATGACCCCTAACTTGTATTTTGATTAGAATAAAAGCGCATTTGCTTGAGGACAAGCAAATCTCAAGTGTAAGGGTATTTGATGAAGCGAAAAGTGTACCGCTTTTAGGGGGTCATTTAAGCCCTAAATCGTATTTATTTGATCAAATATTGCCCTAAATCGTTCCTTTTGTCATTTTAGGTACTTTGGAGAAGAAATCTGGAAAAGGAAGCATTTTGGACGTTTTTGGAGCATAAAAGTGAAGAAAACGACAAAGTCCCAAAATCGGCTGGAAAAGTACCTTTGACGGCGTCAGGGATTGCCCTTGACGGCGTCATGGCTTGGCAAAAGAGGTGGACATGATAAATACACATGATAAGCCAGAGATTTTTACAATGAATTTCTGACGGCGTCACCCTTTAATGTGATCAAGGCCATCACGGTTTAACTTAAAAAGGGACGGCGTCAAGCCTTATTCTGACGGCGTCAAGCCTTGATAAGCCAGGGAGGATTTTGGAGGACTAAAGAGGGACGGCGTCAAGAAGGCCATCCGGGAACCCTAGACACGGCGAGGTGACGGCGTCAAGATCTACAACGTGACGCCGTCAGCCACTAAGTTCTATATATAGTTTTTCAATTTTTTTGTCATTAGTGTGCAACTTTGTGAGGAGAAACCCTAAGACGAATTTCTGCCATTTTTAAGGGTTTTCATACCCTTGGATCTCCCATGTTTAATTGAAGATAAGTTATCATTTAATCAATCAATATGTCTATGTGTTGTTTGATTATATCTTGTTCTTGTCTTTTAATTAACATGCTAGGCTAGATTTATCTTGTGTTTGCTTAGATCTAATGAAACCTAACTTTTGATTATTGGTTATTAGTGTGTTATTTATTGTATTGGATGATTGTTTATCGATGTTAGGCTTAAGAAAACTGGCTAACTTCCTATTCGGTAACTTGCTTGAACGTCTTAAGAAACATGAACCAATGCGTACTAGGTTTTTATGGTTGTATTTAATGCATGAGCGAATTCTAGTGATCCCATGTTAGGAGCTTCTTAGCCGGCTCGACATAGGAGTGAAGTAGGAGCTTGTAGAGTTGGGGAAGTACGTACGCCACCCCACGATTGGTTTTAAGGAATACACCCGTCATCCACGCAATTAATACACACTAATCAACCGGTAAAAGATAGTTAGGGAGTAAGGAAATCTAAGTAAACACATTTCTCCCCATATAAGTTTCACAACCTTTTCATTTTCAGTTATTTTATTTTATTTCCATTTGTAGTTATTTGGGTTAGTTGACTAGCAACTAATTCCGCCCACTCCTTCAAACCCGAGATTTTACTTGCTTTCATAAAAATATAAAAATCCAAAAAGAATCTTCCCTCACCCTTAGACCTATTAGAATAGTTTTTTCAATCCTAACGACACTATTCCCTGTGGAGAACGATCAATCCCCCGTACTTACCACTACACTATACTACATCGGTCAGGTACACTGCCTGGTGGGGTTGTAAGCCTCTTGAGATCCCTCGAGAGGTAAAACCTGTTGTAAGGTCGCAAAACCACGCATCAAGAACTTAAGAGTCGTGAGATTGAGAGAAAGAACATTCTCATCGCCAATGAGAATTTGATTGCTAGATGCATTGCACAAGATGTCTTTTATACTGCTACTGATGCTGCATTATCTGCTTGTCAATTTCATGAGTATTCTATTGCTTTGAATGTTACCCAGAATCGTGTTGTTGAGCTTGAGGGGGAGAATTTGAAATTGCTTGAAAAAATTCAAAATGATGACCATGATAACATGGTTAAATGTTTTTCAAAACTAGAGGTTGATTATCAGAAGTTGCAACTCAAACATCAACACTTAGAAGAAAAATGCAAAATATCAAATGTCAAGAGTCAAGACATCCTTGGATGCTCCTGAGTTTGATACATATTTTGAATTAAGCAAACGTGATGAAAAAATTCAAGCTCACACAAACACGATTCGACTGTTGAGGGCCCAAATTGCCCAATTGAAATCCAACAAGTGTGATGTATATGGCACCAATAAACCTTTGTCTTCAGATTCTCAGAATTTTCAATATCAAGACACCATCAATAAACTACATTATGAAAATGAGTGTTTTCGAGAAGAAAATTCTAAGATTAAACAGCATTACAAAGAGTTATATGACTCAATTAAAGTTACAAGAAATAGTCATAGTGAAAAGATAACTTCTTTGTTAAAATAAATTGAGAATCTTAAGACTCAGGTGAAAGGAAAAATGCCAAGTACCACTTGTAATTGTGTTGCATCAAAGGTCTCTGCTTGTAAAATGTATGATGTTGATGTGGGGCCTATTCTATTTCCCATGAGAAACAACAGACCTGTCCATCAAATGTATCTTTGTCACCTTAGGGATGGACTTGACACACTTCGTGAGGTTGTGGAAGATGACAGAATAGGAAAACCACTTGATAAGGCAATAGGTTATGCCTGCGTCCTCACAAAAAGGATCCAGGAACAGTTAGAATATGCCATTGGCACGGGTCCCAAGTCTAGCAACCAAAGAGATAGATTAGGTGCATCATCATCCACAAGTAAGAACAAGCATGTAACCTTTGAGGCACCTTTGAAAACTTCAGATCCCAGCACATCAAAACATGTTCAGCAACCAGAAGTGAAAAAGACTAAGAATCCCATCAGTCCTTCTACAGGAGTTAATAGTGACACTAAAGCTATCAAGTCAAAATATAGGAGAAACACAAAGAATTCTAGGACTTCATTAGCTAAAAGTGTTCCTAAAAGGAAAGTAGAAGACCACATGAGAAACAACAAGTCAGATTTGAACAAAAGGAATCATAATTCGAATCCAAATTCACTTTGCAAAACATGTAATGAATGCATAATTTCGTGTAATCATGATAAATGTGTTAAGAAATTTCTGAAGTCGTCCATCAAACCCCCAGTTAAGAAAGTTTGGAGAGCTAGACAAATTAAGCAATCTTGGAAACCTACAAGGAAAATGTTTACCAATGTGGGCTTTCAGTGGAAGCCCACGGGCCGAACATTCACACTAGGGGAAAATTGCCCTTTAACAAGGATTACAATTCCTAGAGTAGTGCCTGTTAAGGAATGGAAGCCTACTGGTAGAGTTATCCCTTTAGATACACAATGTCCCTTAACTAGGTCCATTGCATCTACTAGGGTTGCCCCTATTGTTAAAACCAAGGCACCTATGGTCTCAGCAGCCCCAAAGATTGCTTGCACTAACCAACTGGAACCCAACCTAAATTGGGGATCCGGCTCTCCAAATTCTCTTCTTTCGTCTATTTTCAAATGCAGGTCGTACGGATCGTCCTTTGACATTTGGACACAGGCTGCTCACAACATATGAGGGGAAACTAAAATGACGTCTGAACACATCAGTTCAGGCCTCGTTCTTCATTGGCTATGACGTCTGAATACCTCAGTTCAGGCCTCGGTAGTCATCGACTATGACGTTTGAACACCGCAGTTCAAGCCTCGGGTCTTAATGTTTTCATAATGGCGTCTGCTGACATCTCTTCAGGCCCCGTTCCTCAAAGAAAAGAAAGGCATACGCTTGAGTGCGCTTTATCTTCGGAAGAAGAGGAATCTTCTCATTTATGACCATTCTCATCAAGCTTCATGTTCTTCAAATGCTCATTCAGTCACCAAAGGGGATAAACGTACATTGGAGTATATTCTTATTCACCTGCTCTATCAAAAATGGCAGTTGGTCGTCATATGCAATTTTTGAGGGGGAGAAGGGTGAATAAACTACAAGGTGATTGAGATTTGCTAAATGGTCATACGACTCTTCTTGTTTATGACTATTCTCATTAAAAGGCTTCATACTTGCTCCATGCTCGTTCAGACATCCAGTGGATCTACTTCCATCACAGATTGGACGTTTATTCATTCGATCAAAAATGGCAACTTCAAATGCAATTTTTGAGGGGGAGAAGTGTGAACAGTGGATCAACCTCATATGCACTTGTTCAATCAAAAATGACATTCTCATATGCAATTTTTGAGGGGGGGAAGTATGAACAAGTGAGCGATCAAACAATCACTTGTTGGGCATCTAAGTGTGACTACGGAATTGATCAGGTATCACTTATTTGGGGTTGAAGTTGTCTTCCTCAAAGGCGTGATCTTACTCTATCATGAAGTCGGGGTTGGTTGGATGCATGACCTTCAATGATAACTTGCTCGTGCTTAAGATTTAAGTTGGAGACTTAGTTTATCTAGTTACCAGCAGTCGGGGTAACTATCACTTAAAGGAGTTACATTGTAGTACTCAGTGTCACACGCCGTTGACATTGTGGATAATCGTAAGAGGTGTTAAGGTCTCATACTTTGGTTGGGTAGTGAGTACTTAGAGATTTGCTTGGAGCACTAAGTCTCTACACCGTTCTTCCTACATTAGTGCAAGTCTAAGTCACAAGCACGGGGAATTCTACTTCAGTGTCAAGTTTGGTATATCGGGTTTGTTCCATCAGTCATCTCGTCAAATAGCCTACTTGAGGGTTGGTAAAGATAGTCAGAGATAGTTTCGGTAGCGGTTGATTCTCACTCGATCCACTTAAGCAAAGTTTGTTCTTCTCACAAGATCTCAAGAATATGTGCGTAAAATGTGTTGCTGATTCTGAGGTATCAAAACCAGCAAGGGGGAAGGAGATATACATCTGAATGCACAATGAGTAAACATGATGAACTTTATACATCTTCTTAATTGAAGTTATTCCGGGAAGACAAATGTCATAACCGCAGAGAAAATCAGTGTTTTAACTCGTTCCTTTGGTGTATCATTCCAACTACGTGGGGGAAGAGAAAGTCAGTTTCGGATGATAAAAGAGGTACACAATTGTATGATGGTTCCTATGGTTAGTCGGTATCCTACTGAAGGAAATGTGTACATCCGGTACTCAGTAGCTTTTATGGTACTGTCTTGGTGTTATCATGTTGACTACATACGGGATAAATTGCTTACACTCGGGACTTAGTTGAACTTGGTGTTACAACTCTCATCTGCGATTTCCTGAAGGGAGAAAAGGGGATTTTCGGGTCTTAATTGATCTTGATGATGCGTTTTCGACTTCATTTATGGGATTGAGTGTGTACTTAGGGTTCTTGAGCTTCATATAACGAGACTGACTGCATCACTTCAACTACTTGGGGAAGTGGTCTCTGGATACTGTTGGTATGCGTTTCTTCAGTCTTCAGCGGGAAGTAATGTGAGAAGAATTATTCAAGTGTGAGATGATTCGTTACGGATCTACTTGATCCCCCGATCGAAGAATCTCAACGGTTATTCTTAAAAGGAGCAGCAATATTTAATGGGGTTTGCTATGGTTTTCGCTGTACACTTACCTTGCGTAAGCTTGAAAGAGAGCTTTGAAACTGCTCAAAGGGAAGATTGTCGGTTTGGGGGGAAGCTATCAAAGCTTCACATTGAGAAGGCTCAAGTTCAGTCGATTATTCAGGAGCCTTGAAAGCTTTGGTGGTGAAAGTTTAAGAGATGTTGACCTCAGGTTTCTACCACATGCTGAACGTATCCTCATTTTGGTATTCATGTCATCATCGTCTTAAACTGAGTAACATATTTTGTACATATCTTATACCAAACTGTATATAGAAAATATAAAACCAACTAATTGTAAATAGAGAAACTTAAAAACAAAAAAAACCATAAAAATTGAAAAATAGAAAATACCAAAAATAGTTTCACCTAGGCATGTCTTTTGTTTATCGATAACATTTACGGACTTAGAAATGTCATTCAATAATGGCACGGGTCTTTAAATGAAGCTTGAGCAGAAGTTAAAATGGATTGTTAAAACATGTCTAAATGGCTTGCAGTTACTTCATACTGCAACCCGCGCTATACAATGGGGAAAGCATGTCGCCAAAAAGACGGCTGTTCCTCCAACCGGGTGATGTTCTCCTGGGCATGGATTACTTTATATCCATGTTTCTTCGATCTGATGTACGTTTCAGTGCGTCATTTCGTGTATAAGAAGAGAAGTCTTCTTTACATCAGACTCTTTATCTTCTTTGATTCTTCAAGAGAGTCTTGATGTTACACAAGGTGGTAAATTGAATTAAATTTTCACAAATTCTCGTCGCTCAATTGAATGACTACAGCTCTTTAAATAGAAAACGGGTCACTAATTGAGGGGGAGAATATTTGTTCAAATTTCTGACACCTTGCCAAATTTGTGCAACATCAGCAGTGACACTCTCTCGTGGTTTAAGGGGGAGCATAGTATGCTCCAAAATCAGAATACATTTAAACCTGACCACATTTTCTCCCAAATTTTCTAAACATATTTAAATCAATTGGGATCACAAATCTCAAGTGGTTTGAAATTTTTGATCGGGGGAGAGAATGTGATTTAAATATGAAATTCTGATAAAAAGTGTGATCTTTTGAAACTCAAGTGTAGGCTCTCCCATATGTGCCAAACCTTTTCGTATACCGATGCACATATTGAGGGGGATCAAATGATTTGTGATGGCAATTGTGAAAGAATACCAAATACCGACCACTTTACTTTATGTATTGGAGTTATAAGGATGGTAAGGTTAGGTATTAGTTCCCATGATCCAGCCAGAACCGGAGGGATCTTCCCAGGGACAATCCTCTAGTTAGAATAGAAGTCCTTAGGAATGATTAAAAAGGAGAAAAGTGAATAAGGGAAAAGTGCCGACTGAGATGGAGCTAGTACTGGAACAAACCCAACAAGGTGCTAGTAATGAAGTCTCGGTAAGCGCTGAAGGGGTTGAAGAATGAAAAAGAAATGTAAAGATAAAGGGTGAAAAGAAAGAAGCCCTCCTTACACTTTAGGCAGAAACCGGGTCAATACATATGCTTTCAGAATCACTTAGTTGATTGCTGACATTGAAGACAAAGTATCATGGACCCAGTGATACGCTGCACAACCCTCCCTAGCCACTCAAGGTCCCTCAAAGGATTCTTGTTTCATTTGTCACGGAGATCAATACATTCCTATCGTCTATCTCACTCCGAGTTAGATGATATTGAAAAGGTGGCAGTCCTCTCCAGCCTCCGATCACTAAATCAAAACGCACTATTGAGTCTAGAGCCAAGAGATCATCCATTAATCTCATTAGGACACATTTCCAATATGCTTGCTGTTTCATACACCGTGAAAAGCAAGAAAATATATATGAAGAGTCCTACGCATTATCCTTGTGGTATTGCCAGAACATCCGAGTGATACGTAAAGTATTCACAGTGAAGATGGAAATCCTTCTAGAGCTAACATCAAACAAGCTCTTGGTGGGTGACATGTGAGATCCTTCATGGATCAAGCTTGTGACAACTGAAAAGAAACGATGGGGCGATTCAAATTTGAATCAAACCGGTTCCAGGATATGGATTGACAGATACTTTTGGAAAACCTTTCAATGTGCTCACCAACAAAGTTTCGAGAACATTGATTGTGAAAATTTTCAAACAAAAGTATTTTTGACAGAAATGTGATTCAATTTATAAAACTCTTGTCGTGTTGCACAAAATGTTTATCCAGTGACACACAAGTGATTTTTCTAATCAATTTCTCATCAATCAGTGAGTGTTTAATTCACTGATTCACTCTACCGTGCTATCTGCTTTGAGACGTTCCGTTATGAGAACATGCTTAGTATGATGATTCTGACATTAATTTGTTGGAAGACTCATTACTACTAGCTGGAAATTCCTGTCAAGGAGAATCTTCTTTAAAGGGGATTCTACCTGATCACAGGTCGGTCTTCACAGAACTGAAGGTTAAATCCAACCGCCACATCGAACGAATGACAAAGCCATATTGTTGGGAATTAAATGTTCTGAAGATTAAGTTTCAAGAATTACAAGTATTAACAATTCCAACTGCTGAGAAGAATACTCTAACAGTTCCAACTGCTGATGTATATCTTAGGACTGTTCAAGTTATAACTAACCGTTCCAACTGCTGGTACAAAGAAGAGACTGCTAGTTGATACTGTTGAGTTGAGACTACTAGATGGATAAGTATTGAAAAAGATATTTGTGTACTAAAGTCAACAATATACGGTAGATAATATCTTACCCCATGTGCTTAGTTAACAAGTTGTGTACACAGATACATGTTGTATCTTATGTACTGACACTCTAAATATATGTTAACAAGTAAGTCGGCTAGACTTTAAGCAATATGTAAAGATCTTCTTGGACTATAAAAGAAGATCTTAGTCAAGTGATATTTGTGTCCATGCATGTGTTATTATTGTAAGAACCCATAATTGTTAGATAAGAACAAACACAAATATATCACAAGTTAGAAAAACTTAAGATTCAAGGTTGTAACCCTAGTGATATTTCAAGATCACTCGTATTATTATCATTAATAATATTGAATCGTTTTGTGATAATCTTTATGTGTTCATTGCTAACTAACAAACATAACAATTCCATTTTCATAACATACACAACCTTCTAAGTGTGATTGAGTGAATTCCGCGCACTTAATCATATTAACACAGCATATCATATACACAAAGTTGACAAGGGTTAACCACCTTATAGTGTATCCAGTATCCTCACACATATTCGTTCTCTAACTTTATTGCTAATTGTTTTATTTCAGATTCATATAAAGATGGCGATGGTGGTTCCTGATTCCAGCAGAGACGTGTCAATCCACTCTCCATGCTCATTCTTCCAATTCATTATCAAAGACATCATGATAGTTGAAAGACCTACAATACCGCTTCTGCAACTCTGATGAAATCTATCATGATCCAGAAAAAGTGTGAGCATGCGAGTCCAACAGTCACAACAAATCACATGGAAGCATTACTACAATGGATGAGCTCAGAGATTTATAGTGGCCGATGATCTCAAAGAAGGCTCTAAGATCACAACTTCCCATAAAACGAGAAAGCAAGATGACTTGAAGAAATATGATGGATGATGAAGTCAAAGAATACACAGAGATCATCCAAAACAAAAACAGTCATCGCAAGTTCACTGCTGAAGGCACAAAGATTTTTGAAGTTGAAGAATCAAGGTCTACGAGCTATGAAGTCAAGATTCAAGGATAGAGTGCTAGAATTCAGAACGTTACTTCCGGGGTGACCTCCCTTAGGGGGAGATTGTTAGGAATATAAATATTCAGTTGAAGACTCGGTCACCCCGAGCACTCATTTATGTTAAATAGCTCGTAGCATAACTAGTAATATTAGTAGTAGATTAGTTATAATTAATATTGTGGAGTGGGTCGGGTCTTTTACCCACTGTCAGCTCGCTCCACAGTCCACTAGGGACATCCTATGTAGTACTATATATATCCCTCTCCACCAAAGGAGAGGGTTGGACCTCATTTGCTTATCAAGCTAATATACATTTGTTTCTCTCTCTACAAAGGTTCCATCTCTTTCTCTCTCTACAAAACACCATTCGATCCAAACTCTAGTCCCAAACTTGTGTTTCTTTGTTAGTGAATATACTACAAAAAATATAACTTACAACCTCGTCACTAGATTTAATTTCTTAATTTCCTTTTATGTTGTAGTTTGCTTAGTTTTTTTTTTTTTTTTTTTTTTTTTTTTTATTTATTTATTATTATTTTTTATTTCGTATTATAATATGTTTAAGAATTAATGCTATGTTTTTAATAAATAAAGTATTAGTTTAAGTTTAGGGGTTGAGTTTGAAAATATTTGAGTTAAAGTTGAGCTAAGGTGAGTTATGATAAGGGTTTTTTTTTTTTTTTTAGTTAAAGGTGAAAAGGTTAAAGCTGATGTGTTGCTAACGTGGCAATGTGTTAAACTTTAACTCTGGGTTATTATACCCTTTGCTCTTATACATTCAACTGATGAAGATGTGTCACTAGTAAGAGTTTTGAAGTGCTAAGGTTTCCTTTTTTACCATCATTATCTTATATACTAAAGATGGGAAACATGCTCCTCTCAAAAAAAATCCCGTTGAAAGAAAAAATATAAAGCATTTTGTACACTTTGTTGTTGATTCCCTATTGGTTAGCCTTTTATAGTGGGCCAAATGTCACCAATCCATTTGCTGTGAAAATAATGTAGCTTCGACCACTGTACAATCCCGTTCCGTAAGACAACTGTTGCGTCCACTATAGCAACCGTAACTCAACTGTAGCGTCCACTGTAGCTCCGTTATTTTACTGTATTACAACCTAATAACGGGACTTGCGTGCATCAAAAATTTGTACCGTGCTTATAACAGTATATCTATTAGACCTACAACTAAAATCTTTTAGCTCTACAATTAAATATTTAGACCTAGAACTAAAATCCATAGATCTTATAAGTATATCTATTTAAAAAAACTCAAAAAAAAAGATCAAAACTTGAAAACCCTTAGGGCCATGGTGGTTCCGGCAGCTGAAGAACACGGTGGAGGGTGGATTTTGGTGGTGGAGACAAATTCTGAGATGGTGGTGATGCCGTCGGTTTCTACGGTTTTCGGTAAAATAAAAACGGGTAAAGGGGAAGGGCGCGTGAGGTGTTACCGAGTAGAAAGGAGGTAGTGGTGAGGCGGTGGAGCGGCGGTGGAGACCGTGGTAGTGGTTTCAGGTATCCCGATCTATAGATTGGGAAGGTTTAGGGTTTCGCCGGAAAATTTTCCGGCGACGGCGGAGTTGGCGCCCGACGGTGGTTGCCGAAAAAGATTGGGGCTCTGGTGAGGTGATAAAGAGAGAAAGGAGAAGTGTTTGTGTGTGTGTTTTTATTATAAGAAATGAGGAGAGAGAGAGAGAGAGAGTGAATGTTGGGGTTTTATTAGGTAGGGAGGGACCAAACTTGGCCAAAGCAAACTACAAGGGTAGAAAAAAAGTTTAGGGGCGGAGGGGGTATTGTGACAACTTAGTAAAACTTTTAAAATATTTGCCGCGGGACCCATTTGACGTACCAAACGGACTCAAAAAAATTACGAAACTTGCGTCATTGTTCTCGAAATAATTTTTCCAATAAAAACGAATATAAATACGCATAACTTTCTAGAAGTCAATTTATTTGGCAAATTCGATTCGTTTCGTGCTTTCTAGATTATGCCTACTTTTGAAACATACACTTTTGAAACGCAAAGCCACCCGCAGCAACGCGTCGATAAAGGAATAATGCACACGTTTACTGTTATTGAAGTCAATTAGAACCAGGTCACGCATACCGAATCAAACAGGTTTTCAATATGTGTTAATATTTTGTGTGAAAACGCATAAAAATGAAATATATATATATATATATATATATATATATATATATATATATATATATATATATATATATATATATAACTGACATGCCGCAAAACACTCCCGTAGCAACGCACGGGTTACCCCGCTCATTTAAATTCTATATATATATATATATATATATATATATATATATATATATATATATATATATATATATATATATATATATATATATATATATAATATAACTGACATGCCGCAAAACACTCCCGTAGCAACGCGCGGGTTACCCCGCTCATTTAAATTCTAAAACCTTAATAAATGGTTTTATAGATTTGTGTTTTGGATGAGACTGAGATATTTTTAATCACTTTTTTAGTTTGTATTGGTGAGATAGAGTGACTGACGGTGATGCGGAGAGTAGTGAAGGTGTGAGGGTGTTGGCAATGCGTCATTCAATCTCTCTCCCATCACTCACTCCCAACCAATCCCCTTATGCCACATCATTTACTCTCTCTCCCATCACTCACCCATATTTTTGTTGGCAGCACATCACTCACCACATCCCATCACTCACTTCTATTTTTATTGTTATTTAAAAAAAAAAAAAAAAAAAAAAATTTTATTGTTATTTAAAAAAAAAAAAAAAAAAACTAAAATTCCATTAAAATTAAAAAACATTACATAATATTACTAAAAAACATAAAATAACTAAATTCCATTCAAATTAAAAAACATTACATAATATTACTAAAAACATAAAATAACATTACATAATACTAAAAAACTAAATTTCATCGTCTTCATCGTCCACCTCGAGGTATGGTAAGTGAATATGCTCCATAAGATCAAATCGGAGGCGAAAATGTGTATCCTCGTGTCGTATCTCGTCTAAGGCTGTTTCGTCAAACACTGGTTGGATCGGAGGATCCCGAATTTGAACTGGCGAGACTACAGTACCGGCGTCACGTATAATCATGTTGTGCAATATCACACACGCATACACTAGGTTTCTAATTCTGTCTAGTGAAGGTGTGAGGGTGTTGGCAATGCGTCATTCAATCTCTCTCCCATCACTCACTCCCAACCAATCCCCTTATGCCACATCATTTACTTTCTCTCCCATCACTCACCCATATTTTTGTTGGCAGCACATCACTCACCATATCCCATCACTCACTTCTATTTTTTTTTTAAACAAAACTAAAATTCCATTAAAATTAAAAAACATTACATAATATTACTAAAAAACATAAAATAACTAAATTCCATTCAAATTAAAAAACATTACATAATATTGCTAAAAACATAAAATAACATTACATAATACTAAAAAACTAAATTTCATCGTCTTCATCGTCCACCTCGAGGTATGGTAAGTGTTGAGCGTGAATGTAATACCCAAAATTTTCAAACATGCAAAATTACCAAAATACCCTTGTAACTTAAAAATTCAATTAATGGTTAAATAAAACATCAAATAAATCCCAAACTCTTGGAAATTAGCAACATATGAATTATGATAATTTTTGCATGAACATTTTAACATCCTAAATGTCCTAAAAATATTTGTCACATCACTTAAACCTTATATATGTCGAACTACTAATATATATATATATATATATATATATATATATATATATATATATATATATATATATATATATATATATATATAATGTATTGTTAAATAAATAAAAACAAATAAAAGAAGATAAGTACTACACTAAAAAGGAAACTTTTGTAAAATCAGTAAATTTGATCCCAGTAATCACTCTTGGGCCAAAATCTCCTCCCTCCCCCAAATAATACACGGTTTCATCATTATTTTCCTAAAATCAGTAAAAAGTATTAGGGTGTGTTTTGTAATTTTATAAACTTGTGGGTTATTTTTGTAACATATTTGGACCATGGTTAAATCGTATAAAATATTGTATGGGGGTAATATATGTAAATTTTTTAACTAAAAAGTTTAATTGGTAAATTACTTAATTATTAAGATCGAATTGAATATTTATTAATTAGGGGGGCTTGTTTGTAAATTGGGTAAAATAGAGGGTAATTCGTATAAATATTGATATAAGGGGTGTAATGTGTAATTTTGGATAATTGAAGGCTTAATGTGTAAATATGGACATTATAAGGATTAAATTGTAATTTAATTAATTATAAGGTTTAATTTGTAATTAAAGTAATTAAAGGGCTTAATTTGTAAAATTGTTGAAACTAAAGGATTAAAATTTGTAATTATGGGAAACTTATGGATTAAAATGAATAACTTGTAATATTTGCATTTTGGACCTTAACTTTGGCATATTTACATTTGAAACCCTAAATTATAGAAAGTTGTCATAATGAACCCTAAACTATCATGACTTGCTAAAATGAACCCTATTTCCATAATAATATTTAATAAATGACTTAACCTAATTACTTTGTGGAATTTGTCTAATTATGGAAATTTGCTATTTTTGGAAACTTGCTAAATAAGGAAACTTTCTAAAAATGGAAACTTGCTAATTTTGGAAACCTGCTATAAATGGAAAGTTACTAAAAATGGAAAGCCGACTAAAATGAGAAATCTGATTTGAAGAAGATATTAATAATAAGACGACCATGTATTCGTGTAGATTCGCTGAAGATGGAGTTGTTTCCGATCTTTATATTTCTAGATATGTTTGCACTTGCGGTATAAGGTACAGATATTCTGACCTTCTCACAGGTTTCTCATGAACTCTCTCTCTTTTGTTATCTTGTTTCATTGAACCTTGCTATGCTTCCCTTGAATTGTGAACCTTTGATATGATCCACTTGATTTGAACCTTTGCTATGAACCCTTGCTATGGTCTCTTGTCTTGAACCTTGACTTGAACCTTGACATAAACTTGATATTTGACTTGGTCCACTTGATACTTGACACTTGATACTTGATACTTGGTCCACTTGATACTTGATACTTGACCCTTGACCCACAGTTTGAGACTACGAGCCACTACTAGGCATGAGGGTTTCATGTCCGTGTCATTGATGCACCGATGGCATGACTCTAGGGTAGGAGAGTGATGTCCTATCCCGTCCCTGACTTGATTTGTTACGTAGAGGAAGAACTTGGCCTACTGGGGCGTATGGATGCATCCTAGATTTGATTTGACTTGACTTGACTTGACTTGTTTGATTATATTACTTGTTATATTAGGTGACTGATGGGTGTGTGCGATACACGTCTTTCACCTTTTGGGAGTTAGCTACTTCAACCCCTTGGAGGTATCCCCTCATATTATACTTGGTATACCGAGGTCACCCCTCCGTATACATGTATACTTGTTTACTTGATTTGACTTGGCTCGTGGAGGATTACTGTTCCTAACCTTTTTCTTTACTCTTGTCCTTTACCTATGCCTTAACTCTTATTGATCGTACTTCATTTACCTTTCATAATTTCTTATTACTGCTTTGTTACCGTTATATCTGTTCACTGAGCTTTTGTAGCTCAGCCGCATTTCTTTTCCTGCGGCAGGTTTTAGTTTGGAAGCTGGGTGTGAGTGTAGAGTACCTTGGACTTAGAAGACCTTATTAGCTATTTTGAGACAGATGACTAGAGGAGCTTATATTCAGACTTAGTAATTATTGTATCTTTATTGTAACCTTGTGTAATACCTGAAATTCTATAACATGTAAAATGACCAAATTGCCCCTGGGAATTTAAAACTTAAATAAAACATACGTAAAGCACCAAATAATTTCCAAACTTCTGGCAATGCATAAGTTATGATCCCAAATAATTTTAACAATTTCATTTAACATTTATACAAGAGATAAAATTACCAAAATACCCCTACCCCTAAACCGTGTATAATTAAAGCATTTATATGTATTTAAATTTGGAAATTATGGAAATATTAAGACTAAATCAAATCAAACTTAATTCTAGCCTTTATGGCCGAAAATTATGGTCCAATACCCCCCATTTGACCGGCCATACCTTGTTTAAATCAATCACACATTAATCCCTCTTCAAACCCTAAATTGCCGAGTAATACACACACACAAATTAAATTGCATAGCCCCATTCGATCATCCTAAAATTCCACACTCAATTTTCTGTGATTAAGCATCATCCAAGGAGTCCTAGAAAAATAATACTTCGAATTGTGGTGGCCGGATTCAAGGGTTTTCGAAAATTCTTGTTTATTTCAACCCGAAAGGTAAAAATTCCATTTTTGATTCATTCGATCTTGGAAAATTCGTTTCTTATTTTCTTGTGTTCCTCACATCATATGTGACCTGTGAAAATTGGTTTCATGATTTTTAGATCATTTTTGAAGCCGTGGTGAATTCTTGTTCGATTTGCTCATACGCATAAGGAAACAATTCGTACACCCTATCCACACGTTCAAATCTTGATTTGGTATTTTTCTCAGACCCTATATATGTTATGAACACCAAATAAAATGTAAAAGTCGATCCATGCATGATCTAACAATTATTTGTGAATTAAATCTTAAAAACGTGTATAAACCCTAAATAATTCAATTCGAATTTTTGAGGCTTCATATTTATTTTATTTGGACTCCATATGATCATACTAATCTGGTAAAAATTATATTTCGAATTGTTAAGGCCTAAAATAATTATTCTTGATTTATTTAGTTTTACCGATTTTAAAGAAATTAAAAAGAAAAGAAATAAAGTGTAATTCGATTTAGGGTTTGGATTGAGGGCTTGTTCTTGGTCATTTAATGAGGATTTAATGATGGTATAATGATGATAGAATGATGGTATAATGATTTGGATTAATAGGGTTCGATTTAGACAAGATTTTATGTGTAACGATTTGGAAATAATAAGTTAAGGGTGTGTTTTGTAATTTCTAAAACTTGTGGGTCAGTTTTAAAACTTAATTTAGATCATGTACTTGCTGGGAAAAATATAAAAGGAAGGGGTCTAGTGTCATTTTTGTATTTTAAAGGATTAAAATGTTTCTAGGGTTTAATTAAGGTACGAATTATAAAATAATTAAATGGAGGGACTAAACTTGTAATTTCTGGAAACTTGGGACTGTTTTGAGTAATTTAATCTATTCAGGGGGTTATGTGTAAATTTGGTGATTTAATGGGTTAATATGTAATTATTAATAATATAAAGTTGAAATTGTAAAATAAGGGACTAAATATGTAACTTTGTAAACTAGAGGGACCTATTGTGTAAATTCTGTAAAATTGAGGATACATTTTTATAATATGATAAAATAAGTGACCATTGTGAAACTTTGATAAATTAAGGGTCTGAAGTGTAACTTTTGAAACTAAAGGGATATAAAGTGTAAATTATGAAACCTAAAGGACTAAAAGAGTAACTTGAGGAATCTAAAAGCTAAAATGGAAAGTTACTTAAAAAGGAAGGGTTTGTAATTCATGTCGTTACTCCTCTAGGTGTGAAGAGGGAGTAGTCTTGTGCTCTTGATCATCTTTCCAGTATTTTCCGTTATCAGCAATAAGGTACAGATATTCTGCCCTTCTCTAGTAAGGTGCCTTCGTCTCATTTTCTGACTTCTGGTTCATTTTTATGTTTCCTTGTTCTGTGAATCTTGCTTGTCTTCTTATAATGAATTGTCATGAACCTTACTATAAACCCTGACTTGAACTTTGAAATATTTTATATGAACCATTCAACTTGAAACCTTGTTTGAACTCCTGTCCTGATCCTGTGTTCTAAACCATGCCTTAAACCCTGATATAAATCATGACCTGGACCACCTGACACCTGATACTTGAACCTAACACCCGATACTTGAACCTAACACCTGATACTTGAACCTGACACCTGATACTTGAACCTGACACCGATACTTGAACCTAACACCTGATACTTGAACCTGACACCTGATACTTGAACCTGACACCCGATACTTGAACCTGATACCTAGTACAAGATACTGATTTCTGATGCATGACACCTGACACATGATATATGATACCTGACCTTAACCCACAGTTTGATACTACGAGCCACTCACTAGGCATGAGGGTTTCATGTCCATGTCAGTCGATGCACCGATGGCATGACTCTAGGGTAGGAGAGTGATGACCTATCCCGTCCCTGTTATGATTATGATTTACGTAGAGGCAGACTCTGGCCACCTGGGGCGTATGGATGCATCCTAGACTTGACCTGACCTGACCTGTTACAAGATATATTATTTATGGTGACTGATGGTGTGTGCGATACACGTCTTTCACACTCTGGGAGCTAGCTACTCCATTTCTGATTCCTGGGATTAGTGAGAGGAACATCTCTCTGCATGGTGGTATGATTATGAATTCATGTTAATGTTTCTGTGCTCGTAGAGGATTACTGTTTTCCATGCACCTTATAGACTTATGACCTTTACCTTTCATTACTGACACCCTATGACATGATACTGGACTTATCTCTGTACTGGGCTTGGTATGTTTGGGCTTGATGGGATCTTTTGATATACTTCACCTTTACTCATGATACTATCCATATTTTCTGATATTTCTATATAACCTTCATATTTCTTCTCATCTATTATTACATCATGTACGATTCTTTCTATTCTCCCTATGTCATTATAATTTTTTGTTACCGTTATATCTGTTTACTGAGCTCGTGTAGCTCAGCCGCGTTTCTTTTCCCGCGGCAGGTATTAAGCTAGGAGCTGGGTTATGGATTTTGGGAAGAGTGTTCACGAGTGAAGTCTTGTTTCGTTAGTTTATTCTTCATTTGTATTATGTTTTGTATTTCATGTATTTTTCTGTCTTATGTTACATTATATTTCCGCTGTTTATTTATGGATGTTATGTATGATCTGATGTGAAACCATGTACTTGTGACATCTTTACCCTTGTCGGGTCGGGGTGTTACAATTTATGGTATCAAAGCATACAGGCACCCGAAAACCTTCGGCTTAGGCCATTTGACCTGTGAGGATCTGGGTAGACATTAGGTTTCCGTCCGCGCACTCTCTTCTATTGCTTCTGTCATCCTACTTGATCATATCGACACCTTTCGTATTCTATTTTGTCATCTATATACCCCTTCTGATCGTTCTGCTAATCGTGTAGATGGTTTCCACACGCGCTCGAGAGTACCTCACACGGAAAAAGCAACGATGGACCATCGTTTATCCTACCGGCAACAGGAAGATTGGGAAGATATGGAGAACGGCAAGGAGGAAGTTAATTCCTGCTAGTATATGGCCGTGTTATATCGAGGAGGAGCTGACCATAGTGAACAAAGATGGAGCAGAAGTGCTAGAGTACTCCACCCAGGTGATCTACAAGGATGGAGCGGCCATTCGGTACGCAGGCAAGTGCCCCAAATTCATTGAGGAGCATGGAGTGGTACGAATCCAGCCCCGCAACGTGGACAACCTCGAGAATGACAAGAAGGACCCTGCCGATGCGACTCCTGCCTCAGCCTGAAGAGATCGCCTGCATGATTTGTTTCCTTCTGTTTGTTTGAATGATTTGATACGCATGTTTCCTTTCCGTTTATGACGCAGTGACTTTCTCTTGATTTTCGTACGAATATTTTGGATTTTGATCTAATAATTCCATTCCAAGTTGATGTTGGCTTGATTTGTTATTCTGAGTATTTTATAATCATGATCCGATGGAAGAAACCAAGTATGTACTTCATTCTGCTCTACCCTAAGAGATTTTACTCTACCCGTTTATCTCCGTCATTTCATGATGAAGTCCGTTATGCTATTCCAAGTCTGCTGCAAGTAACGCTTATCTGCTCTGGCATATTCTGTCTCGTTTCTGTCATGTTCGCTCTTCTATGTCCTTGCAAATTTCGAGGACGAAATTTTTTTGTTAGTGGGGAAGAAGTTGTAATACCTGAAATTCTATAACATGTAAAATGACCAAATTGCCCCTGGGAATTTAAAACTTAAATAAAACATACGTAAAGCACCAAATAATTTCCAAACTTCTGGCAATGCATAAGTTATGATCCCAAATAATTTTAACAATTTCATTTAACATTTATACAAGAGATAAAATTACCAAAATACCCCTACCCCTAAACCGTGTATAATTAAAGCATTTATATGTATTTAAATTTGGAAATTATGGAAATATTAAGACTAAATCAAATCAAACTTAATTCTAGCCTTTATGGCCGAAAATTATGGTCCAATACCCCCCATTTGACCGGCCATACCTTGTTTAAATCAATCACACATTAATCCCTCTTCAAACCCTAAATTGCCGAGTAATACACACACACAAATTAAATTGCATAGCCCCATTCGATCATCCTAAAATTCCACACTCAATTTTCTGTGATTAAGCATCATCCAAGGAGTCATAGAAAAATAATACTTCGAATTGTGGTGGCCGGATTCAAGGGTTTTCGAAAATTCTTGTTTATTTCAACCCGAAAGGTAAAAATTCCATTTTTGATTCATTCGATCTTGGAAAATTCGTTTCTTATTTTCTTGTGTTCCTCACATCATATGTGACCTGTGAAAATTGGTTTCATGATTTTTAGATCATTTTTGAAGCCGTGGTGAATTCTTGTTCGATTTGCTCATACGCATAAGGAAACAATTCGTACACCCTATCCACACGTTCAAATCTTGATTTGGTATTTTTCTCAGACCCTATATATGTTATGAACACCAAATAAAATGTAAAAGTCGATCCATGCATGATCTAACAATTATTTGTGAATTAAATCTTAAAAACGTGTATAAACCCTAAATAATTCAATTCGAATTTTTGAGGCTTCATATTTATTTTATTTGGACTCCATATGATCATACTAATCTGGTAAAAATTATATTTCGAATTGTTAAGGCCTAAAATAATTATTCTTGATTTATTTAGTTTTACCGATTTTAAAGAAATTAAAAAGAAAAGAAATAAAGTGTAATTCGATTTAGGGTTTGGATTGAGGGCTTGTTCTTGGTCATTTAATGAGGATTTAATGATGGTATAATGATGATAGAATGATGGTATAATGATTTGGATTAATAGGGTTCGATTTAGACAAGATTTTATGTGTAACGATTTGGAAATAATAAGTTAAGGGTGTGTTTTGTAATTTCTAAAACTTGTGGGTCAGTTTTAAAACTTAATTTAGATCATGTACTTGCTGGGAAAAATATAAAAGGAAGGGGTCTAGTGTCATTTTTGTATTTTAAAGGATTAAAATGTTTCTAGGGTTTAATTAAGGTACGAATTATAAAATAATTAAATGGAGGGACTAAACTTGTAATTTCTGGAAACTTGGGACTGTTTTGAGTAATTTAATCTATTCAGGGGGTTATGTGTAAATTTGGTGATTTAATGGGTTAATATGTAATTATTAATAATATAAAGTTGAAATTGTAAAATAAGGGACTAAATATGTAACTTTGTAAACTAGAGGGACCTATTGTGTAAATTCTGTAAAATTGAGGATACATTTTTATAATATGATAAAATAAGTGACCATTGTGAAACTTTGATAAATTAAGGGTCTGAAGTGTAACTTTTGAAACTAAAGGGATATAAAGTGTAAATTATGAAACCTAAAGGACTAAAAGAGTAACTTGAGGAATCTAAAAGCTAAAATGGAAAGTTACTTAAAAAGGAAGGGTTTGTAATTCATGTCGTTACTCCTCTAGGTGTGAAGAGGGAGTAGTCTTGTGCTCTTGATCATCTTTCCAGTATTTTCCGTTATCAGCAATAAGGTACAGATATTCTGCCCTTCTCTAGTAAGGTGCCTTCGTCTCATTTTCTGACTTCTGGTTCATTTTTATGTTTCCTTGTTCTGTGAACCTTGCTTGTCTTCTTATAATGAATTGTCATGAACCTTACTATAAACCCTGACTTGAACTTTGAAATATTTTATATGAACCATTCAACTTGAAACCTTGTTTGAACTCCTGTCCTGATCCTGTGTTCTAAACCATGCCTTAAACCCTGATATAAATCATGACCTGGACCACCTGACACCTGATACTTGAACCTAACACCCGATACTTGAACCTAACACCTGATACTTGAACCTGACACCTGATACTTGAACCTGACACCGATACTTGAACCTAACACCTGATACTTGAACCTGACACCTGATACTTGAACCTGACACCTGATACTTGAACCTGACACCCGATACTTGAACCTGATACCTAGTACAAGATACTGATTTCTGATGCATGACACCTGACACATGATATATGATACCTGACCTTAACCCACAGTTTGATACTACGAGCCACTCACTAGGCATGAGGGTTTCATGTCCATGTCAGTCGATGCACCGATGGCATGACTCTAGGGTAGGAGAGTGATGACCTATCCCGTCCCTGTTATGATTATGATTTACGTAGAGGCAGACTCTGGCCACCTGGGGCGTATGGATGCATCCTAGACTTGACCTGACCTGACCTGTTACAAGATATATTATTTATGGTGACTGATGGTGTGTGCGATACACGTCTTTCACACTCTGGGAGCTAGCTACTCCATTTCTGATTCCTGGGATTAGTGAGAGGAACATCTCTCTACATGGTGGTATGATTATGAATTCATGTTCATGTTTCTGGGCTCGTAGAGGATTACTGTTTTCCATGCACCTTATAGACTTATGACCTTTACCTTTCATTACTGACACCCTATGACATGATACTGGACTTATCTCTGTACTGGGCTTGGTATGTTTGGGCTTGATGGGATCTTTTGATATACTTCACCTTTACTCATGATACTATCCATATTTTCTGATATTTCTATATAACCTTCATATTTCTTCTCATCTATTATTACATCATGTACGATTCTTTCTATTCTCCCTATGTCATTATAATTGTTTGTTACCGTTATATCTGTTCACTGAGCTCGTGTAGCTCAGCCGCGTTTCTTTTCCCGCGGCAGGTATTAAGCTAGGAGCTGGGTTATGGATTTTGGGAAGAGTGTTCACGAGTGAAGTCTTGTTTCGTTAGTTTATTCTTCATTTGTATTATGTTTTGTATTTCATGTATTTTTCTGTCTTATGTTACATTATATTTCCGCTGTTTATTTATGGATGTTATGTATGATCTGATGTGAAACCATGTACTTGTGACATCTTTACCCTTGTCGGGTCGGGGTGTTACACCTTGTATCTTCAGATTTTCCATTGTAACCTTTGAAATTCAATTGTATTATTTATGTCATATGCTTGTGTTTGTTCTGATATGAAACCATTATTGTGACATCTCTACCCTTGTCGAGTTGGGGTGTTACAATTTATGGTATCAGAGAGACAGGCTGCGACTCGTAATACATTTACCCTTGACCTGTGAGTTTGGACCATTAGGCTTCCATTGTAAGAACATAGGAGAACACCTTGAGAACTTGCTTTAGGATTTCTTAAATATGAACTTACGTTTTGACCATTGAGGAATGGGTAGACTATAAGGCGTTTGCTTAAGTATCTTTGCTTCCGCATCACTCTGATTCATGCCTTGCTTTTGGTTAAAGCCTGTTGAGATCACTGTTGAAGATTGAAAGCTTATGTTTTGCACCACCTAAGATTTGAAACCTAAATAAATCTTGAAGGCATTGAGAATTGCATAGTAATTGCCTGACACTATTTGATCCTTATCTTTAGATTCCGACTCTGACCTCTGATCTTTTGTTAATCATTTTGATGCCTCTTCGGGCATTCTATAAATCTCCATGGCGATGACGTACTTGATACATTCTGTTATTTGTCTCTTGCTTTTGATAAGCATCTATGAATCTTCCGACGCTATTTGATTTCGTCTTACCCATCTCTATCCCTATGAGAAGCCTTGTGGTGTTTAACCACGAGTATAAGAATGTTTCCCTCTCACTTTTGAATGATAAGATTTGCTATGTTGATCTGTCTTTCTTTGGATAGTTAACTTCGATTGTTTTCTGATAAGGGATTGATTGATTGAGCATTCAAAATATTGACAACTATCCTCCTATGTCTCACCTTTGGTGTTTGAGACAATTTTGAACTCCCTACCATGATTACCGATTGTTAAACTTTTGGCTATCACTATTACTCTGGAGACTCGTGTGTTACTTTCGCGGTTATGAAGTTTTCCTAGAACTCATTTCGTACACCAATGAATAAATCTTATCTTGAGAGTTATTTGGCACCCTAAGTTTTCTGAATATGATTCCTGGTTGAACCACCAAGTTTTCCACCAGAGTGTGAAGTAGGATTTGACATGATACCGAGAGATTGTCTAGTCACCAAGTGAAGATGTTTTTCAGATGTGTCCGGGATCGTACCAGTTGATTTGAGCAACCGAGAAGAGCAGCAACCGAGGACCAGGAAGTGAGTTTGCTTAAGTGTACCTTCTGGGCGCGTTTCAGTTTTCGTTCGCGATAAAGAAGGATGGTGACAGGGGATATGTATTGATTACTGGAAGCTGAACCGTATTGCTATTAGGATCCATTTCTCTCCACCCTGAAACGACTATCTTAGAGCGCGAAGTTTCCTTTAGATGGAAGTATGAATCGAGGTTATTCTTGGAATCGCCTTCCGTATTCGTAACGACTGCTATGACGGTTAGTGAAGCTAATAGTATTAGCTAAAGCTCTGACTGTTTTGTGAATTTGATAAATAATGTTTTCTCGTGAGTACTTGGGCAAATGGTCATTGTATGACCTAATAGTACATTCGGAGATGAGGAAGAGCATGAAAATCATTTTTGCACCTTCTTAGAAATTTGACGATCATTTGTGCATTCTGGGAGGTTGATATTTGTTGACAACAGCGGTGGCTACCCTGAAGAGTGAAGACATTCCTTACAAGGTAGAAGTGTTGGCGATGCAGAAGAAGAAAATCTAGTCAAGATGGCGAACCTGGAGCTGATGAAGACGTGCAGTCTTACTTCCCTATTCATCTTGGTTGTACTAAGATGAATTGAGAGCGGGAGCAGACTGGATGATGAAGGGATTTGAAGATCGTGCCAGAAACTCACATTACTCCATCACATTCCAAGCAGAACTGCAGGAGGCTTGATGAACCCGACACAAGTTCGCTATTTTGTTTCACTTCCAGATTGATGGACAACGAAGATAGATTAACCGGACTTGAAGAGATTGGATGTTTTGAATGAACGGATTTTTGAAACAGACCTTTTATGTTTGGAAGAATTGATTCTGTGAAGGCCGAAGTTATTGACGACTAACTTTCACTTCCGTTGACTCACTTAAGCTTCGTTATATAGTAATAAGATCCTCTAATGATTTAAGTCCCCTAAAAGCATTTCAGTTTCGTGTTTATTCTTCGTGTGTTCGATGATAGCTTTGTTTTGGGGAATTTTGGCGAATTGTGGAAGATCTGATGCTTGTGGACGGCGTACCTTATTCTGCTAGGCAATCTGGAATTCCGATACTCTTGCGAGTAGTTTTGTTTTCCCTCTTGACTATGACATTTGATTTTGTTGACCTCTGAGACTGTAGAAGTACTAGGTGGATTAAGATAGGTTGTTTTGCTTACGACCTGAGATAAAGTATGACCATCATGAGGGCATATTTATATGATGCCAGTATTATGACGTCTGGCCAACGTGATAATACTTACACCATATAACGTGCACTCATTGTGGCCATATGATATCTTGGGGAGTACCTAAGAAGTTTAGAATTTGATCTCCGTTGGATTATCCGTGATTAGTGAGACTTTAGGTTCATTCTACCTATGCGTATACTCTGCCTTCGTTCATTAGATATCTGGACGAGTTTGGACTCTCGTTTTGCATTTTGTTGACCTCAGTTATAAATCTTGAGCTCTTTGTAGAGCTTTCTACTGTTGATACAATTAATTTGGTTTGGAATTTAGTTCGTATTCCATATGAGCTTTCCAGAAGATTCACCTATCATCCATTTTGTGTTGCATGGACCTTTTGATCAGAATCAACCCAATTTGTCTCCTCTTGAGGAATTTGAACCCACCTTGTTTTGATTGAGTCATGAGAAACTATTTGGTTTGAAGATCCTTTTTGGAAGAACCTCCCCAGGCGTGAGAACGTTTGTGACGATCTTTCGCGATTTACTACGACTTCGTCTAATTTTTCGACTTCAAATTTCGAGGACGAAAAATTTCTTTTAGAGGGGAAGAAGTTGTAATACCCAAAATTTCCAAACATGCAAAATTACCAAAATACCCTTGTAACTTAAAAATTCAATTAATGGTTAAATAAAACATCAAATAAATCCCAAACTCTTGGAAATTAGCAACATATGAATTATGATAATTTTTGCATGAACATTTTAACATCCTAAATGTCCTAAAAATATTTGTCACATCACTTAAATCTTATATATGTCGAACTACTAATATATATATATATATATATATATATATATATATATATATATATATATATATATATATATATATATATATATATATATAATGTATTGTTAAATAAATAAAAACAAATAAAAGAAGATAAGTACTACACTAAAAAGGAAACTTTTGTAAAATCAGTAAATTTGATCCCATTAATCACTCTTGGGCCGAAATCTCCTCCCTCCCCCTAATAATACACGGTTTCATCATTATTTTCCTTTTATTTCATTCTAAAAACCTTAAATCCAAACAAAAACTCCAAATCGGACACCACCAACTTTCCACGAGTTCTTATCATTTTCCTGAGTTCCTTGATGCTATAAGAAGTGTAGAAAAATAGGAGTTCGAATATTGGAGGCTTGGTTCGCTTGGTTTTGATTTTTGTTCAAGTTTTAATCCTAGCCGAGAGGTACAAATTCTCCCCACCTCATCCGATCATTCTAAAGATTTTCTGGTATTTTTGTGACTCTCTTTACATCATATATGATCTATATAAAATGGTTATCATGATCCATGCATGCTACTAAGGTCGCTTGAATTAAAATACGAATTGAAACCCTAAAAACCAAATAAATGGTGAATCGGTTTTTATGAATTTTGTGTCCTTCAAGCATATTTTTCTCAGGTCCTATTCGTACTATATAACACTAGAAAAATGATCCTTATAATTTTCGAAGCTTAAATCATCCTTGGTGAGTTTTGTTTAAACCGGATCAAAAATGAAAAAGGGTTCGAAAATGAAAATAAAATCAAACGGGTTAGGGTTTGAGTTCTTAATGTTGAATCTGGAATAATCAATGTGTTTTAAGGTTGATTTAATGATTGGTAATGATTGGAAAATTTAGGGTTAGGGTTTATACAATTTTGTTGTAACCGATTTATAATTAAAAAGTATTAGGGTGTGTTTTGTAATTTTATAAACTTGTGGGTTATTTTTGTAACATATTTGGACCATGGGTAAATCATATAAAATATTGTATGGGGGTAATATATGTAAATTTTGTAACTAAAAAGTTTAATTGGTAAATTACTTAATTATTAAGATCGAATTGAATATTTATTAATTGGAGGGGCTTGTTTGTAAATTGTGTAAAATAGAGGGTAATTCGTATAAATATTGATATAAGGGGTGTAATGTGTAATTTTGGATAATTGAAGGCTTAATGTGTAAATATGGATATTATAAGGATTAAATTGCAATTTAATTAATTATAAGGTTTAATTTGTAATTAAAGTAATTAAAGGGCTTAATTTGTAAAATTGTTGAAACTAAAGGATTAAAATTTGTAATTATGGGAAACTTATGGATTAAAATGAATAACTTGTAATATTTGCATTTTGGACCTTAACTTTGGCATATTTACATTTGAAACCCTAAATTATAGAAAGTTGTCATAATGAACCCTAAACTATCATGACTTGCTAAAATGAACCCTATTTCCATAATAATATTTAATAAATGACTTAACCTAATTACTTTGTGGAATTTGTCTAATTATGGAAATTTGCTATTTTTGGAAACTTGCTAAATAAGGAAACTTTCTAAAAATAGAAACTTGCTAATTTTGGAAACCTGCTATAAATGGAAAGTTACTAAAAATGGAAAGCCGACTAAAATGAGAAATCTGATTTGAAGAAGATATTAATAATAAGACGACCATGTATTCGTGTAGATTCGCTGAAGATGGAGTTGTTTCCGATCTTTATATTTCTAGATGTGTTTTCACTTGCGGTATAAGGTACAGATATTCTGACCTTCTCACAGGTTTCTCATGAACTCTCTCTCTTTTGTTATCTTGTTTCATTGAACCTTGCTATGCTTCCCTTGAATTGTGAACCTTTGATATGATCCACTTGATTTGAACCTTTGCTATGAACCCTTGCTATGGTCTCTTGTCTTGAACCTTGACTTGAACCTTGACATAAACTTGATATTTGACTTGGACCACTTGATACTTGACACTTGATACTTGATACTTGATACTTGACCCTTGACCCACAGTTTGAGACTACGAGCCACTACTAGGCATGAGGGTTTCATGTCCGTGTCATTGATGCACCGATGGCATGACTCTAGGGTAGGAGAGTGATGTCCTATCCCGTCCCTGACTTGATTTGTTACGTAGAGGAAGAACTTGGCCTACTGGGGCGTATGGATGCATCCTAGATTTGATTTGACTTGACTTGACTTGACTTGTTTGATTATATTACTTGTTATATTAGGTGACTGATGGGTGTGTGCGATACACGTCTTTCACCTCTTGGGAGTTAGCTACTCCAACCCCTTGGAGGTATCCCCTCATATTATACTTGGTATACCGAGGTCACCTCTCCGTATACATGTATACTTGTTTACTTGATTTGACTTGGCTCGTGGATGATTACTGTTCCTAACCTTTTTCTTTACTCTTGTCCTTTACCTATGCCTTAACTCTTATTGATCGTACTTCATTTACCTTTCATAATTTCTTATTACTGCTTTGTTACCGTTATATCTGTTCACTGAGCTTTTGTAGCTCAGCCGCATTTATTTTCCTGCGGCAGGTTTTAGTTTGGAAGCTGGGTGTGAGTGTAGAGTACCTTGGACTTAGAAGACCTTATTAGCTATTTTGAGACAGATGACTAGAGGAGCTTATATTCAGACTTAGTAATTATTGTATCTTTATTGTAACCTTGTATCTTCAGATTTTCCATTGTAACCTTTGAAATTCAATTGTATTATTTATGTCATATGCTTGTGTTTGTTCTGATATGAAACCATTATTGTGACATCTCTACCCTTGTCGAGTTGGGGTGTTACAGTGAATATGCTCCATAAGATCAAATCGGAGGCGAAAATGTGTATCCTCGTGTCGTATCTCGTCTAAGGCTGTTTCGTCAAACACTGGTTGGATCGGAGGATCCCGAATATGAACTGGCGAGATTTCGGTACCGGCGTCACGTATAATCATGTTGTGCAATATCACACACGCATACACTAGGTTTCTAATTCTGTCTAGTGTGTGTGGCCGTAAGGGTCGATTCAGTATACCCCATTTAGCCTTGAGAACACCAAATGCCCGTTCAACATCCTTTCGAGCCGACTCTTGTACTTTCTTGAACTTTTTCTCTTTCGGGTCGGTCAGATATTTGAACGCTTTAACAAAAGTAGACCATGTAGGATATATGCCATCGGTTAGATAGTAGCCACGCTTGTAAGTATGCCCGTTCACATTAAATGGGCACTTAGGTGCCGTACTATTACGCTCGATGAGGAATAGCGGAGATAGCATCACAACATTAACATCATTGTTTGAACCCGGTGGTCCAAAGAACGAGTGCCATATCCACAAATCCTGGGACGCCACTGCCTCCATCATAATCGTGGGGTATTGATGATCACCCCTTTTATATTGACCCCTCAATTAGTTTGGACAATTCCTCCAAGCAAAATGTGTGCAATCTAGGCTACCGATCATACCGGGAATGTGATGTCTCTCTTCGTGTGCTTCATACAAACGTGCAACATCATGGCTTGTTGGCCTACGTAGGAAATCTCGACCGTATAACTCAACAATAGCGTCACAAAAATATTGAAGGCATTCACGTGACGTTCTTAGTGCCATTTCTAAATATTCATCAAACTCATCCGGTGGATTACCGGTTGCGAGTTGTTTAATGGCAGACGTACATTTTTGTATGGGTGTGAAACTTTTTTTCGCTCTACCATCATAACTTTCTTGAAAATACTCGTATCTAGACTCAATATCATGTGTGATTTTTAAAAATAAATGTTTAGGCATACGATACCTATCTTGGAAAAATGCTTCGTCGAACTTCGGATCGTCACAAAAATAATCACGATGCAATCTTTCTACAGCTTTGACCCGATTGCGCTTTACTACTTTTCGTTTCGACCTTGCCGTATCTTCTTCTTCACCCTCCTCAATCGCGTTCATAAAAATCTCGAGACTACTATCGTTAGACCACTCGAACGGCTCATCTAAGAGTATAGTGGAACCAATTCTTTTATGCTCCATATGATTGAATTTTTTTAGGTTGGTATGTTTTTTTTTTTAGGTTGGTATTTTTTTTTGTTATGTGTGATGTTTGTTTGGAAAATGGTAAGTTTTATAAAATAAAAAACTATCCGTTAGCCTCAAACGGTCCAAAACCAACGGCTATATTTTCATTTCTCCCGTGCGTGAGATGGTCACTCAATCATGTCCCATCCCGTGTTTTTTTTATCGGCGGCGGTGTTTCCGTGCCACACGGGTCCCGTCCCGTGTGGTAACATGGGCATTGCCAACACTCTGATTGTGGTTTGTGGCCCGCCGACTTTTTTGATTTTTGGATCCATGCAGCGCCTTTCTGTCGTCTATTGTTTTTATGGTAAATTGCAAAAGAGCTAAAATCTCAAGTTTCTTTTAGTTTAATTTTGAGAAGAAATTTTTCAAAATGGTATAACTTTAAAAAGCATCATATTTGTTCAAAAATACTTTTTTAGGTATCGACAAATTATTTTCCTTATATGGGCATTGAACTTTCAATTTCGGACTTTTTAAGCTAGTTTGTGACATTTTTACCCTTCAAATTATTAAAAATCCAGGGGCAAAAATGTCACAAAAGTAGTTCAAAAAGTTCGAAATTGAAAGCTTATTACCTCAAAAAGTCCGAAATTGAAAGTTCATTACCCGTATAAGCAAAAAATTTTGTTCGATACCCAGAAGAGTATTTTTGGACAAGTATGATGATTTTTAAAGTTATTATCCCTTTCAAAATCAACTAAATTATATTTTTTAATCATTTATTTTAAACAGTATTCGAGAACACAATTTTTTTTTTTGTTTTACTTCATTTTATTTACTTTCATTTCTTATGTGATACTTGAAAATTAGGGCTGAGCAAAATGACCAGAAAATCGACCCGAACCGACAAACCGAACGAAACCGAGATGAACCAAACCGACCTTATTCGGTTCGGTTTTACTCAGTTCAGTTCGGGTTAAAACACACTTATTCGGTTCGAAATAGCTAAACTGACTCGAACCGAACCGACCTTATTTGGTTCGGTTTCGGTTTCAATAGCTTTTACTCGGTTCGGTTCTTGATTCTGGTTTTACCCTTATTCAGTTTTCGGGTCGTGTCAGGTTTGACCCGTTGCTCAGAAAACACGGTGTAAATGCTCGAAAAAAAGTAAAAAGTTAGTAGTACAAATATATAAAAAAAAAATCACTTTCTACAATAGACCTGAGCTACTCTGTGACTTGTACTTTATTAATAAAATACGTGACACGTGTCAAAATTCTAGTAAAGTAGTTCAATCGCCCATGCAAATTAATAAAAATGTGTCACGTGTCAACATTTGAGTGGAGTCGCCTATTCGCCCAGTCGTTCAAGTCTATAGCGACCATCGATGCAATTACTTTGAAAATTAAGGATTATCTATCTAATTAAAATCGATTAGGGACGACGAGTGTGATTTTAGATAAATTACAAGGACGAAACATGTATTTTTTTTAAATTAATTATTTAAAATATCTAATACGACTTTTATAAATAAAATTACTTTTTTATATCAATATAACTTATTTTTAATTTTTTTAAGTTTTAGGTAAAAGTATTTTTTAATTTATATGTTGTATAAATAAAGTGACGGGTGGTGATGTGGGGATTTGATTGTAGCGATTGGATTGTCTGATTTGCAGTTGTGATGAATTTTTTGGTTAACTGTTGGCGTCGAGCCGTTGGTAATTGGGTTATACGATAGCGTGCGACCTAGGGGTGGCAATTCTCGACACGACACGAACTTGACACGGAGTTAAACAGGTTTGGGTCAAAAACAGGTCAACCCGTCTAACCCATTTAATAAACGGGCCGTGTTTGGTTTGAGTAAGTATTAAACATGTCAACCCGTGAACCCGTTTAAGTTTATAAGCCACTAAAATTAAAGTATATAAACCACTAAAATTAAAATATGTAACTTGGATTTTATGTTGAATTTGGATTAATGACTTAATGTAATTTATTATGTACTTAATATATAAGTGAATTACGATTGTATTCAGATATCATTGAAATTGTCGCATAGTTATTTATATGTTATTTTTATAATTGTTTTAACTCCTTGTATTATTTTTGTATTTAAACTAGTTAAATCGACAAACCGCTAACCCTAATCACTGCTTGACCTATTTACTTAAACAGGTTAACGGGTCAAAAATGGGTTACACATGTTATGCAGGTCTGGTTTAGGGTTGAGTTTCTTGACACGATTAATAAATGGGTCGTGTTTGGGTAGAGGTTATAATAACACGTCAACCCGCAAACCCGAATAGGTTAACCCGAACACGGCTCGATTGCCACTGCCACTATGGGAAGAATCTACGTGTTATTGGATATTTTATTTGGATATGTGGCCTTCTCGAGAAATATGTAGTTTATTTTGTGAGAAAAAATAATATAAAAAAAGTAGATACATGAATTAGTACTTGTTTGTTGTTAGACTTGAAAAATAAACACTTTTGGATTTTGTTTATTCTTTCATTAAATATTTGCGCAAAACGACAGTGTATAGTGATAAATAATTATACTTGTAAACTTATAGTTCTGGTGTAACCCTTAATGCAACACTTACGAGTTCAATTTGTAGTAATTGCGAGAAAAAAATCTATGAAACAGATTACCACAAGAATAAGAAGAAGTATATGGTGTTTATATAGTTGTGTTTAAGCATGATTATTTAGAAACTATTAAATATTAAAAAAGAATCGTTTTTTATGTAAAATAAAAACCAATTGTTTCCATTAATAAAAAGGTTAAACCGTGTGTTATGTAAAAAGTCTCTAGAGAATCGTATGTTATGTAATTGAATAATTAAAAAACAATTGTTTCCATTAACAAGTTAATTATTTTAAGAGTATTTAGAGGAATCCACTTTTACTCAATTTTAAGAGTTTTTAAGTTTTAAAGAATCGTTAAATTTGTTTTATAAGTTGTAGAGATAAAAGTAAATATCTTTTTTAGTCTTTGTAATAGTATGATACTCATTGTAATGATAAAACATTTTTCTTTCATTCCTCTCTTTTCTTTCTCTTTGACTATCTCTCTTTAGAATTCATTGTATCATCTTGATTATTGTGACAACATTTGGTATTAAGAGCCAGTATATGGATATTTGATGAAACGCCCTTTTCCCGATTTGCCCAAAAATAAAGATTTTTCGCGGAAACGACTCAATTATAACGGACATTTTGTTACTCTTTCGTAAACTGATAACACTCAATTACTTGAAAGTATTTTTAAATGCAACTAGACTCAATTATCTTCAAAACGATAGGTGAAACGACTCCTAACAACTTACGGTGTAAGAGATATGATTTTTAGAAAACTGAAAAAATCTGCTCATTAAATTTTGCCATTTGAGAGCCATCAAAACTTTCATACTTTTAGTGTAAAATTCTGGACTTTGTGAGCCATCAAAGCTTTCATAGTTTTAGTAATTCAGGTCTTGTTCCGCACTTAAATGATAACTCAACGCCTTACCTTCACCAGCTAAAAAATCGATGATATAATCGTTCAAAATTCTGGAGTGATGAGTGGCCTTTTACTCATCATTTTATACCCGAAAAACCCCACAAAAATGACCAAAAACACCCAAATGGACCATATATTGTCACAAATATCCTTGGATTGTGTTTTATGTGTTTCAGGTACAAAAGGATTGAAAACGGGGCAAACATGGACAAAATCGAGCTTAATTTGGAAAAGTGTTCAAAAGCCGATGCCGGGAAGACATTATTTATTCGGATTTGATTCAAGCTCAAGAAATCTCAAAGTGGCCCTTGGATTATTCTCATTTGTTAAAAATGGTCCCTTGTTCAACTTTTGAAGAAATGGCAGATTCAGTCCTTACAATTTCTACATTTACAACATTGGTCCTTGTGTTTTATCATATTCTAAAAAAACCTATCCATATACTACACAACCGGATACACACATACTACCAACCCAACAAACCCTTTAATCCCATTATACCTACTCAACCCAACTAAAACCCACAGCCCACATCACCACCCTTGGCCCAAACCCACTTCTATAACCAAATAATAATACGGGGTCAAACCCCTAATTTAAAAAGAAGTCAAAATCCCTGAAAATTAAAACACTGTATATCTTCTTAACCTCTCCCTTTCTCACTAATCCTCTGCTAAACACCCATCCATCCCCATCATCTCCACTACCAGCCAAGACACCCACATGGGGTTGTCTTTGGTCCCCCCCTCCACCTCATCAATCGTTGTTGCAAAAAGTATAATCTACGGATGAGATTTGAAGATGTGGGCAGCAAGGAATCATCCAAGGGTCATCAAAGAAGCACACGAAGCAAGTGAGGGACACACTCACAGAGAAAGCACAAAAAAACCCTAGTTGTAGTATTATAAATGTTGATACATAATCTGGCGCGGGATGGATTCGACGACTCTCCATGGGCCGTTCGTCGTCTTCTCGAGCCCTGAGTAGACCTGTTCAACAAAGAGAACCCGTTAGGAGTGGACCCGAGGCCGTAGCCCCGGGATCCACCTCCAACGGTCAAGTTAGTATCGGTGCGATATAACCATTAAGAGTTAGGGTTATGATAACCTGTTGTGTATATCGTTGTATGATGATCTGAAGATGGGGATTCCAGCCGTGTATTTATAGGGCATGGATTAGGGTTTAGGCGTAGAGTGGGCCGCTGTCTGCCGGGCCTGGCCCATTCCTGGTCCAGTCCAGACTATACGTCCACAAGCCCCCCAAGTCTAGTGTAACATAGTGCATGACTATGTTATGCTAGACTTAAGTTCTTATTCATGGCCTCATAGGCCCATGCGTGCGTAACTCAGGTGTGCACATGGGACGGACCATACCGCGCAGCCCAAATGCGACAGTGCGCCCTGGGTCTGTAGCGCAGTGCGTGGTGAGCATGTTGGCGCGACCTTGTAGGCGCGACCTTGATTGTGAGAGTCTCACAATAGTGAAGGTGGATTCCGTATGCTGCATCCTGGGTAAGGGCGTACCTTTTGTACTAGTAGCGGTGCAGCATGGTGCCCACAGAAGACGTGCTTCTGTGGCAGAGGTACGCGCTGTGCGCGACAAGGAGGTGCGCGCTGTGCGCGACAGAGGTGCGCGCTGTGCGCAGACAAGGTGCGAACATTACATCCGTTTTTACAACCGACAGAGGACGTCTCCCCTGCGGCGAGATGGTGCGAATATTTAAATCCGTCTTTGCTTCCAAATACACATGCGTGACGCGTACGGACACAGTGTATACCCTGGTAGCCCCCCAAGTTTGATGGTGCTACTCGTGTAGGAGCATTAAACTTACTTATCCAAATCCTGAAAAACAGTTAATGCAAATATTAGAAGTATATGCCGCGAATCGCAACATATAAAACCTAATGAAGTAAAATATTAGCGCATAACATGTGAAATTAACACATAAGAGAAGTAGCAGTGCGAATTACACCTATCGTGAGGTTTTACAAACTACATAAATAATTAATTGGTTTTTTTTTTTTTTTTTTTTAGTGCGCGCTGTGCGCAACAAAGAGGTGCGACAGAAGGCGTGCTTCTGTGACCGCGACTAATAGTTTCAATCGCACGTACAGACGCAGATGGATGTATCATGACCGCATAGACTCTAACGTTTGTGGATGATCGCAGATGACCACGGCTTTTGTCCAGTGCGCTCATGGCGATTGACTAGCATCGTGGTGCCTGTACGTGACAGTGCGCGCATGGCGCCGATCTGCGAAGATGTCCGAACGCATGGCCTAACGTGGGTAGATTTATCGTGACTGCGTTGTTCGCAGCTAAAAGATAAAGTAGGTCCGATCGTGCGGACTTAGTGCGTTATAGGTAAAATCGTGTTTACCAAGTTAAAGATTTACATAAAATCTTTTGAATATTTAAAGGATAACATATCCTATTACCAATTTAAAAATATCGGGATATCTTTTCCGTATATCTCCAAATCAAATCCCAAAGAGGGATGCGTTTGATTGGTTTAGAGAAGGAACAAAATCAAAGTAAACAAAGAATGAATTCTTTGTTATATGTGTATACGTACGACAAAACAACAACCAAGAATTAATATTCTTGATGTTAGCTTGACATGTTTGACCAAGTCAAACCAAAACAAACAGTGCGTATGGTATAATTGGTCTTAGGTTAATGTGTCGTGTGATGTGTACCGTATGTGTAGGACGAGCATCTTATTCGGGTCCCACGGATGGCGCCAACTTGTTGATGCATAATCTGGCGCGGGCTGGATTCGACGACTCTCCATGGGCCGTTCGTCGTCTTCTCGAGCCCTGAGTAGACTTGTTCAACAAAGAGAACCCGTTAGGAGTGGACCCGAGGCCGTAGCCCCGGGATCCACCTCCGACGGTCAAGTTAGTATCGGTGCGATATAACCATTAAGAGTTAGGGTTATGATAACCTGTTGTGTATATCGTTGTATGATGATCTGAAGATGGGGATTCCAGCCGTGTATTTATAGGGCATGGATTAGGGTTTAGGCGTAGAGTGGGCCGCTGTCTGCCGGGCCTGGCCCATTCCTGGTCCAGTCCAGACTATACGTCCACAATAAGTAGAATAGGATATCAGTTGTAATTTTTCAGGTTTTTATTTAGCTTAAAATTTAGGTAATTTTTCTTTTTTATTGTTATTGTTGTTTATTTTTCAGCAATGTAATTTAATTTCAAGTTAATGCAAATTTAATTTTTCTTGTTCGGTCAAACTTAGTCAACTGCTTATTTGTGCTTGCTTATTTTTCTGCTTATTTGGTGTTTAGAGTAGCCCATTTCTGGTTTATCTTGTCTAAAATGCTTAGTATGAAGTTGGTAGATCATTAGTCTAGCTCTTAGTAAACTGCCTTTATTTTGCGTACCACCAAGATCACCCCAACCAGCCTTACTTTTCGATTTTTATTTTGCTTGATTTTAGACCATTAGACTAGAAATTTGGCATGTTTGATTTCTGGTGGGTGGTTTGTAAGAATCACATTTTTTGGAATTTTTTAGATAGCTTGTTAATTGCTTTTTCTTAGCTTAAACTTGCCCCTTCAGGCCTGTGAAGTGTGTTTGGCAGTTTTTAGCTTATTTTTCTTGTTTTTTATCTTATTGAGTTTTTGATTGCTTGAAACTGATTCTTGTTGGTTTAAATTTAGTTAGAAGTTAGTTTTATTGTAATTTTTGAGCTTGTACTAGGTTATGAGAGCTTGTGGTAGTACACAATTAGATATAGTTTGTTGATTTGCTTTGTTTTTAGCCACTGTGATCCATAAAGCTTTCCCATAAGAACTTTTCCAAGCTTGCTTTCAGTTTTGTAAAAACTTTGTTTTCAAAAATTTCTCCCTTTGCCTGTTTGTTCAGATTTCCAAAAAAGAACACTGAAAAAAAAATGTTTGCAAAAAAATGCAAAAACCTGGGGTTCGAACCCCAGACCTCTTGTTCACACACACACGCCCTTACCATTGCACCCTTGGGATTTCTTTAGTCATGACTTGCACCATTTATTTAATAACCTTTGTTCCCATTTAAGCCGTTCGATCTTAATTGCTTTTTCCCAGCTTATGCAATAAGCTAGGACATCCCTTATATTTTTCACAGCTTTAGTTTGCTTTAAAGTATCTTTCCAAAAAATTTCAGATTTTTATATTTTCGTTTAGTATTTTTAATTATTTATCTTCTTTTAATTCGCATTTAATTCATATTTAATTATTTAAAAGTCAAAAAAATATAATTCTTTTTTTCAAAATTTTCTTTTGTCATTTAGGACGTAGGAAAATTATTTTGGTATCCGTAGATTTATTTTTCATAGAATGTTACGCTTATGCTCGTTATTAGTTTCCGGTTTACGTTATTTTATTTTCGTTTTCGTAGATATTAGTAACCAAGCAACCCTCGTTATTTCAAGCATTTTAATACCAAACCAAAAACGATATCCTCAATTTCACGCCTCGTTGGGACCTCGACCCGGGTATACACTTATCCGGTATATTACAATTGGTTGTGTTTAGGTTAGACCGTCGCGAGTTGACTTTTCTTCGTGAGTGGTTTTGACTTGTGACGCGTTTGACAATCAACTATCAAAATGGCGCCGTTGCCGGGGAGGTGTGTTGCGACAATATCATTACGGTTTGACGATTAGTGACTTGAAGATCCTTCCTCGTGAAGTTACGTATTTTTCCTTGTGAATATTTTTTATCTAAAATCCAAAAAAATTAAAAAACCTTGAAAACCCAAAAAGATTTTCTTCTCCAAATTATTTTTCCTTTTTCTTTTGTGATTTTCAATGTTTCAAAATTTTAAAAACCCAAAAATACTCTTCTTATTCCTCTTATCCGTTTAATTCTTTATCTCTCATTCCTCTTAAAAGTTTAATTCTATTTTCTTAATCCTCTATATGTTTAATTCTGATGGAATCATTTATCCCTTGCGTCGGTTGTGGAGAGCCGCTTTTCGGTTTACCGTGTCGTTGGTGTACGTGCGAACGGTGTGGTAATGATATTCGGGACGGAAGTTGTTTGTTTTGTGGTTCGAGGAATTCATTCGCTTATGATCCAAATCCGAATTCGTTCAACGACTTTTCAAATTTTTCCGACCACCCTCCACAACCCCAGCTATCTTCATTTCAGCATAATTGCTTTGTATGTGGAGATCCGTTGGGGGATGATTCACTTTGTGAACAATGTTTCTGCAAAGGATGTGGGTTTACCCATGGACTTTGCATGTGTTGCAATTCTGAAATCGAAAATACAAATCCAGATTTTCAAAACGATTTCAACCTTCCTCAAGATTCATTTTGGCAAGAACCGTGTTATCAAAACTTCAATGACACATCATTTCAAAATATGCCAAATGATGTTTGTGAGTATTGTGGAGGTCCTCAACAAAGTTTTGATTGTCAAGCAAGTAACATGCTTGTCTATGAGCAAGTTGCGTGTAACGATCAAAATTTTGGTTATGACCAATATCCATATACGTCACTGAATCAATCACAACAATATTATTGTTGTGAGTACTGTGGAGGTCCTCACTATAGCTCTGATTGTCAAACGAGGAGCCCGCTTGTCTATGAGCACGGCCCTTGTGACAATTATGACTATTCTTATCATGACCAACCTCCACAGTACCAAATGATTCAACCACCACCTCAGCCACCATCTCAAGAACCTTCTCTAGACGTTCTTGAAATTCTTAATTTACTCAAAGAAATTAAGGATTCGATTAAAGAACGTCCCCAAGAAGATCGTCATGAGAAATCTTGTGCAGAACTTCTAGCCGAAGAACGAGGAGCAAAAATGCGTTCCATATTTCTCAGGGCTGCCCTTCTTGATGACGATGATGAGGAAGAAGACGAGGAGAGTACGATTCCTTTGAGTGATATCATTTCTCAGCTCCCTCAGTCTATTGCAATCACAAACATCTTTCCCTCTCAGTCTAGACCCGAGGACTCTCTCATTATGGGGGATGAGCATCTTAGCACTATTCCTGAAAAGGAATCGGACGAATTCATAAAGTCTAGTGCTGAGAAACTTGTCCCAACCCCAAGTGAGTCTGAGGAGATATTCGACAGAGAATGTGATTCTCCAATTTTTGGAGAATCTCTTGACATCTCTGAGGTGACTTCCGGGATTTTCTCTAACACTCTTTTTGAATTTGATGACGACTGCTTTTCTAGCAACGTAAATCCTCTTTTTGTCGAAGTGTTAGAGAACGATGAGGTCAAAGACTCTATTGTGTTTGATAATATGACCTCAATTGTTAATCCCGAGAATCAAAAAGATATTCTTTCTCCGACATATGTGACATTGCCTTTTGGGGATCGCCCTTATATTGACTTCACATATGTCGTTCGAGTTTTTCTACCTTTCTTCACCTATAAGGTAGATTGTCCTTCCATTCACTCACTCGGGAGTGAAGACACCATCTTTGACCCTGGCATCTCTCATTCTTTTAAGCCGGGTGTATCTCATTGGAGTGGAACTTTCAAGCATTTCAATGTTTATCCAAACATCTTAAATGGAAGTCCGATGGAGATCTTCTCTTCCACATGCTCCCCCAAGAACAAATGAATTCGGGGCGAGTCTAAGCTATACGACTCGATCAAAAACAAGCGCTTCGTGGGTGGCAACCCATGCTTATCCTTCTATTTTCTTCCTATTTTCTAACACTAAGTGTGGGGGAATTCCTCTACTTGTTGCTTTGTGGTTGTATGTTTGCCTTTGTTTTCAGGATTCCCGTAGATCGTGATGATTGATGCGCCTGTTTTCAATCCAGCCGCCCAATATCCGATCTTTATGTTTATGTTTATCCAGGGATATCTTATTAATCCTTTTTTGTGAAAAAAAGATTTCGTTTCCACACTTAGCTAGTAGTCTTACCCTTTTACGTTCTATAGTGTCGGCTCAGGCCGGTACTTTGAATATTGAGGGCAATATTCAATTCTAAGTGTGGGGGGGGAATTCTCATTTGACTAATTTGACCAAATTTTAAAAAAATTTCACATTTTGGACCTACTAGTCCCTTAGCACCCCCGTTTTGACCAAAAATTTTAAAATTTTTATCGTATTTTGCATTAAAATGATGTGCTTTGCACATTATAAAATAATTTGCTATACATTAATGCTTCGGTATTAGTGGAAGTTTAGACTTGATTAGGCTAGAACAAGGGGAATCCCGACTCTGCTAGAGTGTTGATCTAGCTGCTACCATTAACGTTTAGGCTAAGTTTTTACGAATTGTGCAAATGAAAATGCTAAGCGTGGAGTAGTTGGTTCTCTTTAGAGCTTATATTAGTAATCTATGGCTTTTTCTCCCAGGAGCTCCTAATCTGACTAAAATAAGTGCTATTTTCAAACTTTTGAACGCAAAAACCGTTTTTGTTAAGCAAATAAATTTTTATACAATCTTGATTTAGAATACTAGTTCAAAGTTTTATTTAAATTTCGGAACAAGCATACTTTCCTAAACATAATAAGAATGCAAAATGAAAGTGAGTCGTTGCTTGAATGTTGCAAAAATGAAAGTTTTGAGTATGAATAAATAAGTCCTAACCTTCGGTTCGAGATCGGTCCTTGGATCCTTATTACCAAAAGGCGTTTAGGTCTTGGCTACCCTCTTGCACCGGCCCTTGGACCCTTAATTCTGAAAGGCGTTAAGGTCTTGGAACTCTCCGTTGTAACGGCCCTTGGATCCTTTATTCCGAAAGGTGTAAGGTCTTGGAATTTCCCCGTGAAGCTCCGTAGTTTATGGTACAAGAATGAGTTAAGTAAAAAAAAATGAAAAATGAAAAATGAAAAATGAAAAAGATGTTTATGTTTGTTGCTTATGAATAAATGTGAGAAACTTGCTTCTTCTTAAATTTAAATCGAAAGTTGAACTAGTATTCGTCAATATTGTCTAAAAGTTGGACGGTGATTTAGAAATTGTTGACTTCAAAGATCCCGTGAGCTCCGATACTATTCTCGAGGGTGTAAAAACCTAGCCTCCTAAGTTTACTAAGGACAAGCTGAGAAGAAAGTCGTTACATGGAGTGATCTCACCTTTGAATCTCTAATTTCTAAATCATTGTCGGTTTTTAAACCTAATAAATGTCGATTTTTACGGTCAAAACTTTGAAAACAAGCACACACACCTAACTTAAATAACTTTGGGAGCGAAAAGTTAAGTCTCGGCTTACATAGATTGCTAATATAAGTAGTGTTAGCATTTTGCAAAAATGTTTGCACAATGGTTTTGAACTTAGTTGGGAAGTATTCAAAAGAGGATGACGATTACAATTCCCCGGAGTCACCCATTTTGTGTGATTCCCGTTCCATGATGCCATTTTCGAAAATCAAGCATTATATTTACGTTTGTTCTCGTTTTTATTTACTTGCATTTTATAATAAAGTCAAAACGGGGTGATATTTTTGATAACCTTGGTATTCTTTGATCCTTTCATTACTTCATATGATCGGATTGCTAGGGACTAGCAATTGTTTAGTGTGGGGGATTGATGAGTGGCCTTTTACTCATCATTTTATACCCGAAAAACCCCACAAAAATGACCAAAAACACCCAAATGGACCATATATTGTCACAAATATCCTTGGATTGTGTTTTATGTGTTTCAGGTACAAAAGGATTGAAAACGGGGCAAACATGGACAAAATCGAGCTTAATTTGGAAAAGTGTTCAAAAGCCGATGCCGGGAAGACATTATTTATTCGGATTTGATTCAAGCTCAAGAAATCTCAAAGTGGCCCTTGGATTATTCTCATTTGTCAAAAATGGTCCCTTGTTCAACTTTTGAAGAAATGGCAGATTCAGTCCCTACAATTTCTACATTTACAACATTGGTCCTTGTGTTTTATCATATTCTAAAAAAACCTATCCATATACTACACAACCGGATCCACACATACTACCAACCCAACAAACCCTTTAATCCCATTATACCTACTAAACCCAACTAAACCCCACAGCCCACATCACCACCCTTGGCCCAAACCCACTTCTGTAACTAAATAATAATACGGGGTCAAACCCCTAATTTAAAAAGAAGTCAAAATCCCTGAAAATTAAAACACTGTATATCTTCTTAACCTCTCCCTTTCTCGCTAATCCTCTGCTAAACACCCATCCATCCCCATCATCTCCACTACCAGCCAAGACACCCACATGGGGTTGTCTTTGGTCCCCCCCCCTCCACCTCATCAATCCTTGTTGCAAAAAGTATAATCTACGGATGAGATTTGAAGATGTGGGCAGCAAGGAATCATCCAAGGGTCATCAAAGAAGCACACGAAGCAAGTGAGGGACACACTCACAGAGAAAGTACAAAAAAACCCTAGTTGTAGTATTATAAATAGAATAGGATATCAGTTGTAATTTTTCAGGTTTTTATTTAGCTTAAAATTTAGGTAATTTTTCTTTTTTATTGTTATTGTTGTTTATTTTTCAGCAATGTAATTTAATTTCAAGTTAATGCAAATTTAATTTTTCTTGTTCGGTCAAACATAGTCAACTGCTTATTTGTGCTTGCTTATTTTTCTGCTTATTTGGTGTTTAGAGTAGCCCATTTCTGGTTTATCTTGTCTAAAATGCTTAGTATGAAGTTGGTAGATCATTAGTCTAGCTCTTAGTAAACTGCCTTTATTTTGCGTACCACCAAGATCACCCCAACCAGCCTTACTTTTCGATTTTTATTTTGCATGATTTTAGACCATTAGACTAGAAATTTGGCATGTTAGATTTCTGGTGGGTGGTTTGTAAGAATCACATTTTTTGGAATTTTTTAGATAGCTTGTTAATTGCTTTTTCTTAGCTTAAACTTGCCCCTTCAGGCCTGTGAAGTGTGTTTGGCAGTTTTAGCTTATTTTTCTTGTTTTTTATCTTATTGAGTTTTTGATTGCTTGAAACTGATTCTTGTTGGTTTAAATTTAGTTAGAAGTTAGTTTTATTGTAATTTTTGAGCTTGTACTAGGTTATGAGAGCTTGTGGTAGTACACAGTTAGATATAGTTTGTTGATTTTCTTTGTTTTTAGCCACTGTGATCCATAAAGCTTTCCCATAAGAACTTTTCCAAGCTTGCTTTCAGTTTTGTAAAAACTTTGTTTTCAAAAATTTATCCCTTTGCCTGTTTGTTCAGATTTCCAAAAGAGAACACTGAAAAAAAAAATGTTTGCAAAAAAATGCAAAAACCTGGGGTTCGAACCCCATACCTCTTGTTCACACACACACGCCCTTACCATTGCACCCTTGGGATTTCTTTAGTCATGACTTGCACCATTTATTTAATAACCCTTGTTCCCATTTAAGCAGTTCGATCTTAATTGCTTTTTCCCAGCTTATTGCAATAAGCTGGGACATCCCTTATATTTTTCACAGCTTTAGTTTGCTTTAAAGTATCTTTCCAAAAAATTCCAGATTTTTCTATTTTCGTTTAGTATTTTTAATTATTTATTTTCTTTTAATTCGCATTTAATTCATATTTAATTATTTAAAAGTCAAAAAAATATAATTCTTTTTTTCATAATTTTCTTTTGTCACTTAGGACGTAGGAAAATTATTTTGGTATCCGTAGGTTTATTTTTCATAGAATGTTACGCTTATGCTCGTTATTAGTTTCCGGTTTACGTTATTTTATTTTCGTTTTCGTAGATATTAGTAACCAGACAACCCTCGTTATTTCAAGCATTTTAATACCAAACCGAAAACGATATCCTCAATTTCACGCCTCGTTGGGACCTCGACCCGGGTATACGCTTATCCGGTATATTACAATTGGTTGTGTTTAGGTTAGACCGTCGCGAGTTGACTTTTCTTCGTGAGAGGTTTTGACTTGTGACGCGTTTGACAAACAACTATCATGGAGTTTGGGAGCCATCAAGGTTTTATTATCCGGAAACAAAAACTTGACCAAAGACATAACAAAATCATTACTTAAAATTTCCATAACCATTCAAATAGTGTTCATACCAATTTTAACCCATTAACATTCAAAATGGATAAGAATGGCTAGTTGCCAAACACCATTTTCGACCTACTTTCAAATACAATTTATACCATACACAAGTATAAATACAACTACAAACTTGACACCTTAAAAGATATGTAAAAACATATTCACTTCAACCGGGGGTTCAACCATGATTGAGCTCGGCGTCCTAAACTATGCTTACTCGCATAAACCTAAATACGCTTTCCAACCCGTGCCCAATCCTAAGCCTTTACCAAGACTTTACCTTCTTCACATAGAACTTACAAATATGCAACTATAACGGTAAGTGAAACACTTAGTAAGTAACCGAGTTAAAACATGATTAATACATCAATCATCATATAATGCAATATGAACACTTACAATAGTCCAACACTATACCATTTATTCTCACATACAATCGCTATAACAATTAACCTAATACCATAACATACATTAAGCACATAATAACAATCAACACATACCTTATCTTGTCCATAACCAAGGATAAACACTCAAACATCCAAGTCTTCTATTACGCCTTACTTTCTAAGTGACTGATTCCAAATCCTAATAACTTGTTTATAATCATATAATATGAAAACACCTATTAAACACATATTAACCAAGTTACTTTCCTTAGCTCCAAAGCTAAGTTACCATTATTTCACCATCATCAACCTTGCTTCCTAAACCAAGATCATCATAAACATAAACACTTAAAACTCATAATTAAATTACTATAACAATGGTTATACAACCATTAGCTTACCTATTTAATACTTCTAATCACCATATAATCATATCTTGATCATATGATGATTAACCCACAAAATTACTAACTTAATTTAATAAAACTTATCCTATAATTACTACTCCCTCCATCTCAAAAAGAGTGTCCACAAAAAAAAAAAAGAAAAAAAAAGAAAAGAAATAAAAGGACAAATTATAATATATGTAATTAATGTTAGTTTTGATTGATAAAAAGTCATTTTTACCCTCATAGTCAGTATAAAAATTAGAAATGAGTAATTAACGCAAGTTTTGATTATAAGGGTAAGGTAGGAAAATCAGTAATTACCAGTCATAATTACTATCCGTATAAAAAAACTAGACACTTATTTTTGGACAAACATAAATAGTAAGGTGAACACTTTTTATGGGACAGAAGAAGTATAACCTCATTAATAAGCTTAAAACATCATTTACTCAATTCCCTCAATTTGGGTATATAAACCCTAACTCTTCATTTCATCAATTAACTCAAATAAGAGCATGGACGGAGGATTACTAGGGCAGGGGTGGGCCCTAGCCCCTCCAAAATTTTTTGTATTTAATGTATTTTGTTCATAAATCAAGTGAAAAAAAATAAACAATTTTATCATTTGGTCCCCTTAAAATTACTCATTGATACTTCGACCCCCCTATAGATACAGTTCAAGCTTCGTCCCTGAATAAGAGGTTACTTACTTGTAAAGGATGATTGCTATGGACCTATTTCTTGGGTTAGAACACTATTCCACACTCAATTTAGCACTTGGAAAATCCTTGGTCTTCTCTCCTTTCTCCATCTCACGACACACACACTAAACACACTTCTGGATACTTGTGAAATGGTCAACAAAGTCAACCCCTTAACTAGTTATACAAAATCTGGTACAAGTTTTAAAATTTGGAAAAAGAGGTCCTCAAGTCCCTTTCCATCCTAATTTTGACACAATAAACTTTCTACAACTATAATATACATATTTGACTTACATAAACTTATGTTTGATTTTCGGGTTTTACTACTAACTTAACTTCCATTGACTAACCAATCATGTAAATCCTTTGAACTTACAATAGTCGTGGTTAAACCATTTCCCTGGAATTTTAGTAAATAAACTCTTAAAACCCGGTTTTGGGGTGTAGCACTTGAGTGATTGTAGTTTACTTATTTTAAACTCAAATTTCGACCGGGCTTTTGTATTAAAATATGGTTCGAATACGAATATTTTAGTTTTTGAAATTTAACGGTTCAAATTTCATTTTTCATGTTTCTAAAGCTTGATAGTGGTTACATTTAAGTTTCTATCGGTTTAAATTGTTGGTTATAGTTTAGATATCAAGATTTAGGCAATTTAAGTTCGATTTGGTTTTGTACTTTCTATCTCATGATCGGGTATCTCTCGTTGTTTTTTATTTCGTGATCTATAGAGGGAATCTCGGAACTGTCTCCACTACTTTACCAGCTATATCGAGATAGTGACTTTATCTCATTATTCTCTTACAAGGTTGTACTGTTTCCACCACTTTTCATTTTGGTTAAGAGATTTGACTAGTCAACCCGAGATAGCTTAGTCTCAGGAGGTAACATCTTAAAGAGATTGATTTTAAGATCATTTTATGAGGTTGTGATGTTCATCATCACGAGATTGGTTATCTTCTTTACGAGGTTACTATTTTAATTTCTGTTACGAGGTAGTGTTCTTAAGAGATATCATTGTATCTAAGTTACGAGGTAGCAGCTACGAAATTAATTCTTATTGGAGAGATTCCGAGATAGTATTTTCACTTTCGTTACGAGGTAGATTCTAAGTTAGAATTTTCAATTTGTTACGAGTTTGGGTTTAAAGATTGAATCACGAGGTAGTTGTTTAAGTTTGAATCACGAGATTATTCAAGATCTTGTGTTACGAGGTTGGTTACAAGTTTTGTGTTAGAAGGTTGTTAAGAAGTTGAAAAATACAAGGTTGTCTTTTAATATCAGTTACGAGATTCACTCCTATTCAATTTCAAAGTTTTGATCACGAGATTAATATTACCACTTTGTTACGAGATTCATTCACATCATTAGTTACGAGGTTGTTTTTATCACGAGATTCACTCTTAATTTTTTGATCACGATTTTGTTATATTATTGGTGTTACAAGATAGATAATTTACTTTGTGATACGAGATTTGTGATACGAGATTGGTTGTTATGAGATTCAACTACTCATTTGTAATACGAGATTGTGGGATACGAGATTCATATAGTCTTTTATTATGATTTATCTTACTCACTACATTTCACTTAACCATTTTCCATACTAAACATTTTGTGGAAACCGTAGGGGGGGGGGTGAATATGTTTCCATTTAAAAACTTAAAAACTTTGTTGCATCAAACACCCAATCAAGTGTGACGTAATATGAAAAGTGTCAACAATGATCATATAACATATAGAGATGGTATAAAGTAAACTACCACACAAACACAATCAAACCATGACACAAACATAGTCAACATAATATAAGCAACAAAGCACACAAGCATAAACGCAATGCAAATATAAATATAAAGCGATAAAGAATAAAATAAAAGTAAAGAGATAAGTAAGAAGGCACAAACCGGACACGATGATTTATAGTGGTTCGGTCACGAAGCTCCTCTTCGCCCTACTCCACTCCCCGAGTACCCAACTCTAGAGTTACTTCACTAATCAACAAGCTCCCTTCAGGCGGAGAAAACCGTACACGTCACTTATCCTATTTCCAACACTAAGCTAGATGTCGAGTGCTAATCTTAGCTAGCACCAATCTACCACGATCTACCCGATCTACCCTTGATCCACTTGATCAATACACAAGCCCACAAGCTACAAGAGATCTCCAAGATCTCAACAAGATCACAAGGATCTACTCCCACTTGACTCGATCTACCCAATCTACCCTTGATCCACTTGATCAATCACACAAGCCCAATGGCTTCAAGAGACCTCCAAGATCTCGACAAGATCATAATGATCAACCCTCACTTGACTCAATCTACCCTATCAACCTTTGATCAACTTGATCAACACACTAGCTCACAAGCTACAAGAGATATTCAATATCTCTATAAGATCACAATGATCTTCCCTCATAAACTCTCAAAAGAAAGATAGACTTGATGTATACTATGATATAATCAAGTGTGTAACAAATGTTACAAGTGCTCTACCTACAACTACAACACTTTGTATCTTCTTGGATACCTTGTGTTCTTCTCTTGCACTAGAAGAGGAATGAAGAGGATCTCTTGGTGGGAAGAAAGGATCACTCTTAAATAAACTAAGACTCTCTAAATGATCAAAGAAAGTGATCTAAGTGAGGAGGGATTAGACCAGAGAAAACTGACTGGAAAAATCAAGTTGAAAGTGTAAAATGGTCCACTATTTATAGGCAAGGAGAAAACTAGCCGTTACAGAGGGATGACACCACTAATTGTCACACGGCACCACTAAATTTAGTGGTACCGTCGGTACTTTAGTGGTACCGTGGACGCTCCTTCGTCGGTACTCCCCCTTATTGCACTACTTTCCTTTCTTCCCAGAAAGGCGAGCTTGCATCATCCCAGTAAAGTCTTCTATCACCACTTGTGAAGACGACTCCATGCTACGTATTCAAATACCCCCGAGCTCCCCCTAGCTCAATGCTCCCCTATGGTAATTGAATCCCCTTGTTTATTCACCTTAGTGTCTAGCGGATCCATGGATCAAATTCTTACAAAGACTTTTCCTACATCAAGGGTTAGCTTCGTGCAACATAATATATAAAGGAATATGAGCAACATTATAGGGATAGAATACACATAGCAAGACATGCAAGGGTTAAACTATGTTAAAGCGTGAGTGTCACAGCCTAAAAGTGTGCCAAAAGGATAAAGACCAAAAAGAAAGCCCAAGAAAGTTGAGCGACACAAAAAGATGAATGCGTATTGCAATTCAAAGACACTTGAGTGTCACAACCTGACCGACAACCTTAGGTGTAATTATTCAATCAATCACACTAATCAAGAATGAGATTTGTTCGTTGACTGACACACAAAATGACTTCTTCCAAGTTGTCATTGGGAAGGCAAGTTCTAACAAACCTTTTGAACAACATAATCATCTACCTAAGATGATTAATGTTAAGGATAGTTTGTTGATAAGACATGCTCTAAATGATTACTATTATGACAAGTCGTGCCATAAAGTAGACTCGATAGAGGTTATACAAAAAAATGAAAATGTGAACGATAAACACCTAGATGCGAATGGAAATGATTCCATAAGGTGGGAGAGTGTTGGTTTTGCCCTTTGAGGAAAGGTGGGAAAGGATGGTTTAGATTAATATATCGTTTGCACTGACAATGAGATGCATGATATATTTCAAAAGAGAAAAAGAAATTGTGCATGTGATCCTAACAGGATTAGGGGTGGATATCTCTAACGGGGTTGAGGTAACGAAGTTCTAGATTTCTAGCTTGGATGATCCTAGTTGTGTGTGTTAGAGATAATTTGGTGCATGAAGGGTTTCGTGTGATTGTGAGGATTGAAGGTTGTTTAACTGACTATCACTTATCCAAAGTGAGGAATAGTTGTAAGGTTTGAGTGTGATGATCGATGGGTTGAAGGTTCTTAGACTAACTATCACTATCAAGAGTGAAGTGTAGCTAAAAGGTTTGAGTGGGATTGATATAAGGGTTAAAGGTTTTGAAACTAAATATCACTGTCAAGAGTGAAGTTTAGTTATAAGGGTTGAGTGTGAAGATGAGATGCAAGATAAGCTTGCAATGGTGAGGCCTTATATAGGCAAGAGTTATGGGATTCGACTTAAAGTTGGTGGTAGTGTCCTATGGTGTAGTGAGGGAATCTTAGGGTGTATGTGAGTTTGCAAAATTGTGCAGGTTTGAGGTTAGGGATGCAGGGATCTAGAGGAAACAGTGAAAATTCGTCAAACAAAGGCACGGTACCACTAAATACCACACGGTACTGTTAAATTTAACGGTACCGTGACTTGGAAGTCACGAATTTTCCTGTGCAGCCTAGTTCTGGGCAGCTAAACGGAAGTTTTCTAGGGAATAAGAACCACATTTGTGTGTTCTTGAGAGTGTTTGTTGAAGGACTATATGAGTGTGTTTTCGCTCCCCCTTAATCTATGACCATCCGGACAAGATGTGAAAAAAAACAAAGAGGAAAACAAACGTTGACGGAAGCGATGAGCTTAGTAACATCATGACAAGTGGTGGATAGCATACAATAAACTTCACCTTTGAAGTCACGTAGCTCTTCTCAATCATTGTGAATATTCATAGAATATTCATATGATGAGGCATGTGATCACGTGGAGATATCCTAAGGGTTAAGAAGATAAAATCTTCAAGGTTGTGAGGTTAGTGATAAGGTTCTGGTGGGGTTATCTCTATTGATGAAGAAGGGTTATCTCAACTTATCCTAGCGGTTCTTCGCTTGAAGTGTGTAGAAGATGAGTAGGATGCGGAGGCATTAGTAGTGTAGAACTAAGGTTGAAAAGTGTAGATAAGTTGAGAAGATAATGGATACGGAAGTAACCAAACATATGGTGTATTCAGTACCATGTGGAAGTGAAAGGGGAAAAAGCTAAGGAATCAGAAGGTAGATAGAATCTATTCTGATATGAGACGGTTCTGGTTCAAGACTACATCAAGTGGGTTTCGATAGTGTTTTTGAAACAGTGAGAATTGAAAACAAGATAAACTGTCTCAACAGACAACGGTCCGACGGTACCGTTAAATTTAGCGGTACCGTCACCTATTTAAGGGTACCGTGACCTGCTGAGGTCAGTATGGACCAAGAATTAGATTTTTGACAAAGAAATTTCACATATGTTGTGATTTTTCTGGACCTTAGATTAAAGGAATTTATACCAAATAAATTCTTTTATGAATGAATCCAACGGGATTCGATGAACGTTGATCGAGAACGAGAGATGACATTTAATTGCATTTTGCAAATTAAATATACTTTAAATATTTCGGATGAAATATTTAAGTTGTCATTAGAATTTAAGAGGATTTTACGAATAAATCTCGTTGATTTAGTGAGACTTTTCGACACGAGGAGAGAATTTATACATAATAAATTCTTTTTACGAGATGAACGGTACTAGATGAGAAGAGATGACTTTTATATTTCCGAGGAAATACATAGGTAGTCATTAGAGCGATGTGAAGGATGACTTAATATTTCCAGTGAAATATTTAAGAAGTCATGAGACGAGACACAAGATATGACTTTAATATTTCCAGTGAAATATTCAAGTAGTCATAAGAGCGATGTGGAGAATGACTTAATATTTCCAGTGAAATATTTAAAAAGTCATGAGATGAGACGCAAGGAATGATTTGATATTTCTAGTGAAATGTTTAAAAGTCATGGGACGAGATAGAGGGAATGACTTGATATTTCCAGTGAAATATCTAAAAGTCATGAGATGAAATAGAAGAGATGATCTCAATATTTCCAGTGAAATATTCAAGTGATCATATGAGGAACGTGAGGAATGACTTAATATTTCCAGTGAAATATTTAGAAGTCATGAGATGAGACGTAAGGAATGACTCAATATTTCTAGTGAAATATTTAAAGAGTTATGGGACGAGACGCACGAGATGACTACAATATTTCCAGTGAAATATTCAAGTAGTCATAAGAGGGATGTGAAGAATGACTTAATATTTTCAGTGAAATATTTAAAAAGTCAAGAGATGAGACGTAAGAGATGACTTCAATATTTACAGTGAAATATTTAAGTAGTCATGAGAGGGATTTAAAGAATGACTCAATATTTCCAGTGAAATATTTAAAGAGTCACGAGACGAGACGCACGAGATGACTACAATATTTCCAGTGAAATATTCAAGTACTCATAAGAGGGGTACGAGGGATGACTTTAATATTTCTAGTGAAATATTTAAATAGTCATAAGATTTATGGAGTATGTTCCATCATTCCTAGACCTAGACGAAGATGGTTAGAGGATTCTCGTTTGAGAGGTTTGGTTGATTTACGGATTTCGATGTGCTTTGCACGCGAGTGTTTCACGGGGTTTTGAAAGATGTAACGCAGGGCCTATGGTGTTGATTCACAGCAGGGTTTTGGATCTTAAGAGGTGTATATTCACACGAGGATGAAAGGAACTACTAATCACTTATATAGTAACTCGTGAGTCCTTTGTCGCCCGAAGGTTGATGTTAGCTTTTAGCTTTTGGATGTGCGTTTTAACATATGTTGTTAAAAGGCTTGAATATGATGTTTCGGATATGACATTTAACAATTGCGATCGCAAGTTAAACTTACTTGAATATTTCGGATGAAACATTTAAGTTGTTGATGAACTCAAATAAGTACATTTGATTATTATCATTTATCCTATTTATTTGACTTGTTTTATTATATTATCTGTGAGAATTGATACGTTAATGTTTACTTTTGTAATTCTCAGGTAAAAACAAGTATTAAGTGAAACTTGGCGATTTTGGACTAATTATGGAGCAAAACAAGCAAGATATTAAGAGTCTACTGAAATGTACAAGATCAAGATCATTCTGCTCCAGATACGCCGCAACCTACTTATTACATACGGCGCATCACAATCAAGATTTCACAAGTGACAATCCAAGACGGCAAAGGACATGCGCCGTGTAATACCTGAAATTCAGATAACCTATAAAATGACCAAATTACCCCTGAAGCCATAAAACTTAATAAAAACACTTATAACAATTCTGAATTAATTCCAAACTTATGAAAACAACTACATATGAAACGAAATGAATTTCTGGGACAACATTACATTATATTGGATGTCAAGAAAATTAAAAATTCATATATACATATACATATGGTCCGAAAATAATTTATTAAATTATTTATAAGTTATAAAATTATGTTAAAGTAAGATAACTACAAAATAAATTAAGGAATTATACACCAAGTCAAAGTATGATCTTGAGCTAACTTGTGGGCCGAAAATTCTGAGAATAACCCCCCTCCTAATCGGCTATTATTATTTACACAATCAAATCTCTATTTTTCATAAAACCCTAATTTCCGAAAACCCTAGATCGACACACACTAAATTCGACCAAGCCTCCATTCGACTTTCTGGAACTGAGCAAGCAATTTTCTGGAGTCCATTGAGGTGTAAAGGAGCTACAAAAAATAGGAGTCGAGTTGTGGAAGCCTTCGTTTGATCGTGGTGTTTTGTTTTGTTCGATTCTTTGCGTACGATAGGTATAAAATCCCACGCCTAATTATTACGTTGTATAATTGATCTAACATTTTTCTAATGATATTTATGTCGAATATAACTCAGTAAAAATGTTAAACATGAATCATGCAAGTTAAATCATGCGTACGAAGTTACAAGAGATAAAACACACATAAATTACCAAATAGTGTCATACAATTTTTCTGGAGTGTAACCATAATTTTTACATGTTCTATACTGATAATATAAGCCTATAAAAATAACCACATGATTTATAGAAGCTCAGAATAATTGATGCAAATTATTGTTTATAATCGGATTATTCGAAAAATACAGAAAATCAAGAAGAAACCCTAGAATGCATTAGGGTTAGGGTTTATACTATTAGATCTGATGTAATTAATGTTTCAATGCATTAGGGTTAGGGTTTGGTTTTGCAAATAAAAAGGGCTATACGATTGGTAAATAAAAGTATAAGGGTTTGTTTTGTCAACTTTGAAACTTCTGGGATATTTTTGTAATGTCATATAAGTCAGTAGGAATGTGGGGAAAATATAACTTGAGGGTCCTAAGTGTAAATGTTGCAAGAAAATGAATTAATTATATTTATAAGTGTCGATTTGTAAATAATTAAAGTAGAGGGACTAAAAGTGTAAGATCTGGAAACTTGGAGTTATTTTGTGTAAATAATGTCATAAAGAATATAATGTGTAGTTTTGAGTATTTATGGGATTGGTATGTAATTATAAATAAATTATGATTTAAATGGTAAGTTTGGTAAAGTTAAGGGACCAATTGTGTAATTATTAAATTTCAAGGGTCTAATTCGTACTTCATATAATTATGAGGTGATGTTCTGTAAATTTGTGAAATAAAGTACTTGTTTGGTAAATATAGGTATCATAGGGATTAAATCAGTAACTTAAAGTATTTTCATTTTAAACCTTTGAATCTAATGAATTTACAATTAAAACCCTAAACTTTTGTAACTTGATAAAAGGTACCTTAATTCCATAATGATCTTGAAATAAGGACTTAACCTAATCTGGAATATTAACATCTTACTAAACCTGGAAAGTTACAAAATGGAAAAGTAAATTAAAAGTAAGAATCTGAGTTTGAATAATTCGTAATTCCGTCTTCTACTTCTTTAGGTGTGAAGAAGGAGAAGCCCTGATTTATGCTTCGTGTTTGCTTTCTTGTCTTTTGCTTTGCTAATAAGGTACAGATATTCCGTCCTTTTTCAGTAAGGGCTTTTCATTCCCTTTTTCTTTCAGAATTCATTTCCTTATTAGGATTCCCTATACCACTGCTATGTTCCCTTTTGTTTGTGAACTTTCGATCTGGTCTTTGATTTGAATCTTTTGCCATGTACCCTTGAGATATAACTTTTGATTAGGCTAGTATATTTGACCTTTGACCTACAGTTTGATATTACGAGCCAATCACTAGGCATGAGGGTTTCATGTCCATGTCATTGACGCACCTCTGACATGACTCTAGGGCAGGAGAGTGATGACCTGTTCCGTCCCTTATTTATTATTTGCTATGGCCATTATAATTATGATTATTGATTTGTCTGTGGGGCGTATGGGTGCATCCTAGATTTGACCTGTTATCTGTATATGTTATATGATTATGATTATTATATCTGGTGACTGATTGTGTGTGCGATACACGTCTTTCACTTTGTCTGAGAGCTGATCACTCTACACAGGTTTGTTTTATTATATTAGTATGCTATGGTATTATCGGTCGTCTGGGCTCGTGATGAATTGCTGTGTTTTTGTTTTTCTTAAATCTTATTCACTTTTGTTCTTTTCTTTTATTCATAATCCATTTCTAATTCCTGTCATTTTGACTTCATATTGGTATGATTTGTATTCCTGATTTGCTTTTGTATTTGCTACCTGCTATTTGTTCCCGTTATCTATATATCTGTTCACTGGGCTTTTGAAGCTCAGCCGCATTTCTTTTCCTGCGGCAGGTACTTAAGCTAGGAGCTGGGTTTAGCTTTGGGATGAGAGCGAGCTATTTCGGAGTTGACCTTAGTTGTTTAGCTTTGCCATTTGAACTTCAATTTATTTCGATATGCCATTGTTTAGGCATTTGAATATTGGATTTTGTACTTAAGTTATTTTGTCTTGCATTTTGATTTAAGTCATGTTGACTTATTTTGGATTAAATGTTAAGACTTATGATGTTTTTATTTATTGAATGTTCTGTGACTTCTGATATGCCACCATTGTTGTGATATCTTTACCCTTGTTGGGTTGGGGTGTTACAATTTATTGTATCAGAGAACAGGCTTTCATGAAAACCTTAGAGCTTAGGCTATCGACCTGTGAGGATTTGGGTAGACATTAGGTTTCCTTTCGTGTACTCTCTTTTCCTGTCCTGCTCTGCCATGTTTTTTCTTTTGCTCTATCATTTCCTGTTCGATCTTTCTAATCGTTTGAAAATCCTGTAGATGGTTGTTACTCGTCGTGGTGACTATTCCGATGGGGAGGAGCAAATCCCTAACCTGGAGGAGTTGGTGGCTAATGCTATAGCCAATTTGCTACCTGGGCTTAATGCTAACGAGGTGATCACTCGGATGATCAATGATTTCCGAAATGGAGCTGGTCCCTCTGGTGGTTCTGGTGGTGCTGGTCCCTCTAGTGGTGCTGGTGGTTCTGGTGGTGAGGGCCGACCCACTACCATTAATGGTTGGCTTGAGAGTTTCAATAAACTTAAACCGTTGTCTTTCAGTACTGCTTCTACTCCTCATGCTGCAGAGGACTGGATAACACACATGGAGAAGCTGTTTGAGGTGCTGGGTTGTGAGGATGAGTTTAAGACTCGTCTGGCTGCGTTTAAGCTTGAGGGTGATGCGCTTAACTGGTGGAAGGCGCACAAGGAAGCTAAGGGAGGTGATGCTTATGTTCTTGGTTGTACTTGGGCTAATTTTCGTGCTACGTTCTATAATCGGTACTTCCCTGTGTCTGAACAGCAGAGATTTATTCGGGAGTACAACACTATATCTCAGCTCGAGTCTGAGAATGCAGGGGAATTTCTGGAGCGATTCCAGAGATTGGTTAGCTTTGTGGGCCCGGTTGCTGGGGATGCTGAGCATCAGGCTAAGCATTATAAGTGGGCACTGAAGAGTTGGGTTTTAGATTGTCTTCTTAATCAAGAGTTCGCTGATCCGTCAGCATGTTGCGACGCAGCTCGCAACATCGAGATTTTTCATGAGAAGGTGGGTTACAAGCGAAACCGTGATGGCGACAGGATTCAGCAGCAGAGTCAGAATCGGGACAACAAGGGGTTTTCTGGTAAGGGCTTTGAATAGCGGGGTCAGTCGGACCATGGTCGTGATTATCAGGGTCAGCCAGGTAGGAGCTATGATCAGCGGAGACCAGATTCGAGAGGTCAGGATTCTGGTTCGATTCCTAGGCAGGGTGATGAGCGCCAGGGGCGCAATAATGGTCAGAAGCAGTGGAAGGATCAGCCTTCTAAGGGTTTTCAGCAGCAGTCTCGTGGTTCTGGATCAGGTGCTCAGAAGGGTTCATCTGGGAACTTACCTCCACCTCCTATCTGTACTACTTGTGGGAAAAGTCATCCAGGAGAGTGTCGTAGAGCGACTGGTGCGTGTTTCCGATGTGGGTCTGCTGATCATTGGGTGAAGGACTGCCCAAAGCAGAATCCTGCATCTTCCAAGAACTATCTTCTTCCTCCGCCTCCTCCACCTCCGAATACTGGGCGTGTGTTTTCTACTACGCGGGATCAGGCGGCTAAGGCTACAGGTACCATTACCGGCTTTTTGTATATTGGTGATTTTACTGTCTTCGCGTTATTTGACACTGGAGCAACACATTCTATCATATCTATGAAATTGGCTAAGAAACTGAACATACCTTCAACATCACTAAATAACCCAATTGCTATATCTACCCCCATGAAAAACCACATTCTTATCAACCATGAATATTTGAATTGTCCGTTACGCTTCGATGATCGGGTTCGTCCGGCGAATTTACTTCCTCTAGACATGATTGACTTTGATGTCATCCTGGGTATGGATTGGTTGGCTTTCCATCGAGCAACCATTGACTGCCACGCCAGAAATGTGATTTTTGGTGATCTGAATAATCCTGAATTCATTTTCCATGAATCTCGTCCTCTTAGAACTGTTAAAATCATTTCTGCCTTGAAAGCTCGAACCTTGATGTCTCATGGTTGCCAAGGTTATCTAGCCTCAGTTAAGGATTCGTCTGTTGAGAGTCCAGATATTTCTAGTGTTCCCATTGTTCGGGATTTTGCTGACGTTTTTCCTGAAGTACTTCCTGGTCTTCCTCCGGCTAGAGAAGTGGAATTTTCTATTGATCTAATTCCCGGTGCCGAACCTATCTCTAAGGCTCCGTACCGGATGACACCTGTTGAACTGAAAGAGTTGAAGGAGCAACTGGAAGAGTTGCTGGACTGTGGATTCATTCGACCTAGTGTTTCGCCATGGGGTGCTCCTGTGCTTTTCGTCAAGAAGAAGGATGGGTCTATGCTTCTGTGTATTGATTATCGTGAGCTTAATCGCATTACCATTCGAAACCGTTATCCGCTTCCTCGCATTGATGACTTGTTTGATCAATTGCAAGGAGCTAAAGTTTTCTCCAAAATCGACTTGCGATCGGGTTATCACCAATTGCGAGTTAAAGAGCAGGATGTATCTAAGACCGCTTTCCGCACCCGTTATGGACACTATGAGTTCCTGGTTATGCCTTTTGGCTTAGCAAATGCTCCTGCTGTGTTTATGGATTTAATGAATCGGGTTTTCCATGAATTTCTTGATAAATTCGTCATTGTTTTCATCAATGATATCCTGGTATATTCTAAATCGTCCGAGGAGCACGAGCAACATTTGCGTATTGTGCTGGGTATCCTGAGGCAGCAGAAATTATTCGCGAAATTTTCTAAGTGTGAATTCTGGCTAAACCAAGTAGCTTTCCTTGGTCACATTGTGTCTGCAGATGGTATCACCATGGATCCATCTAAAGTTGAGGCTATCACCAAGTGGCCGAGACCTACCACTGTGACTTAAGTCAGGAGTTTTCTAGGATTAGCTGGCTACTATAGGCGTTTTGTGGAAGGATTTTCTAAGTTGGCTTTACCATTGACTCAATTGATGCGGAAGGGTGAAAAGTTCGTATGGACTGATGAGCGTGAGCAGAGTTTTGAAGAGTTGAAACGGCGTTTGGTGTCTGCACCTATTCTAACTTTACCATCGGGTTCTGGAGGTTTCCAAATCTATAGTGATGCTTCTAAGAAGGGTTTGGGCTGTGTGCTTATGCAAAACGGCAAGGTGATTGCCTATGCTTCGAGGCAACTGAAACCCTATGAGGAAAAATATCCAACTCATGATTTGGAGTTAGCAGCTGTTGTTTTTGCATTGAAGATCTGGAGACATTATTTGTATGGCGAATCATGTGATATCTTCACTGATCACAAGAGCCTCAAATACATCTTTACTCAGAAGGAGCTTAATATAAGACAGAGGCGATGGCTAGAGCTTCTGAAAGATTATGACACGAACATCCAGTATCATCCAGGTAAGGCTAATGTGGTTGCAGATGCACTTAGTTGGAAAGCTGGAGTGATTGCTAGTTTGGAGATTGATCCGCATGTCCTCAAGGATTTGGAGCGTTTGGATGTTGAGTTGTGTGTTCGGCGGGATGTTGGTTACTGGGCTAGTTTAAAGATTGATTTAAATCTGATGTTGCGTATTAAAGAGGCTCAGAAAGACGATGGTGAGCTCTGGGCTATTGTTCAGAATATTGAAGAGGGTAAGCAAACTGAATTTAGAGTTGATGATGATGGAGTTGTCTGGTATGAGGATCGTTTATGCGTGCCTAATGATTCCGACTTGCGTGAGGCTGTGTTGACTGAGGCTCACAGTTCTCCTTTCGCTATCCATCCTGGTTCTACCAAGATGTATCGGGATCTTAAGCAGCATTTATGGTGGAACGGTATGAAGCAAGATGTGGCGTTATTTGTCGCTAGATGCATGACCTGCCAGCAAGTTAAGATTGAGCATCAGCGAGCTAGTGGACTGTTACAACCTTTGGAGATTCCTACATGGAAATGGGATGAGATTTCCATGGACTTCGTTTGTGGTCTGCCTGTTACTCGTAAAAGACATGATGCGATTTGGGTGGTCGTTGATCAGCTAACTAAATCTGCTCATTTCTTACCTATCCGTATGACCTATAGTGTCAGTAAGTTGGCGGAAGTTTTTCAGCAAGAGATTGTTCGATTGCACGGTATGCCTTTATCTATTGTGTCCGATCGTGATCCTCGTTTCACTTCGCATTTTTGGAAGGGACTTCATAAAGCTTGGGGCGCTCGCCTTAAGTTTAGTACTGCATTTCATCCCCAAACTGATGGTCAGTCTGAGAGGACCATTCAGACTTTGGAAGACATGTTAAGGGCTTGTGCATTGGAATGGACCGGTAGTTGGGATGAGTACTTGTGTTTGGTAGAGTTTGCGTATAATAACAGTTGGCATGCGAGTATTCAAATGGCTCCCTTCGAGGTGTTGTATGGTAGGAAATGTAGGGCTCCTGTTTGTTGGAATGAAGTAGGTGAACGTCTGATTGAAGGACCTGAGATGATTGAGATCACAAATGAAAAGGTAGCTGTTGCTAGAGAGAAACTGAAAGAGTCGCGTGCTCGCCAGAAAAGTTATGCTGATAAGCACCGTCGGGATCTAGAATTTAATGTAGGTGAACGGGTATTCCTGAAAGTATCTCCTTTCCGTGGTGTCAGGCGTTTTGGAATCAAGGGCAAGTTAAGTCCTAGATTTATTGGACCATTTGAAATCCTGGAGCGTATTGGGGAGGTTTCTTATCGTTTGGCCTTACCTCCTCAGCTATCTCATGTGCATAATGTTTTCCATGTATCTCTCCTGAGAGGATACAATTATCATCCACTGCATGTGGTGTCTTATCCACTTGATCAGATCCGGCCTGATATGTCTTTGTCTGAAGAACCGGAAGCGGTTCTGGACCGTCAGGAACGAGTTATGAGGAATAAAGTTATTCCTTTCGTAAAGATTCTTTGGAGGAATCACCCGGAGCGTGAGGCTACCTGGGAAACCGAGGAATCGATACGAGCTAGTTATCCGCAATTCTCGTTCTAGTCTGGTATGTCCTTGTTTTGTTTTCCGCTCTCTTTTCTTTCTACTTCCTGCAAATTTCGAGGACGAAATTTTTTTGTTAGTGGGGAAGAAGTTGTAATACCTGAAATTCAGATAACCTATAAAATGACCAAATTACCCCTGAAGCCATAAAACTTAATAAAATCACTTATAACAATTCTGAATTGATTCCAAACTTATGAAAACAACTACATATGAAACGAAATGAATTTCTGGGACAACATTACATTATATTGGATGTCAAGAAAATTACAAATTCATATATACATATACATATGGTCCGAAAATAATTTATTAAATTATTTATAAGTTATAAAATTATGTTAAAGTAAGATAACTACAAAATAAATTAAGGAATTATACACCAAATCAAAGTATGATCTTGAGCTAACTTGTGGGCCGAAAATTCTGAGAATAACCCCCCTCCTAATCGGCTATTATTATTTACACAATCAAATCTCTATTTTTCATAAAACCCTAATTTCCGAAAACCCTAGATCGACACACACTAAATTCGACCAAGCCTCCATTCGACTTTCTGGAACTGAGCAAGCAATTTTCTGGAGTCCATTGAGGTGTAAAGGAGCTACGAAAAATAGGAGTCGAGTTGTGGAAGCCTTCGTTTGATCGTGGTGTTTTGTTTTGTTCGATTCTTTGCGTACGATAGGTATAAAATCCCACGCCTAATTCTTACGTTGTATAATTGATCTAACATTTTTCTAATGATCTTTATGTCAAATATAACTCAGTAAAAATGTTAAACATGAATCATGCAAGTTAAATCATGCGTACGAAGTTACAAGAGATAAAACACACATAAATTACCAAATAGTGTCATACAATTTTTCTGGAGTGTAACCATAATTTTTACATGTTATATAATGATAATATAAGCCTATAAAAATAACCACATGATTTATAGAAGCTCATAATAATTGATGCGAAATATGGTTTATAATCGGATTATTCGAAAAATAAAGAAAATCAAGAAGAAACCCTAGAATGCATTAGGGTTAGGGTTTATACTATTAGATCTGATGTAATTAATGTTTCAATGATGGTGTCATGATGGTTTAATGATTAGATGAAAGTAGGGTTTGGTTTTGCAAATAAAAAGGGCTATACGATTGGTAAATAAAAGTATAAGGGTTTGTTTTATCAACTTTGAAACTTTTGGGATATTTTTGTAATGTCATATAAGTCAGTAGGAATGTGGAGAAAATATAACTTGAGGGTCCTATGTGTAAATGTTGTAAGAAAATGAATTAATTATATTTATAAGTGTCGATTTATGAATAATTAAAGTAGAGGGACTAAAAGTGTAAGATCTGGAAACTTGGAGTTATTTTGTGTAAATAATGTCATAAAGAATATAATGTGTAGTTTTGAGTATTTATGGGATTGGTATGTAATTATAAATAAATTATGATTTAAATGGTAAGTTTGGTAAAGTTAAGGGACCAATTGTGTAATTATTAAATTTCAAGGGTCTAATTCGTACTTCATATAATTATGAGGTGATTTTCTGTAAATTTGTGAAATAAAGTACTTGTTTGGTAAATATAGGTATCATAGGGATTAAATCAGTAACTTAAAGTATTTTCATTTTAAACCTTTGAATCTAATGAATTTACAATTAAAACCCTAAACTTTTGTAACTTGATAAAAGGTACCTTAATTCCATAATGATCTTGAAATAAGGACTTAACCTAATCTGGAATATTAACATCTTACTAAACCTGGAAAGTTACAAAATGGAAAAGTAAATTAAAAGTAAGAATCTGAGTTTGAATAATTCGTAATTCCGTCTTCTACTTCTTTAGGTGTGAAGAAGGAGAAGCCCTGATTTATGTTTCGTGTTTGCTTTCTTGTCTTTTGCTTTGCTAATAAGGTACAAATATTCCGTCCTTTTTCAGTAAGGGCTTTTCATTCCCTTTTTCTTTCAGAATTCATTTCCTTATTAGGATTCCCTATACCACTGCTATGTTCCCTTTTGTTTGTGAACTTTCGATGTGGTCTTTGATTTGAATCTTTTGCCATGTACCCTTAAGATATAACTTTTGATTATGCTAGTACATTTGACCTTTGACCTACAGTTTGATATTACGAGCCAATCACTAGGCATGAGGGTTTCATGTCCATGTCATTGATGTACCTCTGACATGACTCTAGGGCAGGAGAGTGATGACCTGTTCTGTCCCTTATTTATTATTTGCTATGGCCATTATAATTATGATTATTGATTTGTCTGTGGGGCGTATGGGTGCATCCTAGATTTGACCTGTTATCTGTATATGTTATATGATTATGATTATTATATCTGGTGACTGATTGTGTGTGCGATACACGTCTTTCACTTTGTCTGAGAGCTGATCACTCTACACAGGTTTGTTTTATTATATTAGTATGCTATGGTATTATCGGTCGTCTGGGCTCGTGATGAATTGCTGTGTTTTTGTTTTTCTTAAATCTTATTCACTTTTGTTCTTTTCTTTTATTCATAATCCATTTCTCATTCCTGTCATTTTGACTTCATATTGGTATGATTTGTATTCCTGATTTGCTTTTGTATTTGCTACCTGCTATTTGTTCCCGTTATCTATATATCTGTTCACTGGGCTTTTGAAGCTCAGCCGCATTTCTTTTCCTGCGGCAGGTACTTAAGCTAGGAGCTGGGTTTAGCTTTGGGATGAGAGCGAGCTATTTCGGAGTTGACCTTAGTTGTTTAGCTTTGCCATTTGAACTTCTATTTATTTCGATATGCCATTGTTTAGGCATTTGAATATTGGATTTTGTACTTAAGTTATTTTGTCTTGAATTTTGATTTAAGTCATGTTGACTTATTTTGGATTAAATGTTAAGACTTATGATGTTTTTATTTATTGAATGTTCTGTGACTTCTGATATGCCACCATTGTTGTGATATCTTTACCTAGTACGAGAAGAGAAAGATAGCCGAAGTCAGACGCATTAGCAGCACAAGACACACCCTAAACGAAGATACAAGAGCTGTAAGAAGGTCCTGCATGTATTCAATTCATTAAGTAGTTTTGTTTTATTGTATTAGTACACTTTAATTCATCAGGATTGATGGGCCAATTCCATGTGACTACGGAAAACCATGGGCACCCCTTAAAATTGCTTTCCCATTAATTAAAGTTTATATGTTGATGTCTTTGGTGACTTTTATTAGTGCATTGATAACCTCTGTGTCTAGCTGAGCATTGCTTGGGTCGCCATGCCCCTTCCTCGCCTATTTATTCTATCGTTTCTAGGATAGTGGGATAGTCATAAGTGATCATTAAGGGTTTACTCGCCGATAAGATTAGAGCCAACGAGAAAGGTTTAACTCTCGATGCGTCGCATCGAACTATACACTTCATATAAAACTAGCAATAAAACAAGTGACAAGCTACTTAATTATCAGGACAGGTCTTCTTATTGTCTCAAGTATCTATCTGTGTACGTGTGTGCTAATCGCTGATTCGTGCTCATTAGTTTAGTTTATTATTTAATTATAACCAAACCGTGCCAGTCTCTCAGACTGAACCCCCCTTGCGTTAGATTAGGTTGTACAGTTAACTTAAGATATTAAAATACTGATTAGAATAACTAGATAATACGTTCCACTCTTAGTGATCGACACTCTACTTACCATTATATTCATACTGACCGGGTACACTGCTCGTTAAAGTGTGTGTTATTGATAAGTCGGCTAAATATAAATTTAAAACTTGAATACTGCTAAAACCACAACGACACACCGTGGATATAAAAATTAGAGCAACGCACACATACATCAGTTGTCAACCCTACTCCGAGTTCTACTAGGTTTGTATCTAACCTTCCCATGACAAATGGGTGTATTACTTGGAAGAAGGCGAAATGATGACCAGGGAATTAGGACAACTTCTCGACTACTTTAACTTATAGGTTTTGACACTAGTGTATGACTATATGACTTCTAAGGGTTCATAGTGATAGGCATACCTAATTCCTAATGTGTTAAAAGGACATAGTGTGGGTGCAAAATTTACAAGCAAATCACGTAAAATGCACATACGGAATAAGTTGTGTAGAAGTTGTGAAGAAGTTGTGTAGAAGTTGTGAGATTGGTTCTAGCTACGATTAGAACTCGACATTTAGCTTTGTGTCGTTAAAACGGTGTAAGTGAAAGTTGTGTAAGGTTTCTCCGCCATAAGGGAGTTTGTTGACATAGTGAAGTGAACTCTCGAGTAGGTGACTCGAGGAGTGGAGTAGGGCAAGGAAGGTGTCCTTGTAGCCGAACCACTATAAATCTCCGTGTTGTGGTTTGATCTTTCCATCCCTATCTTTCATTTCATTTCATTTACTTTACTTACATTGTTTATCTATATTTGTTTATATTTGTTCATATTGATCAAGAGTTGAATTCACATAAAATCGAATCGAAGTTTTAAAAAGTAAACAAAAAGTTTTCATAAATTAAAAAGACGTAAAACTATTCAACCCCCCCTTCTAGTTTTCCACAGTATATTTCAACAAATATGCTTTTCTAAGAGGAAACTTATCACTCTTACGAATGCTTAGTGAAACAAGTATTTTAGTATATGACCAATTTTACTTGTTTATGCAATGACACATGATGTATTAGGTTATTATTCAACTCTAATATCCTATAGTTGTTAACATGATGCAATGTATTCTCTTGTAACATAACCATTCATGTTACAAAGAAAATAAGATGCATAAGATATAAGTTATCTTTTGTCAATCTTTTGATAAGAGAAATACATGTGAAATTCTCGAAGATTGATGACGTACATAATAGTTAATAACATATTATGTGTGACACTTTTACTAGACATGTGATTTTGAGTGTTGAGTCGTTCATGAGCAAAGTTTACATATGTTGTTTGTTTGCTCGTGTTTGGTTTTTTGGAAATGACACATTTACTAATTGCATTGCAATGTAAATTACTTGTATATTTCAGATGAAACATCCAAGTTGTCAATCCTACTTAGTTGTGTATTTTATGCATCTTTTAAACATATTAGTTTAAAGTTTAGAACACAACCGTTGGACAAGAAGACTCAATATGGCATCTTCAACACAAATGTGAGTTATGATCCGATGCATATTATTTTCGTCTTAAGATGACGTAATTATTTTCATAACAATCGAATGTGATTGAGTATGTAGATTCAAGATAATATATTTCATTATATTTTGATGTTATCTTGAAGCTAGACAAATAATGACTCCAATTTCATGTCCATATTCGAAAACTTGTCAATTAGATTCGATAATGATATCAATCATAATTTGAATAATGAATTGATATGTACTCGAAATCTTTCTTGACCCTCACGATCACTCCTTTTAAAAAGAAAATAAAAACTTAAGGAATGTGTTCCATTTATTTTAATACTAGTTGTATGTGTGAGGTTAATGACATATTAAGTTACTACTTCGATATTGTCATTTATTTTATTTGAGAAAAACTATTTATATTATTAAGTATAATATTCTTAGTTTTTCGACACCTCATTAGTATAAAAATAATTATCTTAACTATTTTTATACAACATACATAAAATACTAAATATTTAAAATATTTTGTGTGTGTGTTAGATCAATGCAAGTTTAATACATTTTCTTTTACTTAAATACTAATGTATTCATATGATCTTTTATCTTGTTTAGACAACCCATGGTCAAGCAAGACAAAATGATGTAATGTTTTAGTGATCATGTTATGGATCTTATGAAAGTGTCAAGTATTTTGGGGTGATATACTTTTTACACTTAAACTTTTAGAAAAATAATTGTGTAAGACAATATCTTTCGACACACATGATCAACCAACTTAGTTTCTATTCCTAAGAAGGTTACTAAACCATTTTAAAAACTTTCAACATATGCAAGAAAAATGGTTTATGCCTATATGCAATGCAAACTAATTACTCAATATAGTGCAAGGGATTTAGCATGAGCCTTATAAACGCATAAACCGGAAGACTATAATAAAAAAATAGCATGAAAGACACTTATGCTTATAGATAAAATTAGCTCAACTAAAGATAACAATAAGCATACAAAAATATTAACTAACGATACCAAGACAAAAAGAAAAACAAATAGTCATTTAGCATAACACACAAAAATACTTATCGTTATTTTGTGTATTAAGTATGACAATGTACACTTAGCTTGATTTTATTTGAAAATGAATTATTTTCCAACCCATTTCAAAATTTGATCAAGTTTAACACTTTGAAAATATGAATACATCAATGTGTGATATTTTGTAGAGTTTTAATAAGCATATATAATACTATTATTTAACCTTTCAAATCATGTAATGGTTAGTTAGTCTATAAACTTTATGAGAAGATGTACTTCTTTGACAATTTGTTTCAAGTTTTTTTTTTATTTTATTTTTTATTTTTATTTTTTTTCACCAAAATAGTTTGCGATCAACTTTTCATTGTGAGTTCATCACCAACAATTATACCTCGCCATCATGAATGTACTTGTCTAGCTTTTGGTATTAACTGAGTTTTGATACAAAAGTTTTACCTGTTCGAAACAAATAATTTTAACAATGTACATCAATAAATTATTCAATAAAATTAGCTTATTATCGATGTTATGCATGATGTAGTCCATTATTAACCATACATATTGTAAAACACGAAAATTCAAAACATGCAAAATCACCAAATTGCCCCTGAAACTTTATAATTCAATTAAAACATATATAAAGCACCAAATAAATTCCAAACTCTTGGTAATGAGCAATATATGAAGTGGAATAATTTTGAGGCAAAATTTTAACACTTTGCATTGTACAAAATTTAAATGTCACCTACAAATACTTGTACATACCGAAAATCATTTTTATTTATTTAGTTATATTTAAAATCATTTTACAAAGAGATAATCATCCAACTTAAATTGGGAAACAATCAAAATCCTGGAATTTGATTTTGTCAATCAATAATACCGATCCTTTAGCACCTCTCCTCCCCTATATCATGGCTTCTATTCTTTTCCCATTTAATTTCCCATTCGAAACCCTAACAAAACAAACACAAAATCCTCTCTTCTCCATCCGATTTTCTGGAAGCTTGTGGGTAATTTTTTGGTGATCATCAAGGTTCAAGGAAGCTAGGAAAAATAGTGGTGAGATCGTAGATTCGTTGGATCGAACGTTGGAGCTTTTCCTTGTCGAGTTTTCTACCCGATAGGTACACAAATTCGTACGCCTATTTCACACGTTCTAAAATTCGTTTGGTATTTTTCTCATGATCTTTACATCATATATGATTCGTATAAATTGACTAAATCAATCCATGCAAGCTTGTTTGATCGTAAGAATTATTAAGATTAAAAACACGAATAAAATCTAAATCTATTAATGCGAATTTTCTGCGTCTCGAATATAATTTATTTGGGTTCTATACATGTCATATGACTCTGGAAAAATGGTCCTTGCATTTGTCGAAGCTTATATCACTCTTGATGAATTATTTTGTTAATCGGTTAAATAGAAAAAAGGGGTTTGTAATTAAAACAAATCGTATGAGATTAGGGTTAGGGTTTTGATGATGGATCTGAGTAACTAATGTGTTTTAAGGTTGTTTTAATGATTAGTAATGTTTGGATAAATTAGGGTTAGGGTTTGTGGATTTAAAATGTTTACCGATTGGATTTTTGAAAGTAAAAGGGTGTGTTTTGTAATTTTCTAAACTTGTGGGTTATTTTTGTAAGTCAATTCGGATCAGGGGTAAAACGTATAAATTATAATATGGGGGTATCTTGTGTAAAATTTGTAAGTAAAAGGTTTATTTGGTAATATATGATTCGAATTGGAAACTAATTGAAATAGAGGGGCTGTTTTGTAAATTCTGTAAACTTAAGGGTGTTTCGTAAAATTAATTATGTAAGGGGTATGATGTGTAATTTTGGATACTTAAAGGCTTAATGTGTAATTATTAATAATTTATGAGTCGAATTGTATAAGGTATAAATTAAGGGACTTGTTTTGTAATTTTTATAAAATGGAGGGTGATTCTTCTCATAATATTGTTTAATTGATAACTTAACCTACTTTGAAATATTTAAATCTTGCTAAATATAGAAATCTGCTAATTATAAAAACTTACTAAATAAGGAAACTTTCTAAAAATAGAAACTTGCTAATTTTGGAAAACCTGCTAAATATGGACAGTTACTATTTTTGGAAAGTTACTATATATGGAAAGCCGACTAAAATAAGTAATCTGAATTAAATAAGCTATTAATAAGACAGTCATGAATTCGTGTAGATTCGCTGAACATGGAGTTTGCTTCTGACCTTTATATTTCTGTTGTGTTTTCACTTGCGGTATAAGGTATAAATATTCTGACCTTCTCACAGGTTTCTCATGAACTCTTTCTCTTCCATCTTGTTTCCCTTGAACCTTGCTATGTTTCCCTTGTTTTGTGAACCTTGCTTTGCCCCTTTGATTTGTTAACCTTGCCATGACCTCTTTCATATTCTGATCTGTTTAGCTTCTGATTTGATGCCATTGCTATAATACCCTTTGCTTTGAACCTTTTCTATGATCTCCTTTGTTATGATCTCTGATATGAATCTATACTGTGAAAACCTTTTAATTATGACCTGGAAATGTTTTGAGAAAAATCGTTGGTTTTAAAATGATGTTTATGAGTACGATACGATACTACTTTTATATGAAAATATACTAACTTTTAGGAAAATTATTTTTAAAGACTGTCCTTATGAAAAACCGTTTTGAAAGATCATTTTATGAAAACTACTCTGGAAGATCATTTTCATGAAAAACTACTTTGAAAGATCATTTTTATGAAAACCATTATTAAAGGATTGCTTTAAATGAACTTTTGCTATGAAATTTTGATTTTGAACCTTGATATACTCTTCTGAACCATTTGATATGATCCACTTGATCTGAATCTTGACTTGAAACTTTGATATGAACCTTGATCTGATAAACTCTGATTTAAATCTAATTGATTTTGAACCTCTGATATTACTTCTGAAATAATTGACATGAACCTTTATTTATGACACTCTGATTTTGATATGATATCTGACCTTGACCACGGTTTGATACCCGAGCCATTTCACTAGGCATGAGGGTTTCATGTCCTTGTCATTGATGCACCGATGACTTGACTCTAGGGTAGGTGAGTGATGACCTATCCCGTCCCTGATTTTATCTGTTATGTAGGAGAAGAATCTGGCCTACTTGGGGCGTATGGATGCATCCTAGATTTGATCTGTTTCTGTTTATCTGTATTTGTTTATCTGTTATATATATCTGGTGACTGATGGTGTGTGCGATACACGTCCTTCACATATCTGGGAGCTGATCACTCCATTTGATACATGAGGACACCCCTCATATTATCTGGTTACTTGAGAGGTATCCCCTCTAGATTGCTTATGTGGTTCCATTGTTATGATATTATCTGTTCTGGGCTCGTGGTGGATTACTGCTTTCTTACCTTATAACCTTTTTCTTTTCCTTTATTCTTATCCATTATCATCCCTTGACTCTTATTATATCTATATGACTTTTACATCTTTTACTTTTCACTTTTCTCTACTACTGCTTTGTTATCGTTATATCTGTTCACTGAGCTCTCGTAGCTCAGCCGCATTTCTTTTCCTGCGGCAGGTTTTAGTTTGGAAGCTGGGTTATGAGTGGAGAGAACCTTGGACTTAGAAGATCTTGATAGCTATTTTGGATTAGGGATGACTAGAAGTTATTATATTTTAGAATTAGTATTTATTGGAAATTCTCGTTTGTAACCTTGTAGTTTCAGAAATTCATTTGTAACCTTTGAGATTTCTTGTATTACTATGGATGTATGCTTTTGTTTGATCTGATATGAAACCATTATTGTGACATCTTTACCCTCGTCGGGTTGGGGTGTTACAATTTATGGTATCAGAGAGACAGGCTGCGACTCGTAATACATTTACCCTTGGCCTGTGAAGTTTGGACCACTAAGTTCCACTGTAGGCGCTCATAAGACAACCTTTGAAAATTTTCTTTAGGATTTCACTATAGGAACTTAAGTTCTGACCAGTGAGGAATGGGTATACTATAAGGCATTTGTTTAAGTATCATTGCTTCCGCGTCACTCTGATTCGTGCCTTGCTTTTAGTTAAGCCTGTTGAAATCATATTTGGAGGTTGAAAGCTTATGCCTTGCACCACCTAAGATTTGAAACCTAAATAAATCTTGAAGGCATTGAGAGTTGCATAGTAGTTGCCTGACACTATTTAATCCTTATCTTCGGATTCCGACTCTGACCTCTGATCCTATTTTTAATCATTTTGATGCCTCTTCGGGCATTCTGAGAATCTCCATGACGATGACATACTTGATACATTATGTTATTTGACTCTTGCTTTTGATAAACATCTATGAATTTTTCCGACGCTATTTGATTCCATCTTACCCATCTCTGTCCCTACGAGAAGTCTTGTGGTGTTTAACCACGAGTATAAGAATGTTTCCTTTCACTTTTGAAAGATAAGACTTGCTTGTCGATCTGTTTTCCTTCGGATAGTTAACTTTGATTTTATTCTGATAAAGGATTGGTTGATTGATCATTCAATATTGACAACTATCCTCCTATGTCTCACCTTTGACGTTTGAAATAATTTTGAACTCCCTGCCATGATTTCCGATTGTTAAACTTTTGCTATCACTGCCTGATTTTGATCTTCACTTCCGATCTGTTTGATAAACATTTTGATACCTCTCCGACCATCTCAAAGGTCATTTAACCCCAATGTGTTTGACACATTCTATAAATTCATTACCAGTGCTGGATATAAATGTATCATCCGAAACTACTCAGTCCTGCAAAATCCATTACTACTCCTATGAGAACTCTGGTGATTATTACCTATGAATATAGAAAGTTTTACCTTCCGCCCTTTGAATGATAAATCTTGTCTGCCAACCAGTTCCTTTGGAAGAATACGATGTAAAGACTTCCTCAGTATGGATTTGTTAACTAAGCATAACGATGCTGACAACTGATATCCCATGCGCCTTACTTTTTTTTTACAACCTTACGGTGTTCGTATTACCAATGATGCACGCCCTACCTGCCCCTATGCTAAAAGCTAAACAAATTTCAACACCTCGAATTGTTCATTTATCCATCTCAACACTATATTGAAGCATGTACTTGACCTTGATAAATGAACTATCCGTCTGGCTTAACGACCGTACTCATCCTACGAATCCGTTTACTTTTGATATATTCGATTCTGAGGTCTTTAGTTTATGGATTGGCTGGCTCTTCATAAAGCTGCCAGAGATTACCATATCTGATATGTGACCTTTAGGAGTCTATTTTCATCCTACTTTTGTTATGATGACCCTCAACCGCTCAAATCTGATAAGATTAATGTTGCTATGGAAACACTTACTCCGACCTCATTTGATTATCAATTTCTTCTGACACCTATTAGTATCCACCCTTAGGAAGCTTTGGCATTAGAAGTCTTGTTGTACAAATTTTCTGGTGTTTTCTGATGAACCTTTTGGGATTCTCTCCTGCTCGGGAGATAGAGTTGGCATTGAACTGATCTCAGTTGACGAACCATGATGCTATAGAAGTTGAGAGATTGAAGAAGCTGATGGAATATGATTTTGTTCACCTCAGTATTCCCTTGAATACCCCTATTAGTTTATGAAGAAGAAAGAGGAAATTATGCGTCAGCGTATCGACTATCGTAAACCTAACCGTATCACTACCCGTAATCATTTTTCATTTCCACGTGTCAATGATTGAATTGTTCTATCTTTGTAAATTCTGTATCAGACGGCCTCATTTAATGTTTGAAGGACTGAAGAAGCAACCACCAGAACTTCTAAGATAGGAGATGACTAACTAAGAGTAACGTCCGTGAAGCATTTCAGTTTTCTTCGTAAGGAAGAAGATTGGTGATGTGAAGTAGATATGAAGTTTTCCCTGAGATGATTCATGAAGCTGCTTTCGTACTCGTTGTGATCATTACGAGTTTTAGATGATGCCAATTGTATTGGCTAATGGAATTATGTTTTTTTTGCGAGTATTTGGACAATTGTCATAGTATGACAGTGTGTTTGTGCTCAGAGACGAAAGAGGAATATGTAGACCATTTCCTATTAAGTAGAATGACCCTTTGTTCTGGAAAAATAGGTTTGATTGGCGTTCGGAGATTGTTGCAGACAACACTACCGGGTATCCTGTGATGTCAGCAATTGAGTTGGCAAATTTCAAACTGTGCTAGAAGACCTGTCAAAGACGCACAGTCTTGCTTCTCTATTCATTTTAGTTGTACTAAGATGAATTGAGAGCAGAAGCAGACTCACGAATGGAAAATGCACGGTGATCATGTCAGAGATTCACGTTACCACACCGTAGTGTCCAAAAGAAGTGTCGAAGGCTTGAGGGACCAGACTCAAGTTTATAACTCATTTCCACCCTATGATCATATGGACAGACGTAGACAGACTGCTTGGACTTGGAAGAGGTTTAAGATCATGTATTTGAATGGATGAAAAATTCTGACGCGAACGTTTGTGTTTGGAAAAGTTGATTCTGTAAAGGATGAAGCTATGGATGACGTAATTCACTTCCTCTTAACTTACTTAAATATTTCTGTTACCTGATGATAAGATCCTTTGAATGAGTTATGTTCCCTATTAGAAATTCCGTTCTGTGTTCGTTATGCGTTTGTTGGATGATGGTCTTGTTATGAGCACTATGATGAATTGTGGAAAATCTGACGTTTTGACGATGAACTTCATTTGATGCTTACTAATTCCGTTACGCTATTTGTACGTTCTGTTTCTTCGATTTTGGATTCGTAATGATGATCGATTCGGACCAACCCTAGGAGGTAGAAGGACTGGTAGGTGGTTAAGATAAGTTGTTTTGTTCACGACTTGAGATAAAGTATGACCATCATGAGGGCATATTTATATGATGCCAGTATTATGACGTCTGGCCAACGTGATAATACTTACCTCATATAACGTGCACTTGTTGTGGGCATAGGATATTTTGAGGAGTGCCTTAGAGCTTTAGAAATTCTGATAACTGTTTGAGATTATCTGCGTTAGTGAGACTTTAAGTTCATTCTACCTATGCGCGTAATCTGCTTTTACCGTTATGCGAATTGATACGTCTGGATTCTCGTTACGCATTTGGCTGACCTCTGCACTTCCAATAAGAATCTTAGGTTCTGTTGTAGAACTTTCTGCCAATAGATGTTATCGACAATCTATTTTCTGCACGTTCTCATCTGATTTGTCTAATCAAGTTCTGTGGACGGCATATCCGTCAAAATCCTATGTATTTCTTGCGTCTCTTCCGAGAGAATCCGATTACCATCTATTACGTTTGGAACGTTATTTTTATCTGTATTCAGTATGATTTGTCTTTTCTGAGGAAACCGAAGCTTTGATCAACAAGATAGAGTCATGAGAAACAAGTCCTTCATATTTCTGTTCACAGTCAGTTGTGTTTCCGTTTCGTTTCACATCAAATTTTTGAGGACGAAAATTTTTCTTTTAGAGGGGAAGAAGTTGTAAAACCAGAAAATTAAAAACATGCAAAATGACCAAATTGCCCCTGAAACTTTAAAATTCAATTAAAACATATATAAAGCACCAAATAAATTCCAAACTCTTGGTAATGAGCAATATATGAAGTGGAATAATGTTGAGGCAACATTTTAACACTTTGCAATGTACAAAATTTAAATGTCACCTACAAATACTTGTATATACCGAAAATCATTTTTATTTATTTAGTTATATTTAAAATCATTTTACAAAGAGATAATCATCCAACTTAAATTGGGAAACAATCAAAATCCTGGAATTTGATTTTGTCAATCAATAATACCGATCCTTTAGCACCTCCCCTCCCCTATATCACGGCTTCTATTCTTTTCCCATTTAATTTCCCATTCGAAACCCTAACAAAACAAACACAAAATCCTCTCTTCTCCATCCGATTTTCTGGAAGCTTGTGGGTAATTTTCTGGTGATCATCAAGGTTCAAGGAAGCTAGGAAAAATAGTGGTGAGATCGTAGATTCGTTGGATCGAACGTTGGAGCTTTTCCTTGTCGAGTTTTCTACCCGATAGGTACACAAATTCGTACGCCTATTTCACACGTTCTAAAATTCGTTTGGTATTTTTCTCATGATCTTTACATCATATATAATTCGTATAAATTGGCTAAATCAATCCATGGAAGCTTGTTTGATCGTAAAAATTATTAAGATTAAAAACACGAATAAAATCTAAATCTGTTTATGCGAATTTTCTGGGTCTCGAATATAATTTATTTAGGTTCTATACATGTCATATGACTCTGGAAAAATGGTCCTTGCATTTTTCAAAGCTTATATCACTCTTGATGAATTATTTTGTTAATCGGTTAAATAGAAAAAAAAAAGGGGTTTTTAATTAAAACAAATCATACGAGATTAGGGTTAGGGTTTTGATGATGGATCTGAGTAATTAATGTGTTTTAAGGTTGTTTTAATGATTAGTAATTTTTGGATAAATTAGGGTTAGGGTTTGTGGATTTAAAATGTTTACCGATTGAATTTTTGAAAGTAAAAGGGTGTGTTTTGTAATTTTCTAAACTTGTGGGTTATTTTTGTAAGTCAATTCGGATCAGGGGTAAAACGTATAAATTATAATATGGGGGTATCTTGTGTAAAATTTGTAAGTAAAAGGTTTATTTGGTAATATATGATTCGAATTGGAAACTAATTGAAATAGAGGGGCTGTTTTGTAAATTCTGTAAACTTAAGGGTGTTTCGTAAAATTAATTATGTAAGGGGTATGATGTGTAATTTTGGATACTTAAAGGCTTAATGTGTAATTATTAATAATTTATGAGTCGAATTGTATAAGGTATAAATTAAGGGACTTGTTTTGTAATTTTTATAAAATGGAGGGTGATTCTTCCCATAATAATGTTTAATTGATAACTTAACCTACTTTGAAATATTTAAATCTTGCTAAATATAGAAATCTGCTAATTATAGAAACTTACTAAATAAGGAAACTTTCTAAAAATAGGAACTTGCTAATTTTGGAAAACCTGCTAAATATGGAAAGTTACTATTTCTGGAAAGTTACTATATATGGAAAGCCGACTAAAATAAGTAATCTAAATTAAATAAGCTATTAATAAGACAGTCATGAATTCGTGTAGATTCGCTGAAGATGGAGTTTGCTTCCGACCTTTATATTTCTGTTGTGTTTTCACTTGCGGTATAAGGTACAGATATTCTGACCTTCTCACAGGTTTCTCATGAACTCTTTCTCCTTCCATCTTTTTTCCCTTGAACCTTGCTATGATTCCCTTGTTTTGTGAACCTTGCTTTGCCCCTTTGATTTGTTAACCTTGCCATGACCTCTTTCATATTCTGATCTGTTTAGCTTCTGATTTGATGCCATTGCTATAATACCCTTTGCTTTGAACCTTTTCTATGATCCCCTTTGTTATGATCTCTGATATGAATCTATACTGTGAAAACCTTTTAATTATGACCTAGAAATGTTTTGAGAAAAATCGTTGGTTTTAAAATGATGTTTATGAGTACGATACGATACTACTTTTATATGAAAATATACTAACTTTTAGGAAAATTATTTTTAAAGACTGTCCTTATGAAAAACCGTTTTGAAAGATCATTTTATGAAAACTACTCTGGAAGATCATTTTCATGAAAAACTACTTTGAAAGATCATTTTTATGAAAACCATTATTAAAGGATTGCTTTAATTGAACTTTTGATAGAAATTCCTGAAATGAACTTTTGCTATGAAATTTTGATTTTGAACCTTGATATACTCTTCTGAACCATTTGATATGATCCACTTGATCTGAATCTTGACTTGAAACTTTGATATGAACCTTGATCTGATAAACTCTGATTTAAGCCTAATTGATTTTGAACCTCTGATATTACTTCTGAAATAATTGACATGAACCTTATGCCATGAACCTTTATTTATGACATTCTGATTTTGATATGATATCTGACCTTGACCACGGTTTGATACCCGAGCCATTTCACTAGGCACGAGGGTTTCATTTCCTTGTCATTGATGCACCGATGACTTGACTCTAGGGTAGGAGAGTGATGACCTATCCCGTCCCTGATTTTATCTGTTATGTAGGAGAAGAATCTGGCCTACTGGGGCGTATGGATGCATCCTAGATTTGATCTGTTTCTGTTTATCTGTATTTGTTTATCTGTTATATATATCTGGTGACTGATGGTGTGTGCGATACACGTCCTTCACATATCTGGGAGCTGATCACTCCATTTGATACATGAGGACACCCCTCATATTATCTGGTTACTTGAGAGGTATCCCCTCTAGATTGCTTATGTGGTTCCATTGTTATGATATTATCTGTTCTGGGCTCGTGGTGGATTACTACTTTCTTACTTTATAACCCTTTTCTTTTCCTTTATTCTTATCCATTATCATCCCATGACTCTTATTATATCTGTATGACTTTTATATCTTTTACTTTTCACTTTTCTCTACTACTACTTTGTTATCATTATATTTGTTCACTGAGCTCTCGTAGCTCAGCCGCATTTCTTTTCCTGCGGTAGGTTTTAGTTTGGAAGCTGGGTTATGAGTGGAGAGAACCTTGGACTTAGAAGATCTTGATAGCTATTTTGGATTAGGGATGACTAGAAGTTATTATATTTTAGAATTAGTATTTATTGGAAATTCTCGTTTGTAACCTTGTAGTTTCAGAAATTCATTTGTAACCTTTGAGATTTCTTGTATTACTATGGATGTATGCTTTTGTTTGATCTGATATGAAACCATTATTGTGACATCTTTACCCTCGTCGGGTTGGGGTGTTACACATATAATATATAAAAACGTTGACATTAATAAATATTAGGCACATTAACGAAAAAAATAAGATATGGTCTTGTTAATAGTAATATTTTAGTTGGCTCTTTGAAGCTTTGACATTCTATAATAAGTTTCTAGTCAGTCATTGCATGTTTAGCTCCAACCATAATACTATGGCTAAGTGGTCGTCCTCCACCGGTATCCAGGTCGAATCCGCCTTTTTTCCATCATCCGTCAAGCCTCCAAGTGCAACAATTAATTTGTTCCTCATAGGTAGGGCTGTCATTCGGGTTGACCCGGCCGGGTTCGGGTCAACTCGGGTCAAGCCTCCTAAAAACATATCCGAACCCGACCCTGTTTAGAACTCGGTTCAATTCGGGTTCGGGTCAACTCGGGTCGGGTCAACTCGGGTCGGGTCAATTCGGGTCGGGTCAACTCGGGTTTGGGGTCAACCTGAGTTTTTTGCATTGTAAAATGTTAGTTTTGTCGGGTCAACTCGGGTTCGGGTCGGGTCAAGGCTAAAAAAACATACCCGAACCCGACCTTGTTTAGAAGTCGGGTCAATTCGGGTTGACCCGATTGACCCGAATATGATTTTTGACCCGAGTTGACCCGAACCCGGTCGGGTCGGGTTCGGGTCGGGTTTTATGACACCCCTACTCATAGGTGCAGGTATACATTTGTACATATATGTTAGAGCAAACTGTATGGACAAGTTATAAGCATTTTATAGGATTCATGTTATAGGTGCAAAAGCTAACGTAACATTTATAACATGGCCTATAACACCCAAATGACCTTGTGCTCATAGCTTTTTAGCATTAATGGAATAGGAGGATGACATTCCTTCCATTTAATGCACTATAAGACCAAGGTTGCAAAATCGCGAGTCGGTAGTCCGTCGATCCAGTGACGTAGCCAAGATTTTACTTATGGTAGGCCGAGATGCATGTAGCACACACCAATAATAGCCGTTAATTTTTGTCTTTCGATAAATTTAAAAACTAAATCTCACTAATGGTTAATTATTACATTCAATGAGCTAACTAATATACACTGTTACATTTTTCTTGTTAGGTGGGCCATGGCCCACCAATGCTTCCATGTAGCTACGCCATTGCGTCGGTCGGACCTTTTATAGCTTGTAACTGGTCTAAGCGGGATTAATCGGTGATTAGTCGGATTGACGTTTCCGGCAAATTTTGGGTATTTCCGGCAAAATTTGCCTTAAAAAACAACTTGATATAAACGATTACTATAAGTGATTAAAACAAATTTCCGACGAGTTTGTGGTATTTTTGGCGAGATTTGCAGGTTTCCGACAATTTTGACCACTGTTGACCCCTTTTTTGACTGATATGCACAAATCGGAAACGTTGGTGGCCGATTAGCGCTTAGGCGGTGATTAATCGGCATTGTAGGCCTTTTTTTGCAACACCCACTAAGACATCTCATAAGTATAATATTAAGCATTACAACTAATAAAGCTTAAGGTATAATTCAAATAAAAACAACAAACAAAACATTTAAGTCAACCAAGACATGTAAAAATAAATATTAAACTTGAATACAAATACTCAATGCTTGTACACTTTTATAAAATATTATGTAAAAACTACATGTATATTAAACATTGTTGAATATATGAATCATATAAATACTATAAACATATATTTACATCAAGAACACGCAGCGGAAAGATCTAATGAACATGTAATTAATTAAGCTAAATAAACACGTACCTTAATCGCGTAATCACCAAGAACAACAAGAACCCTAATTTGGGTGTGATGTGGATCGAACCAAACAAGGGAAAAATACCAAGAATCACAAGCTAAAATAAGCTTGTCACTCGTTCTTGTACACACGCGATAGTAGCGTTCCAATGGGAAAGCTAGGTTCAAGATTCACTAACAACCAAACACTTTATTTGCTACACTTGATTCGCCAATACCTAATGGTATTAAAAAGAGGGTCGAACAAGGTGAGCAAGAAGGAGAGAAGAAGAGAAGTTTGGCTATAGTTAGGGATACTTGATTAGGTAAAAATCAAAACAAGTGAATTTGTATTTATAGGCAAAACCTAAAAACACAAACTTGTTCCCTAAGCTTCTTCCAAAACCGACCCACCCACACCATGGGTCAATCGGCCAGCCCAAACAACCCTTGTGGGTTTCTAGATCCTTTTTTTCACTTTTAGTCCTTTAACGGTCGTTATCTTTAACACCGTTAAGTACTAACCGTCGTTAAGTGTTTTGTAGTGAAATGAATAAATATAAATATGAAATATATTTAATCTATTCAAACCATTGGAACTCTCATGTATTGTGTGCAATCCCGAGTCTCGGGTTCGAAACCGGACATACAAATATTAATATCATTATACACAAAAACTAACAGCTCCCACTTGGATAATGATTAATATTGTAATGACATGGGCTAGTCTAGCTTTAACAGATCCCAATGCCCCCAGCTCGATCCGAGTTGTGGTTCTCCTGGAAAAACCACTTGATGATATAATCATCATACTTATCCTTTTGTTACTAACACTGCGTTAATTTGGATATGGATCTTTGTCATTCCATAATTAACAGTAGTTTCTCGTTTATACATAATTGAACAAGATTACCAAAACATCTGAATGTCTTCCAGATAGACTTTGGGTGCGGCCGCACAAATATCTTGTCAACCCTACGAGTGGCCGAGCAGTATTATACTTCAAAACAAATTTGAAGGAACAAATCCTTTATTGACTACGAGCGTGACCCTCGAACTTTGCATCACCTCCGAAAATAGCCCTTATAACTACCTGTTACGGATAGCGTTAGACTATCTTACAGAAAATGAGCTACATCCTCGGCAGTCACCTGGTATCTCAAGTCTGAGGATAAATATTCATGATTTACTTAATGACAACGATCCATAAAGTATAATCATGTGGTTGGGATAAGTCCTATATTCAATTTATCCAATATTGAATATCATGTGACATTGGTGTCTCAACCTTACAGTACATTCTACCAATCCTCACATTTGTCTTAATTCAATAATACTCCCATATTATTGATCAACAATGGACTATTTAGAATAACATTAGTTATTCATGGATTTAAACATGCAAATATAGGACACAAATATTAATAATGAGAATAAACTTTATCCGCACTTTATTTCATTAAAATAATAATTGTTTACATGTCCCTTATCCAAATACTAACTAGATCAATGCATGATATTTCTCATTAGTGAATTATGCCACAAGTCATGTTCCACATACTTGTTGACAAGGCATAAATCAACTAATGTTGATCTATCGGAATTTTGAGAATACTTATTTCAATAATGAAATACTTGTATGTGTGCATTCATCTATCTAGATATTGCCACATACTTCATAAAATGCGTGACATCCTCATGCACGAATTTATGACAATTAAACTACCAAACCTTTGTAGCTAAAGTATTCTAATTCTTTATGTATAATGCAACTATGCTCATATTGAGCACAACTAGTATACATGGTCTCCTAATAAGGATGAGCTCCCACCATGACTAGTATTGAGTGTCATCTCAATCTTACTTGCCTCATTGTATCCAAACAACAATATGCTCTTTTAAAGTTCCGTAAACTTTAATATCCATCTTGTAATGTTTTGATATCTTCAAATCCTTCAAGATTTGAGCACAATATCAATCAAGCAATAACTTGCCATATGGTTCATATTTAGAATTTTGGAGCAAATCCAGGCTAAGGATGTAAATTCTATACCATATCCATTACACTTAGCTATCTAATAATTTATAATTAGATACTAATGTTGTCAGTCATCTTGCATCCAAGCATGATACAACAAGCAACATGATGTACATGAATAATCATTTCGTCAGCCTTAGATTTATTCATGTCATATCTTTTTCAAGATATGTTTCTATCTAGATCTTCTAATAGAATATCATGTTCTTTTAGAATAAGTTATTTTACCGCTTATGTTTATAATCAAATAAACATATATTTCAAGGTTTTATTTTCTATATGAAGTTTCATTCCAAACTAAAACTTAACATACAAATGTTAACGTTAATGGAATGTTACTTCCTATATGTTATACAACATATATGAAACAAGAAAATAAATACATCACTCCCACTAGCTTTCAGAAATATTAAGAAATATCTTAATTTTAATTATAAATCAAAACTCGATTTAATAACTAAAATAAGTATATCTTTTAGATGCATGCATTAATCCATTTTCAAATGATTTGCACTTTTGTATACTATTAAAGATAATTTGAATTCAAACACTTCTTTCAATTACTTTTCGTCCTCGCTCAAGTAATTATTAACGAAAGAGTTTTGATATTCCATTATTAACTTCATATAAATGAAACTAATAATGACAATCATAATCTTTATATATTTAATGTGCTTAGAAAGAATCTCAATCACATTTAATTGCTTAATTGCGATTGATAATCTTTTCACATATTAAATATGTATACAAATTTGTCCATTATGATTTCTACACAAGAATTTAAATCTCTAGGATTTTCATTTCCTTTGTAGAAATTCATTTCCATTCTATAGTGTAACTATAGAGTTTAAGATTAACTACGTTTCCAAACTAGTTATCTTTTTGGACAGCATCTAATTTATTCATAGTATGAGTAATTTGCCAAATAACATTTGCAATTTATTAACAGGCATATCACGATCCTGTAACTCATAACTCTCAACATATTCTACAAATATTTGAGATATCCTTGCGGATTTATGAATAAGAATTCCATCATCTTTGAGATTTAACACTTACATGTTAAATCCTCATTATGATTTTGCTAGTGTATTTAGAAGATTACGTATCTTGTAATTTTATCTTAACAAGATAAAACTCTCACTTGCCTTTTGCAATTTATAGATTACCTATAAATGCTTAGCAAATAGAGCAACACAAAACTTGTTCTCTTTTTGGGACTTTTACAAATACAAATTGACAGTTCCTAACATTAATTTGTTAATAACCTACCCAACAAGTAGTTTAACAAATTCTGAACTTCAATTTTAAGACTTAATGTGATTCAACACATTCCATAATTAATGGTGTCTTATTATCTTCTAGGTTGGAGTCTAATTGAGTATTTTCAATCCATACTCAATTTTCTAACCTTGATATCTTTAGGAAGATTAGAAGATATAGTTATCTTTAATCAAACAATATAAAAAACAAGTTTGATTCTCCTAACTGAACATACCATAAACACTATGTATTTCATTAGGATTAATATTGTAAGTCATTCTTACAATATATATAAGATAAATATATATCGTTTTGGCTTACCTATTTACCAACTAAATCAACTTAATGGTAAAATAGATTTTTCTAGCCAGTTGCATGCTTTATAACTTAAGTGCCCTTTTGATCAAGTCACTTAATTTCTATGTCTTACCAAAAAGACATAAATTGTTATAATCCCAATCTTTGTTATAAGTCATTAATTAATTTCATGACTTCTTGTATATGTCTAAACATAACAAGTTAACGTCTTACTTCAGTATAAGTCTTATAGCAATAAAAGACTTCATGTTTATATCTACAATATAAACATGTATAACTAAAGTAATTATGAAATCCACAACTTGGTTTCAATAGTATTTCAAGTTAATTTATTACTTCATATATTTATGTCATTCCAAGAATACATAAACATCTAAATATGAAGTAGTATAAGATTACTTCATTTATTTATGTCATTACACCAATACATAAATATTCTCATTTGAAGTAGTCTTATTATCATATTGACACTTGTTCTAATAATTATCTAATTTTAGAAACTTGTAAATTAACATAGTTTCATTTCATCAGCCGAGGCTGATAATAATGAAAGTATGTAATTTACCTTGTCATTAATATCTAGTAATGAAAGTAGATATTAACTTCAAGTGTTCCATAAATTTGAATGTGTATAAAACACATTAGAACATTGATCTCTTACCTTACAGTCAAGAGAACCCTATAAATCATATTCCTTTATGTTGTTGCTTGCACACAATATAAATTTCTCCCACTTGTGCATGGAACAACATTTCGTATCAGATAAACAACATGTCAATAGTTTGCTTATTTGATCAATATGATTGTGTCATAGATATAAGTAGATATAGAATCACCTCGTCTAGTAAGGAAACGTTCACGACTATCCTTAATACCACAAGTGTCTATAATTGGAAAGGATTTATCTCAAGAAATTCTAGAGATAATCCGGGTAACTACCAAGACTTGTAGCTCCCACTGAATTTAAGATCACTGCATGAACTCATTATTCAGTAATTTCAGCACTATGCTCCCACTGGCTTTGACAACATTGTAAGTGTTGCATTACTAGTAAAAGCAAATAGCGTGCTGTTTACTTTCCTACACTCTTGATGAATTCCTTACGTAATACTACTAAGGTACTCAAGGAATGTGTTCTACTTTGTAAATGATGGAATATCCATCAATGCAATTAACTTGAAAGAATTTGGTATGCAATTTCTTCCTTAGTTAGGTCTACCATCCCCATCATGGTATGTAGCACCTTTAAATGGCTAAGGCATAATAACTAGATCAAACATTCCAGTTTGCCTTTTACCAATTTTGCGGTAATTAGTCTAGTTTCTAATTTAATAACTCCTAACCATGCAATTTCTTAAGAAATTCGCCATGAGTTATTTCTTAGAATTTAGACGATTCCAATTTTCCTATTATACCTTTCTTACTCATGAAAAGGAATAGGATTAAGTCTCCTCCTTCACACGGAAAGTGGACTCGGTCTATTTTTTTCAGCAAAAATTGACTCTATCCAAAACCCCTATGGGTGTAGATCAATTTACTACTAAAAGAATATCTTATGTTTACGGTTTTAACGTTGCATTAAATACATTAAAAGAATTTTTCAAAATTCAATTTAGTATTTTTGATAATAACTTTTCAAGAAAATTAAACACCCATGGTAAATAAAATTTAACCATTTAATTTCCATTGAAAATTAGGATCCTAATTGACGCCGTTTCATCACATCAGCTTTGGCTGCTAGCAATGAAAGTGCTCAATAAGGTACGGGATCACCCAATTGCCAATATCCAATTGCAATTCCTAGAAATCTTGGGACTTACATTATATTGCCAACCTTGGTTGCAAAATGTAAGCATGTTTCATCCCCAAATCTTTATGCCTTGGCGCCGTTCCATTACATCAGCTTTGGCTGCTAGTAATGAAAGTGCCCAATTAAGTTTAACCAACTTAAGAAACTGTAAATTGACGTCGGTTTATTGCATTCAGCTTTGGCTGCTAGCAATAAAGTACTCAATTTACCCTTAGATGACCACCCTTTGAACATCAACATTCAGCTTTGGCTGCTAGTGATGTAGGATGAAACCTTAGGTGTTTCTTTTTGTAGTTGGGTGGCATATTACTTAAATTTATCAGGGTAAAAAAAAATTTTGATGTGTTAAATCAAAAAATATGTACAAAGATGTCATGCATTCATCTTTGTATCATATATGTTTTCAAAAACAAAACCGTTTACTCATTTGTAGCTCAAATCATCAAATCTTTTAATTGAGGCGTTGAACAAATTACAACATTGCCTTAAGATGCTTCGTATTTATCGTGGTGTACTTGGTAAGTCTAAAATTGACGCACAGGTGGGCGTAGGGACGACAGCCGCCGAAGCTGGTTAAAACCGTGCCCCTCTAAGGTCACAATTTAATGCGTACCAACTAGAACCCACTTTTTAGTTTGCCAATTTTAGGTCCGCCGCTTCGACCACTTAGTACAGTCGCAATCAATCAACTAAAAAAAATATGATTTTCTTGCTAAAACAATTAATGTAGTAAATTTATTATTGCTAGTCTCGCCTGGGAGCAAATTACCGTGCGAAGCGAACCACTGTCGGCACATAAGACTTGGCAATAAATAAAATTACTACAAAGGTTTCATAGTTATTAGTCTTATTTATTTTTATTTTGAAAAATTACCCTCTTTTGTAGTTTACAATCCATCATAATATTAAACACAAAAGATCAAGTAATTACAAAAATAAATAAATAAACACATAATAACAAATATATGATCATCCACGATATCATATAGCCACATGCAAACCTTTTCCAATAAATCCTAATATTAATTCTATGTGAAATTTTAAATGTATGTAACTAACAAAACTCCCATTGGTTTTCGAGCTCATTGTGCCCAATGGTCCACAGACGCCAAATAATTTGGCCGCGTAAGTTTTAGTTAGTTAGATACCACATTGCACATAACTTATTATTAATATATATTGAGGTTTTCCCCAATTTAAGATTTATTTAAATCATGTGACAAATTAAATACAAAACAAAACATACAAATCCAACCATGACAAAATATGCAAGATCTTGTCATGGATACCATATTGATCACATAATCATGTAGTCCATATTATTAATCAATATTAAACTTGTACGTGTTTAATTAATTTTAGTGACATCACATACGGTATTCACAAATTAATCCCTAAAAATTTCATGCAATCCTAGGGTTTCTATCAAGATTATAAATCAACCATAAAACCCTAACCAAAATATGTAGGTGTCGACCCATGGAGGGTGTCGACCTACTTTTGGAAAAAAATTAGGGTTTAAAAACCCTAAAAAAAATTACATGTATCTATTCAAGATCCAATTTTTAGGTTTTAGTAATTAATTACAAGTTCTTAAACGAGGCTCATGATGCCACTGTTGAATATATGAATCATATAAATACTATAAACATATATTTACATCAAGAACACGCAGCGGAAAGATCTAATGAACATGTAATTAATTAAGCTAAATAAACACGTACCTTAATCGCGTAATCACCAAGAACAACAAGAACCCTAATTTGGGTGTGATGTGGATCGAACCAAACAAGGGAAAAATACCAAGAATCACAAGCTAAAATAAGCTTGTCACTCGTTCTTGTACACACGCGATAGTAGCGTTCCAATGGGAAAGCTAGGTTCAAGATTCACTAACAACCAAACACTTTATTTGCTACACTTGATTCGCCAATACCTAATGGTATTAAAAAGAGGGTCGAACAAGGTGAGCAAGAAGGAGAGAAGAAGAGAAGTTTGGCTATAGTTAGGGATACTTGATTAGGTAAAAATCAAAACAAGTGAATTTGTATTTATAGGCAAAACCTAAAAACACAAACTTGTTCCCTAAGCTTCTTCCAAAACCGACCCACCCACACCATGGGTCAATCGGCCAGCCCAAACAACCCTTGTGGGTTTCTAGATCCTTCTTTTCACTTTTAGTCCTTTAACGGTCATTATCTTTAACACCGTTAAGTACTAACCGTCGTTAAGTGTTTTGTAGTGAAATGAATAAATATAAATATGAAATATATTTAATCTATTCAAACCATTGGAACTCTCACGTATTGTGTGCAATCCCGAGTCTCGGGTTCGAAACCGGACATACAAATATTAATATCATTATACACAAAAACTAACATATTAAACATGGTTTTGTTTTGGGTAACCGCGGATATTTGAAAATAAAAACCGAAATCGAACCATGATAAGAAGGTTTTTCTGGTTCTGGGTTCTTTCGGTTTCGATATCTTGGTTATCGTTTTTTATGGTTTCGGATTAAGCGGTTCGGCTCAATTTGTCGGTTTCACAGATTTTTTGAACATCCCTATCTATAAAGCTTATTTTATATAAGTCGAATAGTCATTTTTGAACAACGGAAAAACATTGCTCAATACGATATTTATTATCACAATTGTATAATGAAAAACATTCTCATTTGTTAAAGAGTTGAAATATGCGACATTACGGGAAATTTTATTTCAGGGTATCTGCCACCACAACGCGCAGTTAACTCGCTAGTTAATTTTAATGTGTATTTTTATGCTACTGTTAACTTGTATATTTCGTCTAATAACTTTTTAAAGTTGATGTTAACTTGTGCTAGGTGTGAGATGTGTTGAAAAGCAAGGAATCATGGTGAATACCAACACGGTTGGATTGTATGTGGAGGAAAGAGCTATCCAGTCTCTCGCAGCTAAGTGGAAGGGTAAAACCGCTGAGGAGTTGTTGGATTCAGATGAGTTTTACAATGACATTGCTACTGGTAAGCCTTCACCAATTTTGTGCTTATTCAGTATTTTAATTTTCATATGTTACAATGCACTGATGTAAACTTATGTGCAGGCCCATTCGAGAAACTTAATTCAAGTTACAATGATAATACCAATACCCGGTTACGGTCTTTCTGAAAGGATATCACAGTTGTGGGCGCCAGTATTGAAAGCAAATGGGTGCTATACAGATGCATATGTCACAGCCGTTGATAAGTTTCACGAGGTTTTGAAGGACGAACACTTCCCGCCAGGCAACTCCATTCTCTTCACATCGTCGCCTGTTGGTTCAGTAAAGGTTAGCACCATCAGATAATTTTTTATCCTTATTGTGTAAATCTAGCTCAACTTGGTTAAAGATGGTATCATAGCTGAAGATGCAATAATGGTCTTAGAGAACCAAAAATGGGGGCAAATAGTAGTGGAGGGGAGCATCAGAAAGACTGCTGCTTTCCTATCAGCAAAACAAAGTCTGGCCTCGAGACTTGCAGACTTCATGAACTAAGTAAAATGGTTCTAAGACAGGGATTTCAAAGGTCTGTTTTTGTTCTTCTTCTCTAATAAATGTGGCGTACATGTGAAGTTTATACGCTAGATGAAAATTCTGAATTGCTTGCTGAATTTGGTATTTCGAATGATAATAATGGGGCACTATCTATTGCCCTAGTTGCAGATAATTTTCTCTGCAAAACTTGTGTTGTATTCGTTTGGATAATAAATAACATTCATAAAATGAGATTATGAGCAACGACGAACTCCACTACAACGCATTGATCCTAATCTTTAGAATATATATTTTTCTTCCAAGATCACATTGGTCATAGAGTAACATTTAAAGATGTTATTGTAAACATCTATACAAATTTTAGCTACACTTTTTTGTACAATTACAATATGATCAAAGAGTGATGCTGCACAAACTATATACCAACAAAATTAAATCTTTTGTCAATCTAAACGTCAAAACGTTGTGATCTATACAAAGTTATCTACACCTTTGGGTCTTTCTTCTTCTCATGGATATTGATTATGACTTCTTGAAGCTCCGGGAAAACCGTTATGAGTATAAGTTCAAGTAAACCATACCCAAGTTGCTTTAAACACACTGCAGACTGCAATTTTTTAGAATCAATATCAGAAACAGGACCTCACCACCACTTTATCGACCATTTAGTTAGTTAGTGTGTGTATGTTACCTGGAGAAAATAATATATGTCTTTAGCAGATCGCTTGTATTGCTTATGTCCAATTAAGCTGACTAAAGTAGTCGGTGCTCCCTCTGAAAGGAAATCCACCATGTTTATAACACCCATATTACAAATTTGTGGTGTAAAATTTAAAGCGATAAATACTCACTGAATATCATCTTCTTGATCTCGCTGGCTCTACGGACTGCCTGAAGCTGTTCTTCAAATGACCCTTGTTTAGTATTTTTACTGCCAGATGAGGTCTTGCCGGAACCTTCATTTGATTGAGAAGAATCCGCTTGATTTGCTCTCAACTTCAGAAAAAATGTGCCTTCAGGCCAGAGAACCTAACAAAAGAAAGTAATTTCAAAGCTCAGTAGCATATTTGATATCTTAGTTTTCTACATAGACTTGGGGACGGAACTAGAACACAAAGTCACCCTGGTTCCGTCACTGCATAGGCTACTATATATGTATATCCATTTCAGTAGACATGATGCATTAAACTTACATCTTGGAGATAACGAACCCCTTGAGCAACAACATTCTCTCTCCTGAGCCAATGAATTTGCCTTACAAGCCAATCATCAATAGCATCTTCCATCATTAGCTGTAAGATCTGCTTTGACATCCAAAACACCTGTCGTCTGTATAAAAACAAAATATAGCTAATATGAACTTCTTTTTGGCAAAGCAAGACTCAAACTGCGTATCACAATGGATATCTGCGAATAATGCAGTAAATAGCAAACCTTAGCCAGCCTCTTCTGTTAAGCTGAAATATCGTGTCCACTAAATTTAGCAACGGAACACTTACATTAGGTGGCGTCCACTACAAAAAGAAAAACAGAAAAAACATATGATAGCTTTAGACGAACACTAATCTATATGAACTATGAAAAAATCGAGATGCTTTCTTAAACTAATTTATATTATACACAGTTGTACACTTTAGACCCTGTCTTTGATATGTGAGTTTGACCATGTTGACATGTTTTTATTGTGGCGTTGATATAGAGTTTTGAAAGCGAAAAATTTAAAAGTTCCAAGGTTATTATACGTGAAAATGAAAGTTGGTTTTTAACAAAACTGAGGGGATGATTCTGTATTCAAATGTTAGGAAATTCAAGATCTACCTCTGCTGGGACACCAAGTGGATCTTCCTTGAGACCAGGCGTTGAAGCAAGATTATCTCCCATACTGAGTATTTCAGATCGCGCCTCTTCAATATTCTTATTCTGTTGATCACTTTTAGCAAATCCTTTTGAGTTCAACCTGTTGTCCAAATTTCGCTCATTAGCTTGTGCAACGAACCCCACTTCCTCATGGTGAAGTGCCGCGCCTTTTTCACCTTCCTCATTGTTAGAAAAACTGTTAGCTACATCCGAAGTAGTTCGCTTTGTGGCCGAGTCAATTGCTTCATCACCCTTAAATGACATTTTTCTATTAGATGCTGAAACAGAAGATTCAGAAGGGGAAACCGGGCCAGCAACTTTCCGCATTAGCCCATCTGAAACTCCTTTGAACTGACGTACAATATCATCCATAGCATCATCCACATTGACTGTCAACCAAAAATTTGCAAATAATCATATATGATATGGAATATTGCATAAAATAGGTAACCAACTTCTGCTTTGAATAATCTTCATTCGTGTTGCTGAGAACAACAAAAAAAAAAAAAAAAAAAAAAAAAAAAAAAAAAAAACCACTCACAAAAGTTTCCAAAACGCCCACAAAATTATATTAATTTAATGAAACACTAAAACACTCGAAAGATCATGTGGAGATTTTATAGTGTCGATCATGGGGCAATTGCATACCGGTTACCTGCTGTCATTGTTGAATATATTACTAGTATTACCTTACATTATAAGTTAGTTACCAAAAAATAAGCCCTTTAGGAATAACAAAATACCTGCTAAGGTTCTTACTACCGATGATGACCTTCCAAAAGAGTAACTCTGAAATAATAATATCATTTTAGAAAGTACTAATCCTTGTTATTAGGTGAAGAAAAAGTATAGAGACATGGGCACCTTCGAAGACATGCTTAAGAAGTCCCAAACTTCATGTTGCTCAGCGATATTAGGTATAGACAATAGGTCCTGCAAATACAAAACTTGTTCAATTATACAATTTTCTCTCTGGAAAGTCATATTAGGAATTATATGCAGTTCCATACCTGCAGATATCTATCAAGCTGTATACAGCGTTGACGAACAAACGCATCCTCTGTACTAGACGAAAATATCCTTTTAGGAGGTAATTGTGAAGTATAATTGGGAATGTCCTTAAGATGGCGGTGCAATCTCTCAAAATTCCTATATCTGGTGACAATGTAACAAAATATAAATTGATTAACCAGATTATATTAAAAAATAGCAAAATGGTTACTCAAAGAGCTCAGAAACAAGACCTTCTTTTCACAAACCAAGTGTTGTTATCAACATCCGTCACGCCAATCGAATAGACTGCAAATGATTTCGAGTCAAGAGTCTCAAAGTATGCTCCTAGAACCTGTAGAATATATATAGCATCACAATCAATACTATTTAATTACACTTAAGTTAAATATACAGATCTTACCCGACACCTAAGCTTGGGGACAGGCCCTTCAGTACGTGTTGCTTTATCAGAAGCAATATTAAAATCATTTAAATCATTATCTCCACTGACATTCGCACTGTAAAACTCTGAGATGACGGACCCACCAGCTTGGGTTGGACGTGCTGTTTCACTTTGGTTTTGAATGTTCAAATCAGATGAACTATTAGATTTTTCCGACGTAGCTTTACTTCCACTAACAAAATTAGAACTTTCATCAGCTAACTCAGAAAGATCGGACGTCTTGCTTTGATCAGTGTCAAGATTTTGCTCTTGTGGTCGGTCATTAGAATTTTCATTTAAACTATGTACTGCGGAACCATCTACTAGAGAAGGTTGAAGTCCTTGAGCAGCTTTCTTCTGAGCTTTTTTCTTATAGTTTCGTCCTTTGGTCCACATATCTTCAAGGTTTTCTGGCTGAAGAACTTCGGTCCTTCTTTGGGTTGCTGCCTCAAGAACCCGGGCCCATTTTGAGGACCGTGGCTGCACTGATTTATCTTGAACCGGATCACTAGCAATAGCGCCAGGTGGGTTTAAGATCGGTTCCTTTTGGTCATTAGGTGTATCTTTCTTTGGATTATGAAAAGAGCCACTTCTCAAGGAAGTAGACTCTTTAGACTTTTCATGGTTTGTAGCAACGGGTTGATTCTGAGTTTGATCATCAGTGCCGTTTGTTGACTGATCATTTCCTGCTTCATTGTCTCCCTTGTTATTGTTTGCGAGGAAAATTCCCTCGATCAACTCATTGATTTGCCTGTCAGAAGAAGTTACATAAACACCATAAAAAACTCCATTTCGTTATGTTTTGGCGCCAAATGAGTACTCAAATCAACATGCAACACATAAAAAAACACTCCCAAATACTCATAAATAAATAACAGACGCTAAATATTGTACAACAAGAGCTTTATTCTTAGGGACTCACCCGGGACTTGCAAATTTCATTACAGGTTCCATTACCAAGCATGTTAAAAGCTCTCGTGTAATGCATCGAACTATAGGGCATTGCGCTTCTCGTGGTCTAAGGACAGCAGCCAAAACTGCCCCCATCACTCGCTTAAGAAACTACAAAATAAGAACCATCAGATAACATTCACAGAATAGTAATGACATACGAATAATCTTACATTAGAACTCTCCACTCACACCTTGTACTCGCTCTCAGAAGATATACAAGCTGGATGAAGCTCCTTAGAAGCCATAAGATGGCGTTTCAATCTCTCATCTCTTTCTTCGGAAGAGAGTGTCACCATGACGTCCCTCCCAATAGCAGCCTGATTTTTCCTGAAAAGCTCCAAGTGATCACCTACTAGATCAACTACATCTCTGAAACAATACAAAAAATGCAGTTAATTTATAGATAGAGCTTATACGAGCCAAAATTTACCTAATGGCTAATAGTCTAATACCAACCTTGTTAGCAAGTCCACGAGGTTTATGTCTTTCACTCTCGTGAAAATCTCAGCAAGAATATCCATAATAATCCCATGTATAAGCTGTGGTGCGTCCTTATCAGGCGTTATATCCGAATACCACATATCAAGAACAAATTCTTGCAAAATCTTATTAACAAAATCATCCATAGCAGCCTCGACTACCGGAGAATCAATCTTCCTCTTCCATTTAGGTGGAGGAGGTAATGTGGTAAGACGAGAATCATTTACAGACAACTGTTTCTTCTCTAAATGCGCTAAATACGATTGCCCAATAGGCTTTCTTGTCTTCCATTGGAATTCAACTTCACTTAACAAAAAATGAATACCTGATACTAGTAGTATTGCTATAGGAACATTCAACCACATTGATTTACTTGTGTCTGTAACAACAATAAATCAATCAACATTTACATATAAGACAATGTAACTCCATTTTATTAAACCTTAGGAAAAAAAACATCCGAAACTTAACAACTAAATAATTAACATTCACGTATGATGCAATTTAAGGCTATTTGGGCCCCATCCCTCAAACGTGTACTCAGTTGGTTCTGGAAGAGAGGACTTTGCAAGAATATAGTCACACTTTCCAGTAAAATAATAGCCTGACACTCTCATGTGGCTATTGAGTCAGTATGAACATCTTCTTTCACATATTTTCTTTAGGGTGGCAACAGGGGCGGATCTATGTTGGGGCCCGGGCCTCCCGTTTTTTCGCTCCGTAGTGTTAATTTATCCGTATTTCGTCCGAAAAAATTTATATTTATTAAGCCGCCCCCCCCGATTATTAACCCCCCCCCCCCCCCCCCAAAATTTATATTTATTAAGCCCCCCCCCCCGATTATTAAGCCGGCCCCCTCCACAATCCGCCACTGGGTGGCAATGAGGGTCCTTAGTTATCAACATTTTGCAAGATAACGGGGAGTAACACTATTTGCTGAAATATTAAGGCAAAAACATCCTAAATTCAATAATTAATGACTGAAAGTTCACATATAATACAATCTAACAGTATGTTACAAAAATAAAAGACGCAAAATCATCCTAGATTCAACAGCTAATGAATCAAGATTCACATACGATACATGTTAACGCCTTATTACAAATTAAGGCAAAAAATCTTCAACATTAACATATAATGCAATTTATCGCTATTTTATTAAAAGTTATGGCAAATTTGAACATACAAAATAATGAACATGAACATGCGCTTATAATTCAACCTAACGACATACTAAAAAAATTAAGGCAAAAACATCGTCGATTAATATCAATAACATACGTGTTAAGAAGTAAGTGACGGTGAATATACAAACGGCCCACCATACTGTACGAAGCTTGGCTTCTTCAATCAAATCATGTAATGTTTCCATTAGCTTTTTTTTAAACGAATTAAAACCCTACGTAAACATGACGCGCGGATCATGAAACTGAATGAGCGTGTGTTTTAATAAATTTGTAATGAGGTTAAGGAAAAACAGAGATGATCATGATTGAATGTATAGGTTGTTGTTTGTTGGTGATGCAATTGAATTGAGGGAGGATACAGAGTCCATGCAGATTATGAATAATCTGGGATGTCTACGTGGCAAGGTATAATATAGGTCCTATGGGTCTCTTATTACATCCGGCCTTATAAACCGAGCGTTAATGGAAGATACTTTTTGAGATTATGTTATACAGAAACGGGAAGAGATCTAGTGAGAATAAAATTTGAAATAAGATGAATGAGAATAAATTTCAACCAAACATTTTAAATGACGGGAAAAATTTAAACGGAGATGCATCTATGTTTGTAGATGCATATGAAATGTGCAGTTGTTGTTTCTTCTTACCCTTCTCATTTTAATTTTATTTCTCATTTGATCATAAAAAGGGGGGTCTTGGTAACCATAGGTCATAGGCTTTATGGGTTATGCCAATGTTTTAAAACCTTGGTTTGCCCGACCGGCTCAACCAGTTGTGATTGTATGTTTGGTGAACTTATCGTATGTTGGGTATTAACTTACAATGTTTAAGAGCTTTTTGACATGTGGAATGATTGTTTGGATAGATTTAAGGTTGCTTGAGTTGTTTGGGCATGTTTAAGAGCTGTTTGAACATTTCAGGGCTGTTTGGATACGTAGAGGGTTGTTTGGATTGCAGTTTTCAGGTTTAAAAGTTGTTTGGACAACAACTATGCAAAGGGCTTCTTCATATTCTTTTATTATTATTATTATTATTATTATTTTTTTAATTTTTAAATAACACTAGTTTGACTTAGCGGTTGAACCACTATTCGGCCGGGTCGATAAGAAAACTATGTGTTAAAACATTATGTTTTATTGTGAAGCCTACCATAATTATGAAAATTAAATCACTTTTAACAAACTGTTAAAATACCTTTCAAACTTTCAGGGGCTGTTTCTGTCATTACAGAAACTTCCTATTGCTAACCCTCTTGTATCTTTCTTTGTTTGTAGTGTTTCATATTGTGCAGGGGCTAAAGCTGTCTTCTCTCAAAGTTGGTGCCTTCTTATGGTCTCTTCCAGCTCAGAGCTCAACGGCTCAATTTCTTCAATGGATAACACTTATCTCTCTTTAAGAGTTGGCTCAAAGCTTTGGTCTTGTAAATCATTCGACTGATCTTATTGATCCAATCTTCTTGTTCTGTTGTTCTCAACCTGATTGTTCACAGTTGGTGTTCAATCTTTATCGTATTTATCTTGTTCTGTAATCTGACATTCTAATATTGAATCAAGGGGAGGTTGGTTGGATTCATTCTCAAGTGTTATTACCATTTCTACATAGTACCAGAGCTGTGGTTCTGTCGGATTGGTGATTTCAAGTTTTAGGGTTTCAATCAATTTTGGGGGTTCTTGAAATTGGTGATTGTTCTGGTTGTATTATTGTTAATTCAACGTCATCGTGGGATTAATTGCTGGTTGGGTTAAAGTTTTGGTGAATTAGGGTCTGGTTCTAAAAACCCTAATTTTTCTAAATTGGGGGTTCCTGATTTGGGTGGTTTCTGTCGCTAATTGGGACCTGATTATCTCACAATATCGCTTAACTAAGTGAATTAAGAGTATTGTGAGGTCTTTCCGCTGTCTTCTTCCTAAAAAGCACTGTAAGGTTTCTCTTCCTCTTTAAGATTAACAGTATTTGAGTTGTGAGGGTGCAAACGGGTAAACTAACATCTTGATCTGCCACCTTCTGAGTGGTATGAATACCTGCTCTGGTTTGCCCCAGTCCTCAAACTTGATACTTGTTGTATCTTGGGTGTGAGTTTATTTTTCATTTCTTTTATTTCTGTTTAGATTGACGGAGATAGGTTAGTATAGGTTCTGGAGATTGACTTGGGATTGGTGGTTATCTGTGATTGAAGGAGTCTGGAGTTATTTGTTGTTTATCTGTTCTCTGTATGTGCTTATCTGCTCTTATTTGCTAATTTTCTGGTTGATTATTTGCTCTGTGTGCTTTCATTATGTCTGCTAGTGGTAGTGGTAGGCCTGAGGATCTTATTAGTAATCTTGACTTGGGTAATCCCTTGCATCTTCATTCTAATGATATCAGTACTAGCTCTATTGTGTCTGTTAAACTTACTGGCACTGAGAACTATAGGGTCCGGTCTACTGCTATGAAACTGGCTATTAACACCAGGAATAAAACTGGCTTTATTAATGGTACATGTATCAAGGCCACTTATGCTTCCAGTGATGTTCTGTCTAATCAGTGGGATAGATGTAACTCTATTGTTTTGTCTTGGATTTTGAATTCTGTGTCTGAAGATTTATATCTTGGCCAAATCTTTTTTTGAAAATGCTGCTGAGGTGTGGGCTGAACTTAAAGAAACTTATGATAAACTTGACGGTTCTATTATTTTGAGTCTTATGCAAAAAATTAATAACTTTAAACAAGGAGAACTAACTGTGTCTGAGTATTATCATAAGCTTAACTCCTTATGGAGAGAATTTGACATTATGACAAAATTGCCTAAGTGTACTTGTACTGCTAGAGAAGATGTTTTAAAACATAATCAACTCATGAAACTTATGCAATTTCTTACGGGTCTTAATGATATGTATCAGCCTATCAGGAGTAGCATTCTCTCCAGATAAACTCTCCTAGATGTTAAAGATGCCTTTGTTTTTGTCTCCAGAGAAGAGTATCACAGAGGCATTGCCTCTTCTTCTTCTTCTGGTTCTGAGTCTAAAAATCAAATTGCTAGTTTTGTTTCTAAATCTAATTGGTCTAATAATAGGAATAAGAGATTTGATAACAAAAAAGGTTATGTTGCTGATAATAAGAAGTTTGTGAATACTGGGAATAATAATAATAGCAATAACAGGGGTCCTAATCCAAACTTGCTTTGTAATAACTGTGGTAAAATTGGTCACACTGTTGACAGATGCTTTAATATTGTTGGGTATCCCCCTGGTTATAATAAGAAACCTGGTCAGAAACAAACTAATGTCAAATCTTCTTATAATGCTAATTCAAGTACCTCATCTGTGGAAAATGGCTCTTCTATGACTTTTACTAATGAGCAGATGATGAAACTTATGAGTCTTATCAATGATATGCCTGCTAGCAGTATGCAGGCCAACATGGCAGGTATATCCAGTTTTATGAACAATAATGTTTTATTTAATATAAACTTTCATAAGTTTTATAACAGCAATACTGCTTTGTGTAAAGTTAGTATTGGGTGGATTATTGATTCAGGAGTAAACCAACACATGACTATTAATACTCTAAATATGTTTAGCATTATTGATATTTCTGATTTAAATCTTACTGTGGGACATCCCAATGGTACTCTTGCAAAAATCAAATATATTGGTAATCTCAAACTTTCTGATAAAGTCATCTTGTATGATGTGTTGGTTGTCCCTGAATATTGTGTTAGTCTTTTGTCTATGCACAAGCTTATCAAGGATAGCAGAATGTTTGTTGGTTTTGATGAATCTAAATGTTACATTCAGGATTTGACTCAAAACAAAATCATGGGGACTGGTAGTGAAAATGGTGGTCTCTATTTGTTTGATTCTCCCTCTCCTCTTAATTCCAAAAATCAAACTATAGGTAATCTATCTGTTACTTGTTATGCTTCTAAATCCTTATGGCATAACAGACTTGGTCATCCCTCTGACCAAGCTGTGAGTCTGCTTCAACCTGATCTTAAATTCACCAAGGATTCTCATGTGTCTCCTTGTGACATCTGTCACAAGGGTAAACAGACAAGAGAACCCTTCCCTTTGAGTGATCATAAGACTTCTGCTATTGGTAATCTTGTGCATATAGACCTTTGGGGGCCTTACAAAGTCACTATCAGAGAAGGATTTAGATATTTTATGACTATTGTGGATGACTATACCAGGGCTGTTTGGATATATCTTGTCAAAACTAAAGATGAAGTTTATAACTTGTTTGTTAGTTATGTTAATCTGATTCACAATCAATTTAAGGGTGGGATTAAAACTGTGAGATCAGATAATGGCACTGAATTTATAAATAACAAAATGAGTAACTTGTTTAGTAGTCTGGGTATAGTTCATCAAACATCTTATGCTTATACTCCTCATCAAAATGATATTTCTGAGAGAAAGCACAGACATCTGTTAAATGTTGCTAGAAGTTTGTTGTTTCAAAGTGGTATTCCTTTAAGTATGTGGCCTGAATGCATCTTAACTGCTGCCTATCTGATTAACAGGTTGCCATCTTCTGTTCTGAGTGGGAAATCTCCTTTTGAGCTTGTGTATGGTCAAAAACCAAAACTGTCTCATCTGAGAAGTTTTGGTTGTGTATGTTTCTCTTCTATTCTCAACAATTCTGATAAGTTTTCTGCTAGATCTGAAAAATGTGTTCTAATTGGGTTTTCTACTACAAAAATGGCTTACAAAGTTTATAGCATTGACTCTAAAATGATTTTCTATTCCAGAGATGTTCAATTCTATGAAACTGTTTTTCCATTCAAAATGAATTCTAAGCTGCAAACTGATCAGAACTCTGATTCTACATTGAATGATCAATTTTTTTTTAATGAGAAACACTTTGATCATAATCCCAATGATGAAAGGAGAGGTAATAATACAACACCCAATGCTGATGGTGGTGCCTCTTCATGCCCTAGAAGTATACATACTTCTACTGATGGTGAGACTAATGGCACTGCAACATCAATGGGTGATAACACTCTGTCTGAGGGAAATGTCCCTTCCAGTTCTAATCCTGAAACAGCTCAAGTCAATCCTACTCAGAACCTAAGTCCTGAGCAGCCTGCTCTTAGGAGGTCTAGTAGAAACACTAAGGCTCCTGCTAAGTTTAATGACTATGTTGTTAATAGTAGTGTTAAATATGGGCTTGAAAAATATGTCTGTTATTCCAATCTTAGCCCTGCTAATTACTGTTTCTCCACTACTTTAAACAAATTTGTTGAACCCTCTTCTTATGATGAGGCTGCTAAGGATAATAATTGGGTTCAGGCTATGAATAATGAGATTACTGCCTTAAAAAGGAATAATACTTGGACTGAATGTGATCTTCCTAAAGGAAGAAAACCTGTTGACAGTAAATGGTTGTGGAAAATTAAATATAAGTCTGCAGGAGAGATTGATAAGTATTAAGCCAGGCTTGTAGCCAAGGACTTCAACCAGAGGGAGGGATTTGATTATATGGAAATTTTCAGACCTGTTGTTAAAATGTCTACTATTAGATGCATGATTAATGTTGCTATTTGTAATAATTGGAGTCATTTTCAATTAGATGTCAACAATGCTTTTCTATATGGTGATTTAACTGAGGATGTGTATATGACTCTGCCCCCTGGTTTTGATAATCATAAATCTAAGTGTAACACCCCCAATTTCGTGATACGCAGCGGAATTCAAGCTGGGTGTTACTCGACAGTACAACAATTATAGTAATAGAAAACGATCTCTAATGGAGTCGTTTTAAAAGATTTATCATTCGAATTTTATAAATATCAGAGTTTACAAAATGAGGTCCTAGTAGGTTTACAGTTTATTAAATAAGTTTCGAATGATAATTAACCTTCTATCAGTATCCGTACCTTTCCATGCCATCCTCGCTCATTATAGACCTGAGATAAACATGCTAAAAGCGTCAACACAAAGGTTGGTGAGTTCATAGAGTTTATAAGTAAAACAGTTGATTTCAGTAGTCCAAAAGTTAAGTAAATCCATAGCGTTTAAAGTTATAATCAGTTTGAACACAAAATAAAAAGGAATCAGTTATATCACAGTTCGGTATATTGCACTAAACCTCATGACACGCAATGCGTTGACAGTTTCCAGTCTCACTAACATATTAAAAATGAAAGTGGTTTGCCCCCAAGTGAGAGCTTGCCAAAAACTCCTCATAGATTTCAAATATAATGCATTTGTCTAACCGGCTATCACAAAGATATCCATCCGACTAGTACAAATGGGTCGTCAGGCCAATAGATCTATTCGCTATATTCGCGCTCACCCAGCAGGTGACTAATGGTGCATGATACGAGGGACTTTTAAAAATAAATATAAATAGGCAAACGTTAACTTAGTGCAATAACAATCAGGAAAACGTTCGTTAAATCACTTGTGTTCAGCATATAATAAGTTTCAATAATGTTTCATCTATCGAGCAAAATGTTTATGAACAAGATTTATAATTTAAACGAACATGTATCTCCCCCAAAGAGTTTAAAATAAGAAAAGAGGGGCTATGACTCACCTGAGCAGTCTGGATGGAAAACAAATTAAATATAGTTGATAAACGTCTCCGGCACATAACCTAGATGAATGCATCAAGTTTCAGTATTCGTATTCAAGTATTTGCGATTTTAATATTCATTTCGTAAGTGTTTTGTTGATGATTAAATGTTGATGAAATCTCTTCAAAAGTTGGATTTTATCTTACTTCACGTCTTTAGGTTTCGTTTGTTCGTTTATCGATATAAATATTTCATATATAAGTTTTATAGAAAATTCCTGAGTTGTTAATTATATTTCCTATATAAGTTTTATATCAAAATCCGAGTCATTAAGTGGTGAAATATATTATCGAAGTGTAGATAAAAATAATGTACTTTATACCTTTGAACTTTTATAAAAATGACAACTTTTATCCTTCAACTTAGGTGAAATGACAGTTTTTACCCTATAGTTTCAAAGATGACAATTTATACCCTCTAAAATGGACTGTTGACAAAACAGCCCTTATGTTAAAAACGTTGAGATAATTATACTTTTAGTCCAAGAAAACTCAAATTTTTAGTTTATAGCTTTTCAATAATGTGGAAACCGTAGAGGGGGGTGAATACGTTTCCATTTAAAAATTTAAAACTTTTGTATCAAACTCCCGATCAAGTGTGATGTGATATGAGAAGTGTCAACAATGATCATATATCATCTAGGGATGAATAAATTAAACTACAACACAAGCACAATCAACCATGAAACATACATAACATAAGCAACTAGCCACACAAGCATAAACACAATGCAAATATAAACATAAAGCGATAAAGAATAAAATGAAAGTAAAGAGATAAGTAAGAAGGCGCAAACCGGACACGGTGATTTATAGTGGTTCGGTCACGAAGCTCCTCTTCGCCCTACTCCACTCCCCGAGTACCCAACTCGAGAGTTACTTCACTAATCAACAAACTCCCTTCAGGCGGAGAACCGTACACGTCGCTTAACTTGTTTTCCGACACTAAGCTAGATGTCGAGTGCTAATCTTAGCTAGCACCAATCTACCACGATCTACACCGTACACGTCGCTTATCCTATTTCCGACACTAAGCTAGATGTCGAGTGCTAATCTTAGCTAGCACCAATCTACCACGATCTACCCGATCTACCCTTGATCCACATGATCAATCACACAAGCCCAATGGCTTCAAGAGATCTCCAAGATCTCTTAAGATCACAATGATCTTCCCTCACAAACTCTCAAAAGAAAGATGATCTTGATGTATGCTATGATACAATCAAGAGTGTAACAAATGTTACAAGACCTAACAACTACAACTCTTGTATCTTCTTGGATACCTTGAGTTCTTCTCTTGCAAATGAAGAGGAATGATAACACTTTGTATCTACTTGGATACTTTGTGTTCTTCTCTTGCTAATCAAGAGGGATGACAACACTTTGTATCTACTTGGATACTTTGTGTTCTTCTCTTGCTAATCAAGAGGAATGAAGAGGATCACTTGAATGGATGATTGGATCACTCTTAAACAAGCTAAGACTCTCCAAATGATCAAAGAAAGTCATCTAAGTGAGGAGGGATTAGACCAGAGAAAAAGGACTGGAAAAATCAAGTTGGAAGTGTGAAATGGTCCACTATTTATAGGCAAAGGAAAAACTATCCGTTACAGACCCACGGCTCCACTAAATGCCAGACGGCTCCACTAAATTTAGTGGAGCCGTCCCTATTTAAAGGTACCGTGGACGCTCCTTCGTTTGTCTTTAGTGGGGAAGGTTTATTTGGGGATGTTAGGAGCTGTTTTGGGGGGAAATTTGATTGTTGGGATTTTTAAACATATTTTTCAAAATAAAACATTTCTTTTTAATTCAAAAATAATTTGTGAAATATATTTTTGATAAAATGTTTTGTCACATTAAAAATGTGAAGTTTAGAAAAATAAAATCCTTTGATCATTTGTCAAGTAGTAGATTTGTTTGTCCATACCTTGAGTGATTTATGTTGGGATGGAAATCTACGACTTCGTTGAAGCATACTTGAAACGTCGGGAGGTGTTGATGTAAGTATGCATTGATGATTTATGTTTACAAGTAACTTTCATATTTTACGTTATGTATTACAAGTTACATGTTTGTCATCATTAAAACCGAAGAAATCGTTTAGTTTAAATATCGTAATATTTGCACTAACAATCTCCCCCTTTTTGATGATGACAAATATGTAAACCGTAACACACAGTAAAATGTAAAAGTTACCTGTTTACACTCCCTTTTCCCCCTTTTGTCGAATCAAAAAGGTAGTTGCCTCTAGCGCTCCCTTGAATTCATTCCCTACTCCCCCTTATTGAGCTACATTCCTTTCTCCCCCGAAAGGCGAGCTTGCATCATCCCAGTGAAGTCTTCTATCTCCACTTGTGAAGACGACTCCATGCTATGTATTCAAATACCCCCGAACTCCCCCTAGCTCAATGCTCCCCTATGGTGACTTCATCCCCTTGTTTATTTACCTTAGTAACTAGCGGATCTGATGCGTGGTTTTGCGACCTTACAACAGGTTTTACCTCTCGAGGGATCTCAAGAGGCTTGCAATCCCCACCAGGCAGTGTACCTGACCGATGTAGTATAGTGTAGTGGCAAGTACCGGGGGATTGATCGTTCTCTAAGGGAATAGTGTCGTTAGGATTGAAAAACTACTCTAATAGGTCTAAGGGTGAGGGAAGATTCTTTTTGTATTTTTATATTTTTTTATGAAAGCAAGTAAAATCTCGGGTTTGAAGGAGTGGGCGGAATTAGTTGCTAGTCAACTAACCCAAATAACTACAGATGCAATTAAAATAAAATAACTGAAAATGAAAAGGTTGTGGAACTTATATGGAGTGAAATGTGTTTACTTAGATTTCCTTACTCCCTAACTATCTTTTACCGGTTGATTAGTGTGTATTAATTGCGTGGATGACGGGTGTATTCCTTAATACCAATCGTGGGGTGGCGTACGTACTTCCCCAACTCTATAAGCTCCTACTTCACTCCTATGTCGAGCCGGCTAAGAAGCTCCTAACATGGGATCACTAGAATTCGCTCATGCATTAAATACGACCATAAAAACCTTAGTACGCATTGGTTCATGTTTCTTAAGACGTTCAAGCAAGTTACCGTATAGGAGGTTAGCCAGTTTTCTTAAGCCTAACATCGATAAACAATCATCCAATACAATTAATAACACACCAACAACCAATAATCAATAGTTAGGTTTCATTAGATCTAAGCAAACACAAGATAAATCTAGCCTAGCATGTTAAATAAAAGACAAGAACAAGATATAATCAAACAACACATAGACATATTGAATGATTAATTGATTACTTATCTTCAATTGAACATGGGAGATCCAAGGGTATAAAACCCTTAAAAATGGCAGAAAAATCGTCTTAGGGTTTCTCCTCACAAAGTTGCACACTAATGACTAAAAATTATGAAAATATATATAGGAAAACAGATCTGACGGCGTCACGTTATAGAGCTTGACGCCGTCACCTCGCCGCGGTTAGGGTTTCTTGATGGCCTTCTTGACGCCGTCCCCTTTTAATCCTCCAAAATCCTCTCTGGCGCGTCAAGGGTTGACGGCGTCACACTGGGGCTTGACGCCGTCACAGGTACTATTCCAGCAGATTTAGAGACTTTGTCGTTTTCTTCACTTTTATGCTCCAAAAACGTCCAAAATGCTTCCTTTTCCAAATTTCATCTCCAAAGTACCTAAAATGACAAAAGGAACGATTTAGGGCAATATTTGATCAAATAAATACGATTTAGGGCTTAAATGACCCCCTAAAAGCGGTACACTTTTCGCTTCATCAGGATCCATGGATCAAATTCTTACAAAGGCTTTTCCTACATCAAGGGTTAGCTTCGTGCAGCATAATATATAACAGTATAGGAGCAATATTATAGGGATAGAATGCACATAGCAAGACATGCAAGGGTTTAACTATGTTAACACATAAGTGTCACAACCCGACCGAAAACCTGAGGTGTAATTGTTCACTCAATCACACTAATCAAGAACGAGATTCGTTCATTGACTGACGCACTAAATGACTTCTTCCAAGTTGTCATTGGGAAGGAAAGTTCTAACAAACTTTTTGAACAACATAATCATCTACTCAAGATGATTGATGTTAAGGATAGTTTGTTGATATGACATACTCTAAATGAGTACATTATGACAAGTCGTGCCATAAAGTAGACTCGATAGAGGTTATACCTAAATGATTCCATAAGGTGGGAGAGTGTTGGTTGTGGTGACAACAAGGACAACTTGGGTTATGTGGTTGTAGGGGATAAATAATGAGATGACCCATTAGTGGTTGTGGTGATGGTGATAGTGATAAGGATGATGTGTTAGTGCCAAGTTTAAAAGGTGATGTAGGTGACAAGGTTAGTGTGAGAGCTAAAGGTTGTGGTGATGGTGATGGTGATAAGGATGATGTGTTGGTGCCAAGTCCAAAGAGGTTTGATGGTGATAGGGTTAGTGTGATAGCTAAAGGTTGTGGTGAACTTGGTGGAGGTAAGGGTGTAGGAATCCTAAAAGTGGAGGATGATGATGATGTGGTTGGAGATGTTGGTTTTGCCCTTTGAGGAAAGGTGGGAAAGGATGGTTTAGGTTAATATATCGTTTGCACTGACAATGAGAAGCATGATATATTTCAAAAAGGGAAAAGGAAAGGTGCATGTGATCCTAACAGGATTGTTGGTGGATATCTCAAACGGGGTTAAGCTAACAAAGTTCTAGGTTTCTAGGTTGGATGATCCTAGTTGTGTGTTAGAGATAATTTGGTGCATGAAGGGTTTCATGTATTTGTGAGGATTGAAGGTTGTTGAACTAACTATCACTTATCCAAAGTGAGAAGTAGTTGTAAGGTTTGAGTGTGATGAGTTGAAGGTTATAAGGTTTGAGTGTGATGATCTATAGGTTAAAGGTTCTTAGACTAACTATCACTGTCAAGAGTGAAGTGTAGCTAAAAGGTTTGAGTGTGATGATGAAAGATGTTAATGTGAGGTTTGAAGATGAGATGCAAGATAATCTTGCAGTAGTGAGGCCTTATATAGGCAAGGGTTGTGGGATTCAAACTAAAGTTGGTGATGGTGTCCTATGATGTAGTGAGGAAATCTTAGGGTGTGTGTGAGTTTGCAAAATTTTGCAGGTTTGAGGTTAGGGATGCAGGGATCAGGAGGGAACAGTGAAAATTCGTCAAACATAGGCACGGTACCACTAAATACCACACGGTACCGTTAAATTTAATGGTACCGTGGCCTATTTAACGGTACCGTGACCTGGAAGTCACGAATTTTCCTGTGCAGCCTAGTTCTGGGTAGCTAAAGGGTAGTTTCCTAGGGAATAAGAACCACATTTGTGTGTTCTTGAGAGTGTTTGTTGAAAGACTATATGAGTGTGTTTTCGCTCCCCCTTAATCTATTACCATCCGGACAAGATGTAGAAGATAAAGAGGAAAACGAACGATGACGGAAGTGATGAGCTTAGTAACGTCATGACAGGTGGTGGATAGCATACGATAAACTTCACCTTTGAAGTCACGTAGCTCTTCTCAATCATTGTGAATATTCATAGAATATTATGATGAGGCAAGTGATCACGTGGAGATATCCTAGGGGTTAAGAAGATAAAATCTTCAAGGTTGTGAGGTTAGTGATAAGGTTCTAGTGGGTTATCTATGTTGATGAGAAAGGGTTATCTCAACGTATCCTAGCGATTCTTCGTTTGAAGTGTGTGGAAGATGAGTGGGATGCGGAAGCATTGGTAGTGTTTAATACCATGCGGAAGTGAAAGGGAAAAGGCTAAGGAATCAGATGATAGATAGAATCTATTCTGATAGGAGACGGTTTTGGTTCAAGACTACATCGAGTGGGTTTTGATGGTGTTGGTGAGAATTGAAAGGAAGATTTTTGACAAAGAAATTTCACATATGTTGTGACTTTTCTGGACTTTGGATTAAAAGAATTTATACCAAATAAATTCCTTTATGAATGAACCCAACGGGATTCGGTGAATGTTAATTGAGAACGAGAAATGACATTTAATTGCATTTAGCAAATTAAATATACTTTAAATATTTCGGATGAAATATTTAAGTAGTCATCGGAGTTTAAGATGATTTTTCGAATAAATCTCGCTGATTTAGTGAGACTTTTCGACACGAGGCGAGAATTTATACCTAATAAATTCTTCAAACGGCACTAGACGAGAAGAAATGACTTTTATATTTCGAAGGAAATACATAGGTAGTCATTAGAGCGATGTGAAGGATGACTTAATATTTCCAGTGAAATATTTAAAGAGTCATGAGACGAGACACACGAGATGACTACAATATTTCCAGTGAAATATTCAAGTAGTCATAAGAGAGGTACGAGGGATGACTTTAATATTTCCAGTGAAATATTTAAATAGTCATAAGATTTATGGAATATGTTCCATCATTCCTAGACCTAGACAGAGATGGTTAAGGGATTCTCGGTTGAGAGGTTTGGTAGATTTATGGATTTTGATGTGCTTCGCACGTGAGTGTTTAACGGGGTTTTGAAAGATGTAAAGCTAGGCCTATGGTGCTGGTTCGGAGCAGGGTTTGGGATCTTAAGACGTGTATAATCACACGAGGATGAAATGAACTACTAATAACTTATATAGTAACTTGTGAGTCCTTTGTCATCCGAGGGTTGATGTTAGCTTTTAGCTTTTGGATAAGCGTTTTAACATATGTTGTTAAAAGGCTTGAGTATGATGTTTCGGATATGACATTTAACAATTGCGATCGCAAGTTAAACTTACTTGAATATTTCGGATGAAATATTTAAGTTGTCAACCCTACTCCGAGTTCTACTAGGTTTGTTCCTAACCTTCCCATGACAAAAGGGTGTATTACTTGGAAGAAGGCGAAGTGATGACTGGGGAATTAGGGTAACTTCGCGACTACTTTGACTTATGGGTTTTGACACTAGTGTATGGCTCTATGACTTCTAAGGGTTCATAGTGATGGGCATACCTAATTCCTAATGTGTAAAATGCACATAAGGAATAAATGCAAGCATCATGTAAAACATGATAATCATTTAGCATTTAAGATCATGAAGACATTTAACCATATCTTACGAGAACATGTTATCATTTTGAAACACGTATGTGGGATGCAAGCAATCTAGGTTTGCTAAGGCAGATCCTAATTACTACTTGTTCAAGATGACATCCTAATGGGAGATAAAGTTCACCGATGTAAACTATCTCTAGTCAAATGTAGGAATGAAAATTTTTCAAGTTAGAGAATGAGTATGAGACTATCACTAGTGGTGCTCAATTAAGGCTAAACACGACCATTTTTACGGGTTATACACGAACCCAACTTCTCTCCTGGAAGCAATCTAACCGTTAGGTCAAATTAAATTTCTAGTGCGATAGGTTCTCCAGTAGTCATTCTCATGTTAGAAGAATTCAAATTCCTATATTTGCCTATCGAAGTATAGCAAAGATGATGTTATCTTTTTTTGCTTATACATGGCCTAATATGACTCAATTAACCATACTTTGAAAGTTGGTTAAGAAAATGCCATGTCTTACACAACTCCTAACAAAGGCAAGCGAAATGTTTTAATTTCGTGTTTCAGATTTAAAGATTATTTGATGGAGATGTTGTATTTTATGATCTCTTGGACAACATCTTTGTTTGTTGAGTTGTTACATGTTATTTTAACATGATTTGGTTTCCTAGAACCAAGAGACACTCTAATGTGATACAATGTAGAATCTACTACATCGTGTGTGTTTCAAGAATGCTCCTTTGCATATCTTGAGTGAGAATCTAGTAAAGGTTACTTACCTCAATAGATCTTGTGAGCATTTTATTTGAAATGATACATACTGTTTATTTCAACAAGTATGCTTTTTTAAGAGGAAACTTATCACTCTTAAGAGTACTTTGTGAAACAAGTATTTTAGTGTATGACCAATTTTACTTGTTTAGGCAATGACACATGTCGTATTAGGTTATTATTCAACTTTATTATCCTACATTTGTTAACAGGATGCAATGTATTCTCTTGTAACATAACCATTTATGTCACAAATAAAATAAGATGCATAGGATATAAGTTATCCGTTGTCAATCTTTTGATAAGAGAAATACATGTGATATTCTCAAAGATTGATGACTTACATAATAGTTAATAACATATTATGTATGACACTTTTACTAGACATGTGACTTTGAGTGTTGAGTTGTTCATGAGCAAAGTTTGCATATGTTGTTTGTTTGCTCTTGTTTGGTTTTTCGGAAATGACACATTTACTAATTGCATTGCAATGTAAATTACTTGTATATTTCGGATGAAACATCCAAGTTGTCAATCCTACTTGGTTGTGTATTTTATGCATCTTTTAAACATGTTAGTTTAAAGTTTGGAACACAACCATTGGACAAGAAGACTTAACATGGCATCTTCAACACAAGTGTGAGTTATGATCCGATGCATATTATTTTCGTCTTGAGAGGACGTCATTATTTTCATAACAATCGAGTGTGATTGAGTATGTAGATTCAAGATAATATGTTTCATCATGTTTTGATGTTATCTTGAAGCTAAACAAATAATGACTCCAATTTCATGTCCACACTCGAAAACTTGTCAATTAGATTCGATGATGATATCAATCATAATTTGAATAATGAATTGATATGTACTCGAAATCTTTCTTGACCCTCACGATCACTCCTTTTTTAAAAAAAAAAAAATAAAAATTTAAGAAGTGTGTTCCATTTATTCTAATACTAGTTGTATGTGTGAGGTTAATGACATATTAAGTTACTACTTTGATATTGTCATTTTACTTTTATTTTGAGAAAAAACTATTTATATTATTAAGTATAATATTCTTAGTTTTTCGACACCTTATTAGTATAAAAATAATTATCTTAACTATTTTTATACAACATACGTAAAATACTAAATGTTTAAAACATTTTGTATGTGTGTTAAATCAATGCAAGTTTAAATACATTTTCTTTTACTTAAATACTAATGTATTAAAATGACCTTTTATCTTGTTTAGACAACCCATGGTCAAACAAGACAAAATGATGTAATGTTTTAAAGATCATGTTACGGATTTTATGAAAGTGTTAAGTATTTTAGGGTGATATACTTTTTACACTTAAACCTTTGGAAAAATAGTTGTGTAAGACAATATCTTTCGACACACATGATCTACCAACTTAGTTTATATTCCTAAGAAGGTTACTAAACCATTTTAAAAACTTGCAACAAATGCAAGAAAAATGGTCTATGCCTATATGCAATGCAAAATCAATTACGCAACTTAGTACAAGAAGTCTAGCCTAAGTCCTATTGACGCATAAGCCAAAAAACTAATATTCGACACATAGCAACAAGGCATGAAAGACACTTATGCTTATTGATAAAATTAGCTCAACTAAAAATAACAATAAGCATACAAAAGTATTAACTAACAATACTAAGACACAAAGAAAAACAAATAGTCATTTAGCATAACACACAAAGATACTTATCGTCATTTTGTGTGTTAAGTATAACAATGTACACTTAGCTTGACTTTATTTGAAAATGAATTATTTTCCACCCCATTTAAAAATTTGATCAACACCTTGAAATCATGAATGCATCAACGTGTGATGTTCACTTTGTGATTAGACAAAAAATTTGTGCAATCGGCATGACCGGAAAAGACTCACTGTTACGAATTAAAGACTCTCATAAATTTTACTTTACAATCACTTTCTAAAATTATTTTTAAGTGAAAGTAGACTCAATTACGTTTACAACGATAGGTGGCACGACTCCTACGGACTTACGGTTGACTTTATACGAATTTTTGAAAATTACCGAATTCTGAAAAACATACGATGGTACCGTTAAATTTAGTGGTACCGTCCATATTTAGTGGAACCGTACGTTATATTTAACGGTGCCGTACCTGTTATTTCAGTTTTGAACAGAACCAACTTTTATTAATTTAAGAAAACCTTCAAGCTAGTATGACAATATATACTTAACAACAAAACTTGTAAGTATTAAGCAACTAAATACTTTTCATATTTTTATCACCTTCATGGGTAATTTGATACATGGATCGTACTCAATTTTGAAAACCATTTGTTTTAAAAATTTGAGCGACCTGGCTCTGGTACCAATTGTGGAAACCGTAGAGGGGGGTGAATACGTTTCCATTTAAAAATTTAAAACTTTTGTATCAAACTCCCGATCAAGTGTGATGTGATATGAGAAGTGTCAACAATGATCATATATCATCTAGGGATGAATAAATTAAACTACAACACAAGCACAATCAACCATGACACATACATAACATAAGCAACTAGCCACACAAGCATAAACACAATGCAAATATAAACATAAAGCGATAAAGAATAAAATGAAAGTAAAGAGATAAGTGAGAAGGCGCAAACCGGACACGGTGATTTATAGTGGTTCGGTCACGAAGCTCCTCTTCGCCCTACTCCACTCCCCGAGTACCCAACTCGAGAGTTACTTCACTAATAACAAACTCCCTTCAGGCGGAGAAAACCGTACACGTCGCTTAACTTGTTTTCCGACACTAAGCTAGATGTCGAGTGTTAATCTTAGCTAGCACCAATCTACCACGATCTACCCGATCTACACCGTACACGTCGCTTATCCTATTTCCGACACTAAGCTAGATGTCGAGTGCTAATCTTAGCTAGCACCAATCTACCACGATCTACCCGATCTACCCTTGATCCACATGATCAATCACACAAGCCCAATGGCTTCAAGAGATCTCCAAGATCTCTTAAGATCACAATGATCTTCCCTCACAAACTCTCAAAAGAAAGATGATCTTGATGTATGCTATGATACAATCAAGAGTGTAACAAATGTTACAAGACATAACAACTACAACTCTTGTATCTTCTTGGATACCTTGAGTTCTTCTCTTGCAAATGAAGAGGAATGATAACACTTTGTATCTACTTGGATACTTTGTGTTCTTCTCTTGATAATCAAGAGGGATGATAACACTTTGTATCTACTTGGATACTTTGTGTTCTTCTCTTGCTAATCAAGAGGGATGACAACACTTTGTATCTACTTGGATACTTTGTGTTCTTCTCTTGCTAATCAAGAGGAATGAAGAGGATCACTTGAATGGATGATTGGATCACTCTTAAACAAACTAAGACTCTCCAAATGATCAAAGAAAGTCATCTAAGTGAGGAGGGATTAGACCAGAGAAAAAGGACTGGAAAAATCAAGTTGGAAGTGTGAAATGGTCCACTATTTATAGGCAAAGGAAAAACTATCCATTACAGACCCACGGCTCCACTAAATGCCAGACGGCTCCACTAAATTTAGTGGAGTCGTCCCTATTTAAAGGTACCGTGGACGCTCCTTCGTTTGTCTTTAGTGGGGAAGGTTTATTTGGGGATGTTAGGAGCTGTTTTGGGGAGAAATTTGACTGTTGGGATTTTTAAACATATTTTTCAAAATAAAACATTTCTTTTTAATTCAAAAATAATTTGTGAAATATATTTTTGAAAAAATGTTTTGTCACATTAAAAATGTGAAGTTTAGAAAAATAAAATCCTTTGATCATTTGTCAAGTAGTAGATTTGTTTGTCCATACCTTGAGTGATTTATGTCGGGATGGAAATCTACGACTTCGTTGAAGCATACTTGAGACGTCGGGAGGTGTTGATGTAAGTATGCATTGATGATTTGTGTTTACAAGTAACTTGCACATTTTACGTTATGTATTACAAGTTACATGTTTGTCATCATTAAAACCGAAGAAATCGTTTAGTTTAAATATCGTAATATTTGCACTAACAAATAATAAAAATAAATAAAAGGAGTGCGTTTGGTTTTTATGCCCATGTCGCTCAAAAGAAAAATAATTATAGGCGAGACCGTACAAGGTTTTTACAATGTTCTTAATTCTTTTAATACTTTGCCGGGTGGTCTTTACAATGGTCTTATCTCGAAGTCCTAAGGTTTTATGGTTTGCTCAAACTAAATTACTAAAGTTGGAATGTTGGGCGATTACAAAAGGGTTGTTTGTTTTATTTGTTCGACCACAGCCCAAGAAAAAGACTCAATTAAGGATGGGGCGAGACAAGGTTTTTGTAACACTTTTGTCCTTTCAATATCTATGATATGAGACCTCTAAAATGACTAAGTTTTGAATTTTGAAAAGTTCATTTGATAGTAAAAAATAATGGCAAAGGTTGGATGTTTGACTGGTTCCTAAACATAACTGGTATTGATATGCGACCAGCCTAGAAAAGGGCATAATTTAGGACGGGGAAAGACCAATTTTTGACAACACTCTTGTTCCTTTAAATACTTCACTATGTGGTCTTTAAAATAGCAAAAACCCAAATTTCTTAAAGTTCATTTGGTTATTGAAATAAAGGTCCAAAGTTGGGGTCTTGGCTGGTTCGACATAAGGAAGAACAAAAAAGAGAAAATGATAAAACAAGATTTTTGATCTCGGATCTTCACAAGACTTTTTCCACAGATTGTTGATAGGTTTTTAAGCTTATTAAAAGTCACTTTCTTAGTAGCTTATGGTTTATACTGGTAAAATTTATAATAGTGTTCAAAAATAAATATTTGGCTTTTGTGTTTTGCGACCAGAAAGAGGACCCAAAAAGACACGTGATAACTAGCTGTTTAGACCAGGTTATGGGGGCGTTCTAGAGTCTCCTAGGTGGTGATTAAGTAGGCTATTTGGTTGGGGTTGGTATCTCTTCCTCGTGGTAGGAAATTAAGGGGCAAGTTGGGTACTTGGGGCTGTTTTTGGGGCGACAAGACCAGAAGCAGGAAAACATGTTTTCGGGTTTTCTTTTACAAAGTCCTAAAGCTTGTTTCCATGACATGTTAAATGATTATTTAACTTGTTTTAATGTATTATTAGTTAACTTTTTAAGTTCATGCGGTTTTTACAAGTAATAAAGAGGGCATTTGTTTACTGATGTTATCAGAAGGATTTTTACAACATATATTAAGCCTAGGTTTCTAGTTAGGACTTGTGTAGTATCATAGTTAGACATATTTAAGATTTATAAAAGATATTGAAATAGGTTAAGGAGACTTACAAGCTGAAAAATGATCATGGAAGGTTTTTGACAAAAGTGTTTTGAAATTGGAATTCCTATCCTTCCTCTCCTACTAATCTCTTATAAGATCCTTCTTTGGCTTCTACCTAGACTATAGGTTCAGTGGATATGTAAGGGTATTTCTGTGTTTGTGGTTTTTCGAATGGGTTATGTAAAATGGAGGAAGGTATGTTGAATTTATAGAGGAAGGAAAACTAGGGTTTTCTAATATCTTAGGTCATCATGATAGAAGGAGGGGGACATGGTGATGTGTATAAACATACACCATATCTCAAGTTGTGGGTTTATCTGGTGGAGAAAACACCAGGTGAGGGGGGGGGGAATGGCGTGATGTGGAAGAAGGGGAGCCAAGGGTTTTATAGAAAGCTAGTATGATCTAAATATGATACATGTATGGAAGTTTTGAAAAGGATATGTGGTCTATTTCTACCTATGAAGCAATTTACACATGTTCTGGTATTGGTTGCTGTGGTAAATTACATATGTATATTGTTTGTTTAAGGCCATCTATACATACATATTTGAACTCAAAATTTAATAAAGATTATGTTTTAGCTTATATTATGGCTATGATTATAGTTTTGTAGGTATGATTATATATATACAAGAATGATTTGGAATAATCAGCATACAAAAGTAACAAACGTAATTTGGTTCTTTCTTTGTAGAATTGTAGATCAATTTTTAATAAGAAGTATTGACTTTGTCTTGTTGCACATTAGAGATTATCTGGTATACGTTTGCAGGTATATGTGAATTTTATATATACCATGTGAGATTGCCTGGTGTAAGTTCTATTACCATATATATTCCAATGTTTCTAGATGTGAACACATAGGAGCATAGATTCATATGGCTATCTAGTACTACACGCTTATATACTACATATTAGATTGTTATGGTAATTACATGTTCATATATATGGTGTTATGGTAAGATTCCATGCATGGATACAAAATTATACACGCCTATATTATACATGTTATGTGTTGCATATTATGGCATAAGATGTTACAGATTATGTGGAAACCGTAAAGGGGGGGGGGGGGTGAATACGTTTCCATTTAAAACTTAAAAACTTTTTGTATCAAATATCCGATCAAATGTGACGTAATATGAAAAGTGTTAACAATGAGCATATATCATTTAGGGATAAATAAATTAAACTACAACACAAGCACAATCAACCATGACACATACATAATTAACATAACATAAGCAACTAGCCACTCAAGCATAAACGCAATGCAAATATAAACATAAAGCGATAAAGAATAAAGTGAACGTAAAGAGATAAGTACGAAGGCGCAAACCAGACACGGTGATTTATAGTGGTTCGGTCACGAAGCTCCTCTTCGCCCTACTCCACTCCCCGAGTACCCAACTCGAGAGTTACTTCACTAATCAACAAACTCCCTTCAGGCGGAGAAAACCGTACACGTCGCTTAACTTGTTTTCCGACACTAAGCTAGATGTCGAAAGCTAATCTTAGCTAGCACCAATCTACACGTCGCTTATCCTATTTCCGACACTAAGCTAGATGTCGAGTGCTTATCTTAGCTAGCACCAATCTACCACGATCTACCCGATCTACCCTTGATCCACATGATCAATCACACAAGCCCAATGGCTTCAAGAGATCTCCAAGATCTCGACAAGATCACAATGATCTACTCCCACTTGACTCGATCTACCCAATCTACCTTTGATCCACATGATCAATCACACAAACCCAATGGCTTCAAGAGATCTCCAAGATCTCAACAAGATCACAATGATCTTCCCTCACAAACTCTCAAAAGAAAAATGATCTTGATGTATGCTATGATACAATCAAGAGTGTAACAAATGTTACAAGACCTAACAACTACAACTCTTGTATCTTCTTGGATACCTTGAGTTCTTCTATTGCAAATGAAGAGGAATGATAACACTATGTATCTACTTTGATACTTTGTGTTCTTCTCTTGCTAATCAAGAGGGATGACAACACTTTGTATCTACTTGGATACTTTATGTTATTCTCTTGCTAATCAAGAGGAATGAAGAGGATCACTTGAATGGATGATTGGATCACTCTTAAACAAACTAAGACTCTCCAAATGATCAAAGAAAGTCATCTAAGTGAGGAGGGATTAGACCAGAGAAAAGTGACTGGAAAAATCAAGTTGGAAGTGTGAAATGGTCCACTATTTATTGGCAAGGGGAAAAATAACCGTTACAGGGGCACGGCTCTACTAATTGTCAGACGGCTCCACTAAATTTAGTGGAGCCGTCGGTACTTTAGTGGTATCGTGGACGCTCCTTCGTTTGTCTTTAGTGGGGAGGGTTTATTTGGGAATGTTGGAGCTGTTTTGGGGGGGAAAATGACTGTTGGGATTTTTAAACTTATTTTTCAAAATAAAACATTTCTTTTTAATTCAAAAATAATTTGTAAAATATATTTTTGAGAAAATGTTTTGTCACATTAAAAATGTGAAGTTTAGAAAAATATAATCCTTTGATCATTTGTCAAGTAGTAGATTTGTTTGTCCATACCTTGAGTGATTTATGTCGGGATGGAAATCTACGACTTCGTTGAAGCATACTTGAGACGTCGGGAGGTGTTGATGTAAGTATGCATTGATGATTTGTGTTTACAAGTAACTTGCACATTTTACGTTATGTATTACAGGTTACATGTTTGTCATTATTAAAACCGAAGAAATCGTTTAGTTTAAATATCGTAATATTTGCACTAACAATCTCCCCCTTTTTGATGATGACAAATATGTAAACCGTAACACATAGTAAAATGTAAAAGTTACCTGTTTACACTCCCTTCTCCCCCTTTTGTCGAATAAAAAAGGTAGTTTCCTTGAGCTCTCCCTTGAATTCACTCCCTACTCCCCCTTATTGAACTACTTTCCTTTCTCCCCAGAAAGGCGAGCTTGCATCATCCCAGTGAAGTCTTCTATCACCACTATTAGAAAGACTCCTAGCTATGTATTCAAATACTCCCGAGCTCCCCCTAGCTCAATGCTCCCCTGTGGTGACTTAATCCCCTTATTTATTTACCTTAGTATCTAGCGGATCCATGGATCAAATTCTTACAAATGCTTTTCCTACATCAAGGGTTAGCTTCGTGCAACATAATATATAGAGGAATAGGAGCAGCATTATAGGGATAGAATACACATAGCAAGACATGCAAGGGTTAAACTATGTTAACACATAAGTGTCACAACCCGACCGACAACCTAAGGTGTAATTGTTCAATCAATCACACTAATCAAGAACGAGATTCGTTCGTTGACTGACACACCAAATGACTTCTTCCAAGTTGTCATTGGGAAGGCAAGTTCTAACAAACCTTTTGAACAACATAATCATCTACCTAAGATGATTGGTGTTGGGATGGTTTAGATTAATATATCGTTTGCACTGACAATGAGATGCATGATATATTTCAAAGGAAAAAAAAATGTGCATGTGATCCTAACAGGATTGGGGTTGGATTTCTAGTTTGGATGATCCTAGATGTGTATTAGAGATAATTTGGTGTATGAAGGGTTTCGTGTGATTGTGAGGATTGAGGGTTGTGTAACTCACTATCACTTATCCAAAGTGAGGAGTAGTTGTAAGGTTTGAGGGTGATGATCGATGGGTTGAAGGTTTTTAGACTAACTATCACTATCAAGAATGAAGTGTAGCAAAAAGGTTTTTTGTGAGATTGATATAAGGGTTGAAGGTTTTGAAACTAAATATCACTGTCAAAAGTGAAGTTTAGTCATAAGGGTTGAGTGTGATGGGGTTAGTATGAGAGCTAAAGGTTGTGGTGAACTTGGTGAAAGTAAGGATGTGGGGATTCTTGTGATGGTATGAGGAGGTGCTCAAGGTAGGAGAATTGAAGGCTCAACTCATCTCTAAGGCACATGATGAGGTGTTGGTTGTGGTGACAACAAGGACAACTTAGGGTATGTGGTTGTAGGGGATAAAGAATGGGATGACCCATTAGTGGTTGTGGTGATGGTGATAGTGATGAGGATGATGTGTTAGTGCCAAGTTCAAAGGGTGATGAAGGTGATAGGGTTAGTGTAAGAGCTAAAGGTTGTGGTGAACTTGGTGGAGGTAAGGATGTGGAAATCCTAAAGGTGGAGGATAGATTCAAATTAAGATTGGTGGTAGTGAGGGAATCCTAGGGTATATGTGAGTTTGCAAAATTTTGTAGGTTTGAGGTTAGGGATGCAGGGATCAGGAGGGAACAGTGAAAATTCGTCAAACAAATTTTCACATCGAGTGGGTTTTGATAGTGTTGGTGAGAATTGAAAGCAAGATTTTTGACAAAGAAATTTCACATATATTGTGATTTTTCTGGACCTTAGATTAAAAGAATTTATACCGAATAAATTCTTTTATGAATGAATCCAACGGGATTCGATGAACGTTTATCGAGAACGAGAAATGACATTTAATTGCATTTCACAAATTAAATAAACTTTAAATATTTCGGATGAAATATTTAAGTTGTCATTAGAGTTTAAAAGGATTTTATGAATAAATCTCGCTGATTTAGGGAGATTTTTCGACACGAGGAGAGAATTTATACCTAATAAATTCTTTGAACGGTACTGGACGAGAAGAGATGACTTTTATATTTCTGAGGAAATACATAGGTAGTCATTAGAGCGATGTGAAAAATGACTTGATATTTCCAGTGAAATATCTAAAAGTCATGACACGAAATAGAAGAGATGATCTCAATATTTCCAGTGAAATATTCAAAGAGTCATGAGACAAGACGCACGAGATGACTACAATATTTCCAGTGAAATATTTAAATAGTCATAAGATTTATGGAATATGTTCCATCATTCCTAGACCTAGAGGGTTGATATTAGCTTTTAGCTTTTGGATGAGCGTTTTAACATATGTTGTTAAAAGGCTTGAATATGATGTTTCGGATATGACATTTAACAATTGCGATCGCAAGTTAAACTTACTTGAATATTTCGGATGAAATATTTAAGTTGTCAATCCTACTCCGAGTTTTACTAGGTTTGTATCTAACCTTCCCATGACAAAAGGGTGTATTACTTGGAAGAAGGCGAAGTGATGACTAGGGAATTAGGACAACTTCGCGACTACTCTAACTTATAGGTTTTGACACTAGTGTATGACTCTATGACTTCTAAGAGTTCATAGTGATAGGCATACCTAATTCCTAATGTGTCAAAAGGACATAGTGTGGGTGCAAACTTTACAAGAAAATCATGTGAAATGCACATAAGGAATAAATGCAAACATCATGCAAAACATGATAATCATTTAGCATTTAAGATCATGAAGTCATTTAATCACATCTTACGAGAACATGTTATCATTTTGAAACACGTATGTGGGATGCAAGCAATCTCGGTTTGCTAAGGCAGATCCTAATTACTACTTGTTTAAAATGAAATCCTAACGGGAGATAAAGTTCAACTATGTAAATTGTCTCTAGTCAAATGTAGGAATGAAAGATTTTCAAGTTAGAGAATGAGTATGAGACTATCACTAGTGGTGCTCAATTAAGGCTAAACACGACCATTTTTACGGGTTATACCACAAACCCAACTTCTCTCCTGGAAGCAATTCAACCCTTAGGTCAAATTGAATTTCTAGTGCGATAGGTTCTCCAGTAGTCATTCTCATGTTAGAAAAATTCAAATTCCTATATTTGCCTATTGAAGTGTAGCAAAGATGATATTAGCTTACTTCGCTAATACATGGCCTAATATGACTCAACTAACCATACTTTGAAAGTCAGTTAAGAGAATGACATGTCTTACACAACTCCTAACAAAGGCAAGCGAAATGTTTTAATTTCGTATTTGAGATTTAGAGGTTATTTGATGGAGATGGTGTATTTTATGATCTCTTGGATAACATCTTTGTTTGTTGAGTTGTTACATGTTACTTTAACATGATTTAGTTTCCTAGAACCAAGAGACACACTAATGTGATACAATGTAGAATCTACTACATCGTGTGTGTTTCAAGAATGCTCCTTTGCATAACTTGAGGAAAGAATATAGTAGAGGTTACTTACCTCAATAGATTTTGTGAGTATTTTATTTAAAATGAGACATACTGTTTATTTCAACAAGTATGCTTTTCTAAGAGGAAACTTATCACTCTTACGAATGCTTAGTGAAATAAGTATTTTAGTGTATGACCAATTTTACTTGTTTATGCAATGACACATGTCGTATTAGGTTATTATTCAACTCTAATATCCTATATTTGTTAACAGGATGCAATGTATTCTCATGTAACATAACCATTCATGTTACAAAGGGAATAAGATGCATAGGATATAAGTTATACTTTTTCAATCTTTTAATAAGAGAAATACATGTGATATTCTCAAAGATTGATGACTTACATAATAGTTAATAACATATTATGTGTGACACTTTTACTAGACATGTGACTTTGAGTGTTGAGTCGTTCATGAGCAAAGTTTACATAAGTTGTTTGTTTACTCGTGTTTGGTTTTTCGGAATTGACGCATTTACTAATTACATTGCAATGTAAATTACTTGTATATTTCGGATGAAACATCCAAGTTGTCAATCCTACTTAGTTGTGTATTTTATGCATCTTTTTAAACATATTAGTTTAAATTTTGGAACACAACCATTGGACACGAAGACTCAATATGGCATCTTCAACACAAGTGTGAGTTATGATCCGATGCATATTCTTTTCGTCTTGAGAGGAGGTCATTATTTTCATAACAATCGAGTGTGATTGAGTATGTAGATTCAAGATAATATATTTCATCATATTTTGATATTATCTTGAAGCTAGACAAATAATGACTCCAATTTCATGTCCACACTCGAAAACTTGTCAATTAGATTCGATAATAATATCAATCACAATTTGAATAATGAATTGATATGTACTCGAAATCTTTCTTAACCCTCACAATCACCCCTTTTTAAAAAGAAAATAAAAATTTAAGGAATGTGTTCCATCTATTCCAATGCTAGTTGTATGTGTGATGTTAATGACATATTAAGTTACTACTTTGATATTGTCATTTATTTTTATTTGAGTAAAACTATTTATATTATTAAGTATAATATTCTTAGTTTTTCCACACCTCATTAGTATAAAAATAATTATCTTAACTATTTTTATACAACATACGTAAAATACTAAATGTTTAAAACATTTTGTATGTGTGTTAGATCAATGCAAGTTTAATACATTTTCTTTTACTTAAATACTAATGTATTAAAATGACCTTTTATCTTGTTTAGACAACCCATGGTCAAACAATACAAAATGATGTAATTTTGTAAAGATCATGTTACGGATTTTATGAAAGTGTTAAGTATTTTGGGGTGATATACTTTTTACACTTAAACCTTTGGAAAAATAATTGTGTAAGACAATATCTTTCGACACACATGATCTACCAACTTAGTTTCTATTCCTAAGAAGGTTACTAAACCATTTTAAAAACTTGCAACAAATGCAAGAAAAATGGTCTATGCCTATATGCAATGCAAAATCAATTACGAAACTTAGTTCAAGAAGTCTAGTCTAAGTCCTATTGACGCATAAGCCGAAAAACTAATATTCGACACATAGCAACAAGGCATGAAATACACTTATGCTTATAGATAAAATTAGCTCAACTAAAGATAAAAATAAGCTTACAAAAGTATTAACTAACAATACTAAGACACAAAGAAAAGCAAATAATTATTTAGCAAAACACACAAAGATACTTATCGTCATTTTGTGTATTAAGTATAACAATGTACACTTAGCTTGATTTTATTTGAAAATGAATTATTTTCCACCCCATTTAAAAATTTGATCAAGTTCAACAACTTGAAATCATGAATACATCAACGTGTGATGTTCACTTTGTGATTTGACGAAGAATTTGTGCAATCGGCATGACCGGAAAAGACTCTCTGTTACGAATTGAAGACTCTCGTAAATTTTACTTTACAATTACTTTCTAAAAGTATTTTTAAGTGAAAGTAGACTCAATTACGTTTAAAACGATAGGTGGCACGACTCCTACGTACTTACGGTTGATTTTATACGAATTTTTGAAAATTACCGAATTCTGAAAATCAGACGAAGGTACCGTTAAATTTAGAGGTACCGTCCATATTTAGTGGAGTCGTCCGTTATATTTAACGGTGCCGTACCTGTTATTTCAGTTTTGAACAGAACCAACTTTTATTAATTTAAGAAAACCTTCAAGCTAGTATGACAACGTATACTTAACAACAAAACTTGTAAGTATTAAGCAACTAAATACTTTTCATATTTTTATCACCTTGATGGGTAATTTGATACATGGATCGTACTCAATTTTGAAAACCATTTGTTTTAAAAATTTGAGCGACGTGGCTCTGGTACCAATTGTGAAAACCGTAAAGGGGGGGGGGGTGAATACGTTTCCATTTAAAACTTAAAAACTTTTTGTATCAAACATCCGATCAAATGTGACATAATATGAAAAGTGTTAACAATGAGCATATATCATCTAGGGATTAATAAATTAAACTACAACACAAGCACAATCAACCATGACACATACATAATTAACATAACATAAGCAACTAGCCACACAAGCATAAACGCAATGCAAATATAAACATAAAGCGATAAAGAATAAAGTGAACGTAAAGAGATAAGTAAGAAGGCGCAAACCAGACACGGTGATTTATAGTGGTTCGGTCACGAAGCTCCTCTTCGCCCTACTCCACTCCCCGAGTACCCAACTCGAGAGTTACTTCACTAATCAACAAACTCCCTTCAGGCGGAGAAAACCGTACACGTCGCTTAACTTGTTTTCCGACACTAAGCTAGATGTCGAGTGCTAATCTTAGCTAGCACCAATCTACACGTCGCTTATCCTATTTCCGACATTAAGCTAGATGTCGAGTGCTAATCTTAGCTAGCACCAATCTACCACGATCTACCCGATCTACCCTTGATCCACATGATCAATCACACAAGCCCAATGGCTTCAAGAGATCTTCAAGATCTCGACAAGATCACAATGATCTACTCCCACTTGACTCGATCTACCCAATCTACCTTTGATCCACATGATCAATCACACAAACCCAATGGCTTCAAGAGATCTCCAAGATCTCAACAAGATCACAATGATCTTCCCTCACAAACTCTCAAAAGAAAAATGATCTTGATGTATGCTATGATACAATCAAGAGTGTAACAAATGTTACAAGACCTAACAACTACAACTCTTGTATCTTCTTGGATACCTTGAGTTCTTCTCTTGCAAATGAAGAGGAATGATAACACTATGTATCTACTTGTATACTTTGTGTTCTTCTCTTGCAAATCAAGAGGGATGACAACACTTTGTATCTACTTGGATACTTTGTGTTCTTCTCTTGCTAATCAAGAGGAATGAAGAGGATCACTTGAATGGATGATTGGATCACTCTTAAACAAACTAAGACCAAATGATCAAAGAAAGTCATCTAAGTGAGGAGGGATTAGACCAGAGAAAAGTGACTGGAAAAATCAAGTTGGAAGTGTGAAATGGTCCACTATTTATAGGCAAGGGGAAAAATAGCCGTTACAGGGGCACGGCTCCACTAATTGTCAGACGGCTCCACTAAATTTAGTGGAGCCGTCGGTACTTTAGTGGTATCGTGGACGCTCCTTCGTTTGTCTTTAGTGGGGAAGGTTTATTTGGGAATGTTGGAGCTGTTTTGGGGGGGAAAATGACTGTTGGGATTTTAAAACTTATTTTTCAAAATAAAACATTTCTTTTTAATTCAAAACTAATTTGTAAAATATATTTTTGAGAAAATGTTTTGTCACATTAAAAATGTGAAGTTTAGAAAAATATAATCCTTTGATCATTTGTCAAGTAGTAGATTTGTTTGTCCATACCTTGAGTGATTTATGTCGGGATGGAAATCTACGACTTCGTTGAAGCATACTTGAGACGTCGGGAGGTGTTGATGTAAGTATGCATTGATGATTTGTGTTTACAAGTAACTTGCACATTTTATGTTATGTATTACAGGTTACATGTTTGTCATTATTAAAACCGAAGAAATCGTTTAGTTTAAATATCGTAATATTTGCACTAACACATTAATATGTATATTAGCTATTAGTTTTTTATGGCTACAAAATAGTACACGTTTAGTTTACATGACATAGTACAAAGTTATACATATTGTTATATTGCATGCCATTTGTATAAATAAATTAACAAATAGATAATTCATGATCAGTATCACATGACGCAATCTATAACACAACTAATGGAAAACAGGTCGGACCTATATATTGCACAGTTCCATTAAAAAGTATGACAGCATAGCAAGATGCACCATTAGCTCAAGTTAATAAGCTAGTAGAAATAAAAACATGATCTTATCTTCAAACTCATGCATGTTGCATAATTATTCAACATATAAACTTGTATAACAAATTAAGGAATATGCATGTTATTATTTAGACATGTAAGGACTTGGTATTATGGCGCGTATGGTATGCATGAGAGATGACGATGTGACATGCTTTATATACATATGTTAATATTTAAAGTGTAGTTTGATTCCGGTATTTACTAACGTTAAATTCTTATGTTATGAAACCTAAGGCCGAGTAACGTAAAAATATAATATTTATGAAAATGTCATAGTTTATCAATATACTCTAATTAATTATATTTGACGTGTGATAAATTTAACGGAGGGCTTATACGTTAATAAAATCTAATAGGTTTGAGTATTCGTATTACGTAAAAAGTATAATGTAAAAATATAAAAATTACAAAGTGACAATAGTTCATATAAAATATATAGATTTATCCAAATCTTGTGTTGATAGTGAGTATAGTATAATAAAGAAAAATTTAAATTTTCTCGTAAAAATGGCAATTAAAAAAAATAGTGACGGAGATTAATATATAATTAATTGTTGTTAATTATAGTGGAAATTTACCGGTGGTTACACTAAGGTTGTGAAGCTTAATAAGTCCCTGTATAGCCTTAAACAGGCTCCTAGACAATGGAATGCAAAATTAACTTCAACTCTTAATGAACATGGTTTTGTGCAGTCTAAATATGATTATTCTTTGTTCACTAAGAGGTCTGGGAATGTGTTTTTGGCCTTAATTGTGTATGTTGATGGCATTGTCATAACTGGCAATGATATTAATGAAATTGAGAAGTTCAAAGTGTTTTTGAAAACAGAATTCCAAATCAATGATTTAGGGAAGTTAAAATACTTTTTTGGAATTGAAGTTTTGGAAAATGATAATGGTGTTTGTCTCAGTCAAAGGAAGTATTGTTTAGAACTCTTGCATGAATATGGTTTGCTTGCTGCCAAACCTGTTGACACACCTTTTCCAGAAAACACCACTCTTAATCACATTGAGTCTGTTGATGATAAAGCCTTGAAAAATATTGGGAACTATCAAAAACTGGTTGGCAAGTTAATTTACTTAACCAATACCAGACCAGATATTTCTTATGCTGTTCATAGCTTGAGTCAGTTCATGCATGCTCCCTTTGAGTCTCACTTGAATGCTGCATTGAGGGTTTTGAGATTCTTGAAAGGCTCACCTGGTAATGGTGTGCAAGTTAACAAAAAGGGAAACCTTAAGCTTAGAGCTTATGCTGACTCTGACTGGGCAAGGTGTCCTGTTACCAGAAAATCTGTGTCTGGCTATTGTGTTTTTCTGAGTGACTCTTTGGTTACCTGAAAAAGTAAGAAACAATCTACTTTATCTAGATCTTCAGCTGAGGCTGAGTACAGAAGCATGGCTTCATGTACTTGTGAGATTAGTTGGTTATCCAATCTTCTTGGTGATATGGGGGTTAATGGTTTACTTCCTGTGAGGTTGTATTGTGACAACAGTTCAGCTTTATAAATTGCTGGAAATCCTGTATTTCATGAAAAAACCAAACACTTTGAGATTGATGTTCATCTTGTTAGAGAGAAGGTTTCTGCTGGGGTTATTAAGACTGAGAAAATTCACACTTCTCAGCAGATTGCTGATATTTTGACAAAAGCTTTAGACTGTAAAAGTCATAAGTGTTTGAGTGATCAGTTGGATATGTTGGACATGTTTGGAGTGAAAGTTTGAGGGAGGGTGTTAAAATACCTTTCAAACTTTCAGGGTCTGTTTTTGTCATCACAGAAACTTCCTATTGCTAACCCTCTTGTATCTTTCTTTGTTTGTAGTGTTTCATATTGTGCAGGGGCTAAAGCTGTCTTCTCTCAAAGTTGGTGCCTTCTTATGGTCTCTTCCAGCTCAGAGCTCAACGGCTCAATTTCTTCAGTGGATAACACTTATCTCTCTCTAAGAGTTGGCTCAAAGCTTTGGTCTTGTAAATCGTTCGACTGATCTTATTGATCCAGTCTTGTTGTTCTGTTGTTCTCAACCTGATTGTTCACAGTTGGTGTTCAATCTTTATCGTATTTATCTTGTTCTGTAATCTGACATTCTAATAATGAATCACGGGGAGGTTGGTTGGATTCATTCTCAAGTGTTATTACAATTTCTACACAAACTCATAATTACCATACAGTAGTTTTGTTACGTACTCCATTTGACTCTTGATTCAAAGTCCTTTATATTTTAAGAAAACATTACGAATGGATGATCGACATTTGAACATATATACCAAAATTATAATATAAATATTTGTTACCATTAAAGACATGAAACACAACAGAGAGAAACATGTTCCGGTCATTATTCGATTATGTTTCTAGTTCTTCGTTTTACTTTTGATTTCATTATCTTAAAATTGAAGATGAATTTGTTGGAAGACAAAAGTTCCATACGAAACAAGATTTATCTAAAGAACAAATAGGTAAATCTCAACCATCCATCCTTTTTCCATCCAATGGTCTAGATTAATTAGCATTTTAAAATAAAAATATACTGAGGGGCATTTTAGTCATTATCTAAATCTAATAACACACATCCCATTAACTTCCAAACACACACAGTTACACACACCAGATCTAAAACCCCTAACCTCCCAAATTGTCTCTCTCTAAAACCACCGCCACAACTGCCGGCGCACTAGTCCTATTCCGACTAAACAGATCCGTATTGTTACCGTTATGATTACCGTTACTAAGTCCGTTATAATTCTCTGAAGAAGTGTTATTATTCCGGTAAAACGGCATTCCTCACCGGTGATTCATCAGTCCTCCTCCGGCGACGAACATGTTCCGGCAGCGATGTCCTTCGATGAGCTCCGATTCATGTTTTGTAATAGTTGTAATAATACATTAAGTTATAAGTTATGGATTCATCTGTTTAGTATGTGTTTTTGAGTGTGTGTTTTTGAGTGAGATCTTTTTGTTGTTGATGATGATGGTGGAAATGAAGGAAGAGTGTAAGGTTTTTTTTTTGTTTATGTTTTTTTTTTTTTTTTTTTTTTTTTTTGGTACAGGTAGCCATGTGACATGCTTACTTTCTTTTTATCATTTTTTTATTTTTATTTTTTATTTATTTATTTTTTTTGTTATACAAGTTTAGTTAATACACATAAAAATGGATTGGATGGATGGATCTTCAAAGTTAGATCTATAATAGAAAGTAGGGGCGGAAACGAGCCGAGCCGCTCGTGAAAAGCTCAGGATATGAATCACATGTGATTCATGCTGAATCACATGGGATTCATTAGTCAATCCCATGGGATTCATAATGAATCCCTTGAGATTCATACTGAATCCCATGGGATTTACAATGAAACCCTTTGAGATTCATACTGAATCCCATGTGATTTCATACAGAATCCTTTGTGATTTATCGACAAGATAAATCATACAGAATCCCATGTGATTCCATACAGAATCCCTTGAGATTCATACAGAATCTCATGTGATTTTGTACTTACAGTTTATATAAAGCAAAATGAAAATCCCATGGGATTTATACAGAATCCCATGTGATTGTCTCTGATCCCTTGTGATTCATATAGAATCCCATGGGATCCATACAGAATCCCATGAGATTCTTTGATGAATCACCTGTAATTCATAAAGATTACCGGGATTCATACAGAATCTCATGGGATTCTATATGAATCCCAAGGGACCAGAGAGAATCGGATTCTGTATAACATACAACTTTTTAATAAAGAGATTCAAAGAGCTCATTTCAAAAATCATATAAAAAACATCTACCCTTAAAAAGCTGTGACATAAAAGTATAAAACTCAAAAACAGTGATTTACTCATTTTTACAAATCATTTGTGATTTTTTAAAAATAACAAATCACAAGTGATTTTTTTACGAATCCCGTGGGATTTTTCTGGACGGAAATTTTGATAAAAAAGTTCGTCGAAATTATATAAAAGTGCATATCTATAGAAAGATGATTTAATTTTCGTCGCGATGGTGTATTTTTCGTAGCTTGAAGATTTACCGTTTGCAAGATATGTTGTTTTTTAAAAAAAAGGTGAAAAATGGGTTTTTATATTAAATGAGCTAAAATGCCACTTTTGCCCTCCTTTTGTTTTTTTTTGTTTGATCTATACCGTTGGATGAAATCAAAATGAAAGGCTAGGATGTGATTATTTGTTCTTAAAATTTTTTTTGTTTGTCATGGATCTCACCTCTTTGTTGGAATAGTATTCAAATACACATTTTTTTTTTTGTTTCACACTACTATCAAAATGGTCAAGCTTAGGCAGTGATTTCTTAGAAACGATCTGTAATTTGCACATGTGTGAGCTGAATGTTTTATAACTATCAAGACTACTATATATATATATATATATATATATATATATATATATATATATATATATATATATATATATATATATGTGTGTGTGTGTGTGTGTGTGTGTGTGTTATTTTCACTTTTATAACCAAATACATACAGTACTTCTATTTACCAATAACCATGTCATTGATGTTTTGATACAACCCAACTAGTGAATACTGCCTAAGCTTTTCGACCTCATACCATGAGTTAAGAGCTTCTAATGTCTTGTCTGTACCCGAGAATGCTAATTGTATGCTAATGTTACAATTAACCGATCCTCCATTAGTCTTGCATTTATCCACGGGCGTAGCACATTCTTGATTGTTGAGGCAAACACCCGATGTTTCTCCACACGATTTACACCCAAATTTCTTCCAATATAAGTTTATAAGTCTGCCTTCTTGGAATTCAAGAACCTTTCGAAAGCGAAAATGATTAAACTAAGCGATTAAAATATGTTCAATGAAAAAAGGTTGTGTTATAATGATATATATTACCAAAGTGAAACTTGTAATGATATTTGATTTATCAGCAACTAAAGTAGGTATTGATCTTGCTGCATATTGTCTTCCAGCAAACGCTACCATGTATCCACTAGTTTTTGCCTATGAAGTTTTAAAAATTTATTAAAACTTTCAATACAAATAACGTATTTATCTCAATACAAATATCCTGTCAATTTAGTCTTTATATTAGTACTAGCTTATAGACCCGTGGGAGAACATTAGTATATATCAAAAAATAAATTATGCATTCCAAAGTATATTGTTTCATGTTCGCTGGTTTCTAATAATGTTGTCGTAAAATAAATTATGCATTCTCAAATGTTTTTGTTTTTTTTGGTTAACTGGGTTCTGACACGATATAGCGAGCCGACTAATCCCAGTGCGACAACCCTTTTGGATAGCCCGGAGTCGACGCAGGTGCACCTCCGTGGCCACAAGGGGATTAATTTTCTCCCCGTTGGATTCGAACCCTTGACTTCCTCTTTGGAAGGCTGGAGGTCAAAGGTTCAAATCCAAAGGGGAGAAAATTAATCCCCTTGCATTCTCAAATGTTGCATTGTATATTACTTTAAAAAAATGAACAATAATATAAATAAGCTTTTCAAGGTTTAATAACTAAAAGGACACAAATATAAGTCCAATACAATAAGCAATGATCGATTGTGATTTGAGTTCGTTGCTAGTTTATGATGATAACATCCAAAGTTCAAAATGTAAGACTTACTGGATCAAAGTCGGAGGTATTGACAGTGAGATATGTGAGCTCATCGACTTTTGGCCTAAAAACTGAGAGTCGAGCGTTGGTTCCACCAAGAGATAGACGGCTATCACATGGTGAAAGTTGTATCTGGTCGGAAAAGAAGGAATCCTTTGAAGAAAACGCGAATGCAAAGGTAAATCCATCCCATCTTTGCACTTTTGTATCTGAACATGGATTAAACACAGTATTAGCGTCTATGGAATGTACTCCGATCACCATCGTAATAATCATTGCTGACAATGTGATCCTATTTGCAGCCATAGTGAAGCCCTAGATTTTATTGACCATCGACCACGAAGAACATTAGTATATATCAAAAGTAATATATGCTCTCGAAAAAACCTAGAGGAGAATATATTAAACAAGATTAATAATCTTGAATCTTTGTATTCTTTTGTTGTGGTTTTGGAAGAAGTTTAGATGATTCAAGCACAAAGGTTGATCTTGATTTTACAAAATTTATGTTATTGAATGAAAATATAGAGATTATATGAAAGAGTTTAGAAAAGGAGATCAATTAAAATCGGTCAAATCGGCAAGGTAAGTGGATCTTGTCCTAAAACTTGTTATGGAAATTTGAAACCTTATGAGTGAAGAAAACATGAGTAAACACACTTGCAAGTTACATGCACGCATAACAATCATAACTTAAAATTTGTGTAGTTAGACTATTTAAAATGTGTGTAATTAGACTATCTTCAATAGAAAAGAGTATGGAATCAAGGGAAAACGTAAAGATATAAATTTTGCACAATAAAAAAGAAATAAAAGATGTGATGAAAAGATAACGGAAATTAATTTAGTAGTTAACGGTGATCTCCGGGAGTTACTGGACACCCATAAAATTTTGTTGCGTAATGTGAAATTTTGTAAAAACCTTCCATTTTTTTTTTTTTTTTTTTTTTTTTTTTTTTTTTTTAAATGCATCTTGTAAAAAGATATAGGTTCTTTTAGTCTACTTTAGTTTTCCGCAAATGCATATGATCAACTTTTATCCTTTGCTTCGTCCCTGGTTATGGCCGGATTTCTTGATTTGAATTTTCTTCTCGTAAATAATGACACAAGCATATTGAGTCCTATTTTCATAAGAGATTTCAAGTGAATTATTTCCACATAGATTGATGTGTGATTTCTAGTCTTAATATTCTAGGTTTTATAAGAAATACCAACACTATCGGGCAGTATACCCGATCGCGTATAGTATAGACTTGATAAGACCAGGTCGTTCGCACAAGTGAAGAATTTTTTTTGTAAAGTAATATGACAAAAACGATGAATATGGGTGGGGGGGGGGGGGGGGGGGGGGTCCTTAAATCCACACGATCGTTGTTTTGAGAAAATAATTTAGACAAAATAATAGAATAAATAACGAGTAATTAAAATTGAATGAAAATAAATAAGAGTAAAGCAGTTTTCACCTAGTTATTCTCCTAATAACCAAATGGCATGATATGTTCGTGCAATGTGTAACAAGTTCCATAATCAGGGACTCAGATCTAGTATAGATCTAGTAATGGCCACTAAAACCTATACATATGCCCTATAACGTTCTACCTGGATGCTATTGGAAAATATCTAGTTAGGGGTCATTCGTTAAATCCGCCAACTAACCAATATGACTTGTTTGTGAAGTTATTTAACTAACCACACTTAATTACTTTGTATTTTTGTAAATCTACATTTATCTTTGTTAATCTTAAACCTTATAGTCTACCGCTTTTAACTTAGCTAGGCTAATGTATAACTCTAGATACATCGTATGTTTGCGAATCAAGGTATTAACTTTAAGTTGTACAACCTACTAGTTATTTACTATCAACAGAATAATAATGACCGACACAAAAGACTAAAGACTACTCACACTCATGATCCACATAGTGAGATTGTCATCCAAAAGAATTAAAAATAAAGAAAAAATCATCAAATCTCCACGATCTGATCGGCCGAACGATTGAGATCACGATCTCTACTTTACTTTAATCTTTATTGTTTTTTTCTTTTTCTTTTTTCTTTCATCCTAATTAGTTTTTAATAAAAATTCATTTTTTTTAATAACTATTAATATATAACTTTAAAAAAAAAATCTAAAAACACAGTTTTGTTTATTATTTTTTTCTGAACATCATGATATAAAATTTATAAAAAATGGAGATGTTTAAAAAAAAAAGATTTTATATATAAAAGAATTATATAAAATCTAATGTAATAAAAAAAATTATGTTTTAGTTTCAAATAAGTTTTTTTATATATTTCAGATAAATAATTTTTTATTTCAAATAAAATAATTAATATAATATATTAAAGTACTCATATATAATATTTATATAATAAAAAGTTAGATTATGTTGGATTGTGAGTGTGAGTGTAAAAATGAGTTAGATTGGTTTGTGTATGTGAAGGAGAGAGAAATTAATATTTAATTAGAGATTGGATTGTTGAGGATCATGAATGGGGATAGTCTAAGGATTTGACAAGAAGCATATAAACTATCCAATTAAAGAACTAAGTTAAACTAAACAAATCATGTCATTAATATTACTCACTCCGTTCCATAATAATTGTCATTTTTTGACTTTTTGAAGTCGTATTTTTTCAACTTTAATTTTAAATATTTTCGTTTTTGTAATATAATAGTTGCTGTAAAATATATGAATGGATTGGTTTTAAAATGTATTTTTCATTGATATAATTTTCATCAAGTATTTGAGACGAAGGGAGTAAAAGATTCATAACTATGCAAAAACTAAGGTGTTTAGCCTTCAATAACAATCTTAATAACAAAATATAGTAAATTCAATAACAATCGTAATAGCAAAATATAGTAAATTCGATAATTGAAAAGTATTCAAAGTGAAAATGATAATCAAACCGGATAAAAGAATTGTTTACGATGATAAAGTCTTTTTCTCTTTATGATCTATGCTTCAAAGATGGCGGAATATCACTTTGGAGCTCCCGAAATCAACTGGGGTTAAAAATGTGTAACCTAAAGTCAAGTTTATATTTATAGGATTCCAGGCTGTTGTTCACTTTACACAATTAGAATTAACTACAAAGTTAAGCTAATCATGTTTCATGACTGAGTAATGTATTGATTAACTAAGCAAAATAAGTAAAACGTAAATAATAAAAACAAGAGTTTTTCAACGTTTAAATTTTTATTAGAAGTTAATCAAAAGAATCTATACCCAAGTGTTTGCGGAAAAAACACTTGGGATTGAAATGACAAAGTATGGTATTGTCTCCTCACTAAATTTAAGCTAAGCTTAAGTGGCAACTATAAGGAACCACTGAGCTATCTCAGGGACTAGGTTGCTTTTTGGGGGAGAAAGTGGTTTTGTGAATGTCTAAGCATTAATTGCACAAAACTTATCCACTTTTTTCCCTTATGATCCTATTTATACACAAGTATAAAAGAGCACCCGTGACTAATAAGACAAAAGGAATGACCTAAGCTAATTAGGACAAAATACTGATATATTTTGTCCCTGTTACAAGAACCTATTTTGGGTATAAGACAATTGTGCTTTCTGAGTAACAGTGATGACACTGTTCTTGTTCTTAAGCCTTTCAGGGAAAGTTTGACTTTGGCCTGATAAGGACTTCTCCTTATCTTTTCAAACTCTTCCCGCCTTGTCCCGCCTTTCTTTCAGACTTCAGGTTCTTCAGTCTTTGGTCTTCAGTCTTCATTCATCATTTTTCATAGTTTTTGAGGAGACTGGGGTTCAGTGAGTTATTGTCAACACTCACTGAACCCATTATCTTCTTCTTTGGCTTAGGTGACACTCAGGGAGTTCCGCCTCACTGAATGGTGAATCCTTCTTCTTAGACTCGTCCTAAGCATCCTGAAGATAACTCACTGAGTGACTGTTCACTCAGTGACCTGAGAGTGTTTAAGGTTGTTCGACACTTAGAATAGTTTGTATTCAAATCCTTGTTTCAGGACGCTTGGGTACTGAATGGACCCAAAAATCTTTCCCTATTTGGATATAAATTAAGCCTAAGTGTTTTGATCAGTGTAAGTGAGCAAATGAGCTTCTTCTTACACTGAATATACTAGAAAGCAATTAAAAGACATTGATATAACAAAACGTGGGCCATCATTTTATTCATATCATTACAACAGTCCTATCATCTAAACATAATACTCAGGGAAATATACTCAGGCTTCCAAAATTCCCATGAGTTCCAATTTAGCTTTCTTAGACACCAACTTCTCCTTGTCGGGTCTTTCACACATCATCTTTTCCATCAGCCTTATGAACTCTTCATTCTCAGGGCTCTTCACATGAAGTGCCATCAGCTTGTAGGCCAGAAGAGTTGTTGTTTCCACCAGATGAGTATCACTGACTCTTTGGAATTCTTGTTGGCCAAACTCATCAATGAAGAAGATACCAAACTCAGGATGCTTGATTACTTTATTGGGAACGAACTTGACACCTTCAGGATGGATCCTGTTGCAGTGAAGAGTAGCAATAAATTGTTCAGGTTCTTAGCCTACTGCTTTCCTCTTCTTCCCTGTTATCTGAGTTGGTTCAGGGATTGTTAGTCCCGGAGAAGCAAGTGCCTTTTGATGATCTATTCCTAAGCTCTTGGCCACCCTTTCCAGTTCCTCATATTTATTATTCAGGGCAGCCAGTAGGTCAGGAACACACTTGTTCTGCTTCTTCTTTAGGATGGGCCCCATCATGTCCCATTCCTTGATCCCATATTTTGAGAACTTGAAAGGTTTGTTCTTCTCAGACTTCCTTGGCCCTCTATGAACTGTGATGGCTATGGGATCAGTGTTGGCATGAATGGTCATGTCAGTAATAGGACCTTCACCCTTTGTCTTCGTCATGGCCCAGACATACCTCTCATAGTTCTTCCTCTTTCTTTCAGTGTTTAGCTTGACCTTAAGATTTTGTTCTTTGATTCGGTCAGCCTGAAGTTTGAGGAATTGTTCCCCCCCTGCTATTCTGCTCAGTTTCCCTGATGACTTCCTTAGCAACTTCAGCAATCACTGGCCTACTGAGTCTTTCAGCCTTGAGCCTTTCCTCTTCATCCAAAACTGCGGCCATTTCTTTAGTGGTTCCCCTAAATCTTCTCTCATCATCTAATATTATTTCCATGAGCACTGGTGCATCTGGGTCAGGACGCACGTCTCTTGGTGCATTTACCAATTTGGGAGGAGAATCTTCAGTCTCCATGATTCCCTTCCCTTTGTCAGTGGGAGGGGGTGTACTGAAGGAGGCTTCAGGGAACTCTGTAGTTGTTGTTGCTTCAGTTGTAATGGGTGTTGTAGCAATAACAAGTGCTGAAGAAGTTGAGGTTCCGGGCATGAAGCTTTGGAGAGGAACAGATTTAGTGATATTGGTAGCTTTAGGTTCAGGAACTGGTTCCTCAGGTTTCTCCCCCTCAACAGATGCTGGAGCTTCAGTGTAAGCATCTGTTGACTGAGGAGCTGGGGGAACTGGAGAGGTCTGAAGAACTGATAGGATGGTGGAGACCATGTTCTTGATGTCAGTGGTCTCGTTCTTCAAGGTAGAGATGTCTGTGGCCATGCTGACTTGAGCTTCAGAGAGCTGAGTGACCCTGGTGGTATAGTGATTGACCAGCTCATTATGTTTAGCAGAGAGCTGGTCAAAGGCTGATGAAATCTGTGTCAGGCATCCTTGGGTATCAGAAACAGACTTCTGAAGGGCTTCCTGCTAAGACCTGAGAGGTGCAAGATCCACCTCCTTGAGGAGCCTGAGAAGCTCAGTAATGTTGGAGGAGGTGGTTTTCTGAGAATCCATGAACTCAGTCAGCTTGGTAATGAGAGCTGGATCATCCTTGAACTCTTCTTGTATAGCACTTAGAGACTGCAGTACATTGTGGAATTGTGTCTCCTGTTCAAGGCCCAGATGCTCAATAGAGGTCCTCAAGTCACTGACATGTTTGTCAGTAGAGGCAGTGACTTGGTTGATTTGACCTTGTGTCCCTTCAATAGCCTCCTTGAAGTCAGCATATGAGGCTACTGCTTCAGTGTCCTGATCCCATTGTTCTTTTATGATCTCAGTAAAGAGGACAATGTTAGATTTTCTGAGGAACTTTACTAACTGCCTTTCAGTAAGAGGTAGAACATTATCATACTTCTGCAAGTATTCAAGAGTTGCAGGAGCAGAGTCTGAGGAGCCTGAGGAGTTGCCTGATGATGATGATGATGATGAGGTAGGGTGGTGATGGGAGTCTTTTTCCTCAGGAGGAGGAGATGAAGGTGATTGCTCAGTGTGCTGAGGGGAGTTGTAAGTCTTAATTTCTATGTCATCCCCAGCAGCAAAAACCTCGTCATCTCCAAAGTCAACCATTTTTTCTTCTGACTCTTCATTTATAAGCATTTGGAGATCAGCAAGAGTTGGAACCAAGTGTGTATCCGGTTCCCCCTCAAAAGAGGGTTTGCCTTCTGATGAACTCAAATAAGTACATTTTATTACCATCATTTATCCTATTTATTTGACTTGTTTTATTATATTATCTGTGAGAATTGATACGTTAATGTTTACTTTTGTAATTCTCAGGTAAAAACAAGTACTATGTGAAACTTGGCGATTTTGGACTAATTATGGAGCAAAACAAGCAAGAAGTTAAGAGTCTACTGAAATGTACAAGATCAAGATCATTCTGCTCCAGATACGCTGCATCCTACTTATTATATACGGCGCATCACTATCAAGATTTCACAAGATATTATCCAAGACGGCAAAGGACATGCGCCGCATACAAGAATGGAGTTACGCCGCATCTTCTGGCGGTGTACGAATATTCCTGAATATATTAATCTTGGACTCCACGCGAAGTTAAGTCAATGCGCCGCATCTACTTATTCAATGCGCCGCATCTAGCCCTCAGACAGAAACTATAAATACCCCAAAGTTAGACGAATTTCGGAGTTCGACAATTTAGCTAATATACAGAAGAAGACCGAAGACCACAAAACCCTAGGCCGAATTCAGACGAAGTAGCAACACAAGACACACCTTGAACGAAGATACAAGAGCTGTAAGAAGGTCCTGCATGTAGTCAATTCATTAAGTAGTTTTGTTTTATTGTATTAGTACACTTTAATTCATCAGGATTGATGGGCTTGTGTCATTGATTTAATCATGCACTTCAACTCCCCTTAAAATTGCTTTCCCATTAATTAAAGTTTATATGTTGATGTCTTTGGTGACTTTTATTAGTGCATTGATAACCTCTGTGTCTAGCTGAGCATTGATCGGGTCGCCATGCCTCTGTCCTCGCCTATTTATTTTATCGCCTATGCATTCTATCGTCTGTAGAAAAGTAGGAAGAAAAGGTAAATAGGATAGTCATAAGTAATCATTAAGGGTTTACTCGCCGATAAGATTAGAGCCAACGAGAAAGGGATTAATCTCGGTGCGTTGCATCGAACTATACACTTCATATAAAACTAGCAATAAAACAAGTGACAAGCTACTTAACTATCAGGACAGGTCTTCTTATTGTCTCAAGTATTTATCTGTGTACGTGTGTGCTAATCGCTGATTCGTGCTTATTAGTTTAGTTTGTATTTAATCATAACCAAACCGTGCCAGTCTCTCAGGCTGAACCCCCTTGCATTAGATTAGGTTGTATAGCTAACTTAAGATATTAAAATACTGATTAGAATAACTAGATAATACGTTCCACTCTTAGTGATCGACACTCTACTTACCATTATATTCATACTGACCGGGTACACTGCTCGTTAAAGTGTGTGTGTTATTGATAAGTCGGCTAAATATAAATTTAAAACTTGATTACTGCTAAAACCACAACGACATACCATGAGTATAAATTAGAGCCCTACGCACACGCGCATCAAGTTTTTGGCGCCGCTGCCGGGGAGTGAATTGTTATTATCTGTTAATTTGATTAGTATTTTAATTAGGTTTTTAATTTTAATTCTAACCGCTAACTCTGTTGTATATTAGTTAATTTGCATTCATTGTATTATTTGCATATTTTCTGTTTTTGTGTGTTTTTCTTTTTGTTTATTTTCGTTTGTTTTTATTTTTGTTTTTATTTTTCTGTTTTTCTGTATACTGCTATCGTTGTACTGAGCTAATTCAAACGATACGGCGCATCTATTATCTTAGATACGGCGTATTGTGTTTAATTTTTATAAAATACAACGCGTTTAATAAATTCTTTTGATATAAATAATGCCTAAACATGTTATTAATATTTTTCGATATCTCTACGTTTTGATAATCACAAAATGTAAAATCATTAATCGGAAAATTATGACGTAAACAAGTATTTAGTTGTAAATATCTATTTCTAAAACTCAAATCACTTAAGGTATGAATGAACTAATGCTTAATGCATTATATGATCAAAGAAACATTTTCTTAATAACTAGATTTTTTATAAAACATCAAAAACATTTTATATATTTTTGAAAAACATTTTTGGCATTAAATAAAAATGTTTAATCTTTTATAAAAATATGAATTCAAATTTTTAACCAAAATCAGTTAAAATGTTCCAGAAAAACCTTCCCAACAAAAGGACAAAATTGGCCAACGTCCAGTAGGGGCGGCCCCCTTAATTTTGCTAGGCGGCCCCCTTAATAATTAAGGGGACCGCCCACGCTCCAGTAGACCTCCAGCTGTCCAATTTTTCTCCTATAAATACCAACCTTCTCCTGGACTTTTACTCACCTTTTTGCACCCCAAACTTTCTGATCTAAATCTTGTAAATACTTTATAATAATCCTTTGATCATATAATCTTAAGCTTTGGTTTCCAAGTGATCCAAGCTTCCTTCATTCAAGTGCAAAAGAAGAATACTTCTATCAATCAAGATTAGAAGTATTACAACTTAGTATCTTCTTGTTACTTAAGTTATTAGTTTAACAAAGTTTGTAAATCATTCATTCATTTGTGTAAGGTGTGTATAGTAGATTAGTGTTGTATGTAAGTAGTGAAGAAGTTGTATAAGTAGTTGTGGTATAGAAGTTGTGAAGACATAGTGTAGAAGTTGTGAAGCCGCGGAGTAGAAGTCGTGAAGCCGCAGCTTTGAAGTCGTGAAATCCTAGTGTTGAAGTCGTGAAGCCGTAGCATAAAGGTTGTGTAGCGGTCGTGTTGAAGCCTTGAAGTCCTAGTCGTGAAGTCCTGGTGTTGAAGTCGTGAAGCCGTAGCATAGAGGTTGTGTAGCGGTCGTGTTGAAGTCGTGAAGTCTTAGTCGTGAAGACATAGTGTTGAAGTCGTGAAGCCGTAGCATAGAGGTTGTGTAGCGGTCGTGTTGAAGTCGTGAAGCAGTCGTGAAGCCGTTGTGAAGTAGTCGTGAATAAGTCGTGAAGAAGTTGTGTTGTGAAGTTGTGAGATTGGTTCTAGCTACGATTAGAACTCGACATTTAGCTTTGTGTCGTTAAGCCGGTGTAAGCCAAAGTCGTGTAAGGTTTTCTCTGCCATAAGGGAGCTTATTGAAGTTGTGAAGAAAACTCTCGAGCTCGGTGCTCGGGGAGTGGAGTAGGGCAAGGAAGGTGTCCTTGTAGCCGAACCACTATAAATCTCTCGTGTCTCGGTTAGATCTTTCCATACCTTATTTACTTCTTTACTTATATCGTCATTACATTCATACACATAGGATTATATAACTGCTAGTATTTATTAGAGATCGACTTCACATAAAGATCAATTTGAAAATCCATTCAAGAAACCAAAACATTTACAATCAATTTAAAAGAATACATATATAACTAATAATAAGATTTAAGTTTTAACAAACTTGAATCTAAGTTTTTAAAAGTAAACAAAGCTTTTATAATAAATTAAAAAGACGTAAAACTATTCAACCCCCCTTCTAGTCTTCCACAATTGGTATCAGGAGCCACGTCAATCAAGTTTTTTAAAATATACTGTATTTTAAAACTTGAAACGATCAATGGAATCCGAAAAATATTTAGTAGGGGAATTTTTGCAAACAACACCACTATTTGAAAACTATACTTTTCTTGAATGGAAAAATAAATTTGAAAATTATGTGAAATCAATTGATCTGGATCTTTGGCATGTCATTTCGATTGGTGATTTTCAACCAGCAAAAACAAATTTTGAAAGTCAAACAAAACCGGATTTTGAAACTCAAAATGATTATTTAAAAACAAAGAATAACAAGAATAATGAAGCTAAAATAATTATTTACAAAACCTTGCCGAAAGTTGAAAATGAAAAATTATCTTTCTGTAAAACGGCAAATGATATTTGGAAAAATCTCTTAAACATTCATCAAGAAAAATGTCAAGCCAAAGATAAGGATTTCGATCTTGTACATGAATTGGTTATTTTAAAAAAATTAATAGATAAACACTTAGATAAAATAGATACATGTGCTACCAGTTCAAATGTTGTTAATGAAGGTATTAACGACGAAGGCTACATGGATCAACTCCAAAGTGAATTTAATCCAATATCATGGAGTGACACAGACGAAGGAGAAGATCATCATCCGATATGTGACGAATGCAAACTAGATAAAGCTCCAAATAAGGTACAATCCAAAACCGAACATTTTTGCTATGATCCATTCATTTTAGAAATTTCAAAACTAGAAAATGAGTTTAAACATTTTTGCAACATAGATCTAAAAACTATGTCTAAACATAAATCATCAAAAAGTTTTGAAAATAATCTTGAAAAAGAAATAATTTTAGAAGATAAAATGTCTAGATTAGAAAGTAATATTGAAATTGATCTAGAATGCAAAATATGTCAAGATCATAAACTTGAAATTAAAAGATTAAATGAAAGAGCAAAAATATTAGCTAAATTTGAAGAAAGTTCCAAATCTCTTAAATTCTTACTAAGTTGTCAAAAGCCATTCAATGATAAAACCGGTTTAGGATTTAATTCGGATAACTCTTCAACAAGTAAATCAAAACAAATTATAATTAAAAAACCTAGTAGAGAAATTTAGATATAAGGCTATTTACTGTGATTATAATCTATGAATCAAGAAATCCATTGTTTGTTCATCAAAACAAACTATCAAGGAATTCTTGTACTTCTTGGTGACATCTTCTCCACGTGCATATAAATGCAATGGATGTCCCCAACTAACCATCTCGGACCCATGAGAATCTGGGTACCAAGTTGTTTTATTTGATTAGGTGATGAACGCAAAATGAAATGATACTCAATCTTGCGTTAACCTACTTATATTCAAAACACGCGCATGAGGACTTTTTAATCTACAAAAATGAGGATGGAACGAAGTGGTACTCATCTATTATTCACTACCTCATATCATGAAGAAATACTGGACCTGAGATAAGTCTTCTTTTAAACTCTCCTGAGTAGTTACTCCTTGCATATAGTTATGATAATCATTGCCTTAAGATATGCTTAGTTTGATAGGTTGCTATGCCCTCACACTATTTGTTATATTACTTGTTAATTAGCTAGAAAACCTTAAGTTAATCCTCCTAAGCATTAAATAAAGTGTTCTCTGTTGAACATATAAAATTTAGTCATTACTATCATTTAAATCACATAATTTGTTGAAAGAGATAGCATGAGACAATAGTCTTGATCAATCAAGCATGAAATTTTTTTCAACAAATCCTTTTATAAATGCAAATCTTCATATTTTGGAAAATGATATTTCAAAAAGATTTTGTCACTTCTCTACTAAACATGTTTTTATCAAAGCCAAAAAGTGTAACAACCTATTTTTATATCCTTATAAAAACACTTTGAAACAAATTCGAATCTACCTTGTTGAAACAATTTTCACAAAACCTTTTTCTCAAACATTGTTGAATAATGCCCAAAAACACTTACTCAAATCATGCTTGATCCAAGTCTAGAAATCCATGCTATCACTAATTTCCCATCACATAGACACTTGTTGGGATTAATTAACTAGCTAATTAATCGTCATAATAATGATAGCATAAATTACTTGGTAATTATATGTTGTTCTTCTCGTTCATATATACATATATGCTTCTTGGTAAATGAGTAGGTTGCATGATAATTAAAAATTGCTTAATTGAATGTGCTTAGCATACATGAGTCATTAAATTTTAAATTGCCTCAAAAAGAAGTTGGACTTGCTTGAAACTGAACTCAAAAACACAACCTTTTTCTACAAATTTCTGCCAAAAACCCATTTTCAGGAATCTGGAAGTTAGCAGATGGGCGGCACCCTTAAATACCTAGGCGGCCCCCTTAATCATTAAGGGGACCGGCCCCTATTTAAGGGGATCGGCCATCTGGAGATCCGGATTACTGTTTCCTTTTTCAATTTCCAACCCATTTTATTCCATACTTCCCAAAATTCACAAACACATTTTGTCATAAACCACCCACCAAAATTTACCTTCCTAAACCACATCATTCCTTCACTATAAATGCACCTTCCCATCATAAATGCCCATTCACATCATCCACTCAAACATGTCATCCTCCAACTACCCAAAATCAAAACCTTCAAGAGTTGCCAAAATCTCGGTGAGACCAATTTGGAGAAGGAAGCTTGAAACTTGCCATAACCCAACTAATGATGTTGTTCAAACACATAACCAATCATCTACTCCTAACCCTTCATCTCTCTATGATCATTCCCAAAACCTCAATCCAAATCTCATCCACACTCAACCCACCAATTCATCAAAAACACTCACCACTCTTGGAACATCCACTTCATCCACATCACCATCTTCATCCACTCATGATTACCCAAGTTCACAAACATCTCCACCACCAAGAGTCTCACCACCACCTCCTACCAATTCACATGCTACCCCCATGTTGCATGTGCAAACATCCATCCCTCATAACAACAACACTTTACCACCAACACCTTCATCCGAACACTTGAAGTTCATTGAGGAACTCAAGGAAGCTCATGAGCTTAGTGCTCTTCTTGCCCTACACCTAGCCCAAAGAAACCTTGATCAACCTCCATCTAGCTCTCCCACATCACCCCACAACCAAAACCAAGTTGAGAAACATGTCAACAATTGTCCTTGTTGCATCTTTCTTCAACAACAAACCATTGCTCTTAATGAGCACTTTACTTGGATTGAGTATCTTCTCACTAGATCCAATCCATTATCCCCAATTGAACAACATCAAAACCTTCATCCATCATGGTCCACTCCAAGCTCTCCACCTCAAATGTCTCCACCATCACCATCCACAACCTCCACACACCCAAACATATACCTTCATTGATTCCATTTACTCACCCTTTCATTTGTCCCTCATTTCAAAAACCACCTCCATTATCAAGCAAGTCAAATGGATTTCTTAGGCAAATTAGAATTCTCTAACAAATGTATGCTTTAAGCACTATGTATGTTGTAACAATGATTATGTTTGTCACATAATCATTTTAAATTAATGAATGTTTGTTTCTTTCTTTCCTATATATGTTTGCTATGAATGTGTTGTTTCTTTTCTTGCTTAATTAAGATATATGCTTAAGACATGCTTACAATATGATTTTAGTAGTTTACATATAACCATTATTCTTTTTAATAAGTTCTTGTTATTATTTAATCATTCTTAATATACATAATCCAAATGGAACTTGCTGCAAAAACACCCTAAAAATGACCTTTTTCTGAAATTTTTCAAATTTGGTCGCCTGGGAAATCACCAGATGGGCGGCCCCCTTAATTCCTTAGGCGGTCCCCTTAATTTTAAGGGGGCCGCCCAGCAATTAAGGGGACCGGCCATCTGGACAGTAAATTTTACTGTTTCCTTTTGCATCTTGTGACCACTTTTACCTAGCCTCAGCTACCATTACCCTTAATGCACGAACTGGACTTGGAATATTACCACAAAACCTCCACAATTTGCCTAAATCAACCACATTTTCACAATATAAATACCCTCCTTACAATTACCTTTCACCTCATCAACTATCACCCTCATCAAACACCCATTTTCATCCACCATGTTGTCACCAAAATCATCCATCTCTAAGACTCCAAGAAAGCAAAGACTTGTCATCATACCACCAAAACAACTCTTCATTGACCTCACCCAAGATGACATCAAAACTCCATCACCACCACCTCAAAATTCATCCCCAAGTGCACCTAATGCACCATCAAAAACACCCTCTACCCATGGAGCTTCATCTTCCTCCATTCCATCCACTTCATCCATCAATGACTACATCCATACTCACCTAACATCATCACCAAGAATATCATCACCACCATCCACTCAAGAACCTCCATCCACTCAACTTGCCATTTCCTTATCACCCATTACACCACTTGATTCTCATTTTTCACCTCCACCAAACCCACAACCATTTTTTCCCATACCTTGGCCACTATTTGAAACCCATGGTGACACTTGTCTTTGTTGCATCCATAACCGGACCATAATCTTTGGTCTTAGAGATGAGATATTCTATAGGTTTTCATCACTTGAAAACATACTTACCAACCAACCTCAACCACCACCACCACCATCCTCACCCACTACACAACCACCACCTCCATTGTCACCCAAGTAAGCACATGCAATGCTTACTCAATAATAAATTTTCCACCCATTTTGTAAGCAAGCTCCATGGAAGATTATGTTGTCTAGGATGATTATGTAGTTGGACTTATTAGCTAGTGTAGGAATGCTTGTACTCATGTATGGTTGTGTAATTATACACAACATTTATGAATGTCTTTATTTTTCATGCATGCTCATTATTTGTGCTATATATATGCTTGTGCTTCTAACATTTTTCTCGCAAGCGTTCCATAGCTCGTTTTCTTGGTGCCCCCAAACGAGGGGGAGTACACATCAAGGGGGAGTTCTTGTCCCGACAAATTTAGATTCTAAAACTTGTCGGCTTAACCTTTTTGATTCTACAAAAAGGGGGAGAAATAGATGTAAACTCACTAAATAATTGTCTAAAAACAAATTTTTAGATTTAATGAGTTTAGATTTTGTAATCATCAAAAAGGGGGAGATTATTGATATAAATAATGCCTAAACACGTTATTAATATTTTTCGATATCTCTACGTTTTGATAATCACAAAATGTAAAATCATTAATCGGAAAATTATGACGTAAACAAGTATTTAGTTGTAAATATCTATTTCTACAACTAAAATCACTTAAGGTATGAATGAACTAATGCTTAATGCATTATATGATCAAAGGAACATTTTCTTGAAAACTAGATTTTTTATAAAACATCAAAAACATTTTATATATTTTTGAAAAACATTTTTGGCATTAAATAAAAATGTTTAATCTTTTATAAAAGGGATAATTACTAAAATAGCCCAAAACCCAAATGGGATATTTCTACCCCGGTTGCCCTGGGCAATGCCCTCAGTTGCCCAAAAAAGGGCGATTGTTGCCCAAAAAATACACTGGAAATCCTTCGGTTGCCCCAAAAAATGCCGGTTGCCCTGGGCAACACAATTATTTTCGGATTTTGGGTTAGATAGGGAACCGCCCATTTGTGTTTGGGCTATTTTGGTAATTATCCCTTTATAAAAATATGAATTCAAATTTTTAACCAAAATCAGTTAAAATGTTCCAGAAAAACCTTCCCCACAAAAGGACAAAATTGGCCAACGATCAGTAGGGGCGGCCCCCTTAATTTTACTAGGCGGCCCCCTTAATAATTTAGGGGACCGCCCACGCTCCAGTAGACCTCCAGCTGTCCAATTTTTCTCCTATAAATACCAGCCTTCTCCTGGACTTTTACTCACCTTTTTGCACCCCAAACTTTCTGATCTAAATCTTGTAAATACTTTATAATAATCCTTTGATCATATAATCTTAAGCTTTGGTTTCCAAGTGATCCAAGCTTCCTTCATTCAAGTGCAAAAGAAGAATACTTCTATCAATCAAGATTAGAAGTATTACAACTTAGTATCTTCTTGTTACTTAAGTTGTTAGTTTAACAAAGTTTGTAAATCATTCATTCATTTGTGTAAGGTGTGTATAGTAGATTAGTGTTGTATGTAAGTAGTGAAGAAGTTGTATAAGTAGTTGTGGTATAGAAGTTGTGAAGACATAGTGTAGAAGTTGTGAAGCCGCGGAGTAGAAGTCGTGAAGCCGTAGCTTTGAAGTCGTGAAGTCCTAGTGTTGAAGTCGTGAAGCCGTAGCATAAAGGTTGTGTAGCGGTCGTGTTGAAGCCTTGAAGTCCTAGTCGTGAAGTCCTGGTGTTGAAGTCGTGAAGCCGTAGCATAGAGGTTGTGTAGCGGTCGTGTTGAAGTCGTGAAGACATAGTGTTGAAGTCGTGAAGCCGTAGCATAGAGGTTGTGTAGCGGTCGTGTTGAAGTCGTGAAGCAGTCGTGAAGCCGTTGTGAAGTAGTCGTGAATAAGTCGTGAAGAAGTTGTGTTGTGAAGTTGTGAGATTGGTTCTAGCTACGATTAGAACTCGACATTTAGCTTTGTGTCGTTAAGCCGGTGTAAGCCAAAGTCGTGTAAGGTTTTCTCCGCCATAAGGGAGCTTATTGAAGTTGTGAAGAAAACTCTCGAGCTCGGTGCTCGGGGAGTGGAGTAGGGCAAGGAAGGTGTCCTTGTAGCCGAACCACTATAAATCTCTCGTGTCTCGGTTAGATCTTTCCATACCTTATTTACTTCTTTACTTATATCGTCATTACATTCATACACATAGGATTATATAACTGCTAGTATTTATTAGAGATCGACTTCACATAAAGATCAATTTGAAAATCCATTCAAGAAACCAAAACATTTACAATCAATTTAAAAGAATAATAAAAAATAATAATATATTAACTAATATAAGATTTAAGTTTTTAACAAACTTGAATCTAAGTTTTTAAATGTAAACAAAGCTTTTATAATAAATTAAAAAGACGTAAAACTATTCAACCCCCTTCTAGTTTTCCACAAATTCGATACGACGTATTTTTTCCCCAAGATACGGCGTATTCCGTTTCTAATAAGAAATTTTTCTAAGCGATAACGCCATACGACGCATCTGCTTTAGCAGATACGGCGTATCTATTATTTTAATTAAAAACAGTTTTCGAATTATTAAACAGATACGACGCATCGATTTCTATCGATACGGCGCATCTACTGAATCAAAAATCTTGTATTTTGAAACGTAACGAAAATACGGCGCATTAACTTTTGTTAATACGACGCATTTAATTTTAATAAAAATAGCTGATTTTTGATAATTAAAACTGATACGACGCATTCTTAATTCTAAGCGGCGTATCTATTTTCTGAATAAAAGTCTGATTAAATTTTAACGATTATAAGATACGGCGTATCCAACTTTTTGGATACGGCGCATCGTCTGCAGATATCAGTAACTTTTATTTTTCGTATTCCGTTTTCGTTGTTAATTTTCTGATATACTACTTTCTTGAACATACCCTACTGATGCTTTTGTGATAGTTTCAGGAAGTGCATGAACAGGAGTTCTACTAAGAACTTGATTCAACCTTTCGAAGACCCTGAACGAGCCTTTCATTCGCTTAAAAGGCTTTTCAACACAAAAAGCTTTGATATCTCAAGTTCGTTCGAGCTTGATTATTTTTTCTGAAGAAAAAGAGGAAGAAGAAACAGAAATAATGGCGGAAAACACTACTATGGAGGAATACATGAACAAAACCCGTGCTGATTAAACTTCAGGAGTTGCTAGACCAAAGTTTGATGAAAAGTCTAAGTTTGAGTTGAAGGGTCAGTTTCTCAAGGAGCTAAGAGAAAATGCTTTCAGTGGATCGGAACATGAAGATGCTAATGAACATGTTGAAAAGGTCCTCGAGATTGCAGATTTTTTTACTACAGAAGGAGTCACTGATGATCAACTTATGCTTAGGATCTTTCCAATTTCGCTAAAAGGAGCTGCTAATAAGTGGTTAAGGAATGAACCTGCTAGTTCAATCACTACATGGGAAGATTTGAAGAGCAAATTCCTGAAGAGATATTGTCCACCTGCTAAAACTGCTAAAAAGATGGAGGCTATCAACAGTTTCAAGCAAGAGCCTGATGAAACTCTTTATCAAGCTTGGGAACGATTTAAAGACCTATTGATGAAGTGCCCTCAACATTATCTAAGTGAGATGCAGGAGATAATATTGTTTTATCAAGGATTAGACGTGCCTACTAGACAAATCTTGGATGCTAAGGGAGCTGTGCCTCAAATGAGTGCGGCCAATGCTAGAAAAGCTATCCAAGAAGCTGCTGATCATTCTCAAAAATGGCACGATGGAACCTCTACTAGATCTAAGAGCAGCACTAATTTTGACGGGTTTGCTGCAATTCAAGCTCAATTGGATAAAATTAGTAGAGAGATGAAGAAGCGTGATGAAAAAGTGTATGCTGCCCAAGTTGGATGTGAAAAATGCGAAGGACCTCACTACACTAAAGATTGCCCTAATAAGAATGAAAGTGAGACGTTTGAAGAAGCATACTACACACAATTTGGACAACCATTCCGACCTTCAGGAAGATTTAGGGAAGCTACTCCGGGATTTTATCAAAAGAACAACTTTAATCCCACATATCAAGAAAGGAGGCAAACTTTAGATGACACTCTAAAGCAAATTATGGTCGATGCTGCTAAAAGACATGAAGAGAACACTGCTATGATCAAGGAAATCCGAGCCTCAACGGACACTATTACAAGAAATCAAGGAGCTTCGATCAAAGCATTGGAACAATAAATTGGGCAAATGAGCAAAGTTCTTCAAGAAAGGGGATATGGATGTTTACCTAGCTCAACTGAAACCAACCCAAGAGATCATGTCAAGGCCATAAGTACCACGGAAGAAGTCACTCCTAACATTCCTTTTCCTAGAAGACTGATGAATGGTAATGATGGTGCAAGACCCGAATTTTTCTTTAATTCTTCAATCAGTTTAAGGAGGTTACTCAAAGAGAAGACGAAGATTGAAGAGGAGATCAAGGCTACAATGAAAGAAGAGAGCTTTGCAACCGACTTACATGCCTTGCCTCATAAAGAAAAGGACCCAGGAAGTTTTACTTTACCTTGTTCAATTAATGATATATCTTTCAATAATGTGTTAGCTGACTTAGGAGCTAGTGTTAGTGTTATGGCCCTTAAGACATTCACTACCCTAGGACTAGGAAAATTAGCACCAACTAAGTTGCTTATTAAATTGGCTGATAAAACGGTAAAACAACTTGAAGGGATTGCTAAAAATGTACTAGTTAAGATTGAGAAGTTTGTTTTCCCTGTAGACTTTGTTATATTAGATATGCCCGAGGATGTTAAGATTCCTTTAATCCTTGGAAGACCTTTCTTGTCTACCGCCCATGCTAAGATTGATGTGTTTAAAAGAAAAATCTCATTAAGGGTAGGGAATAATAAACTAGTCTATAAGTGCCAAGATCCTGCTAAAAGCATAATTAGAGGCGTCTATGTGCTAGGATTAAGGGAACGTATGGACCTCGATCTTGAAGCTAGTTTTATGGGAGAAACCTTGGTAAATAATGAATCACTTGAGACCTATAGTGGAGACTACATTGAATTAAATGATCTTAATCTACCATTAGGGATCAATGATCGATTTATGGAGGATTCTAAACCCGAAATTGATAAAGGAGAAATTATGGATATACCTAGAGTCAATATGATCAACACTAAGAATTATGATGAATTTGAAGGGTATCTTAGTTTATGTGATTATGGTAGAAAGATCCATGTAGATTGTGCTTATAATTTACAATTTCCTTGCATGATAGGATTTAAGCAGATTAGTGCCAACTTTTTCCCTATTTTACCGATTAATGTAATGTCAAGAGATTACTATAATTCTATAAAGAAAAACAAAATTGAGTATAGAGGGAAAAACGTAGTTGGAATATTCATGAATGTACCTATTTTTGTTGGGAATTTAACTATTGTTACAGATTTCACCGTGGTGGAAAACATGGATGCTTATCGTGATGTTAAGATGGGTGACGTGATCGTTTGGAAACCATTCTGTAAGGAGGTCGAAATTAACACTAAAGGATTTGAAGGAAAGATCACCTTTCAAAGTGGAAGCAACGTTATCACTTACATGATACCTCGTGCTCACCCAAGGTTTAAACATGCCCCTAATAAGTTTTGTTACAAATTTACACCATTTCTTTTTTGTAGATGAAAATGAAGCTGAGAAAGGGATCGAGTATCCATACCAAAAGATGAAAGGATTCTACAAAGGTGTACTTGAATTGGGGCCGGAATATGTTCGTGACGAAGTAATTCGCAACTACATCGTGCACGGACATGTGGGGATCAATAAATCAAAATAAGGAGCTGAACGTGAGTCTAACTTGAAGACTCTGGAATAAAGACAAGTGCTGACCGGGAGACAACCCGGAGAAAATTTTACTATTCTATTCTGTGTCGAGTCAGTCAGGCCCGCAGAAGATACGGCGCATCTCAATCTTAAGATGCGACGCATCTCCTGCACTGGTCATATCTTATTTAATTTTCTGCATTTTTATTTTTGACTTTAAAACTTTCTGTCAGTTTATTTTAATGCGGCGCATCCCTGGTTAAGGATGCGACGCATCTTCTATTCTGATTCGTATTTATTCCAGGCTCGATACGACGTATCTTCTTCCATAAGATACGGCGTATCGACTGACCTGATGATTTTCAGTTTAATTTTTATGTTTTATTTTCGCTAACTACTAATGTATTATGCAAGTTTGAACCTTCTTAACTCAGGTGTGTTTAAGTCTTGATGGTATTATAGATTCCTGCATTTCCTGTGGATACATCAATTATGAAGCTTAAACGTTCTCATCCACAAGAAAGATGATTTTTGCTCTTATACAAAATAATGGAGGATCATACCGAGCAAATCTCAGGGGAGTTTTTCTGTTCTAATTCTTTTATATTCCAGTTTTTAATCTTTGACACAAACAACAAGGACGTTGTTTAACTTAAGTGGGGGGATTGGAGAATTAGAACACTTACTTGTCTTAAACTTTTTCAAAATATGCTTAAAATGCGCTTAATATATCAAAATTTAAAATTTTTAGCATGTTTTTGTTTTAAGTCTAAATTACATTGCTGCACACATAACGTTATTTTCAAAAATTGTGAACTTTTCAAAATTCACAAATCTATGAGTGTGCCGGTGACTTGTAAACTTTAGAACTTGGCTTGTATACTATTCGAGACCACCATAATAAGTATTATTTATATAATTGGAATGACTTGTCTAAATTGGTAAATTTCTAGGATTACACCCAAATAGCCTTTATATGTTATGTGATATTAGCTAACTACACTGGTTAGTTAACCCCCGTATAAACCCTTTTGTTACTCTCACTTTTAGAGTAAGATACCCCCAGAAAAACACTCAGAGCCATTCCTTTCGTTTCTTGCACCTTTGTTATAATGTTTCGTTACACCCTTACACCTTAGCCTACCCTGTAGATTAAAATCCGTGGTTGGTTAATTGCTTTAGGCAAAGTGTGTTTCCTTACATTACCTGTGTTCGCGTGCGTAATTCATTATCTATGGTTAGGTCGGGAAATTGCACAATGCAATAGGAGTGAAAGTAAATATTGTATATCTTTGAGTCCTGTTTTTCGTGTGTTTACTACTTTCACTATTACTATTATTTCTGAAGTCATGAAAAGTATGGAAAAATTATCCAGAGTTATCGTTATAGTGATGTGGTGAAATTTTACACATCTATGTTTATGTTTCAAGTTAAAAAAAAAATCGAAAAAATAGAAAAGAAAAAGAAAAAGAAAAAGAAAGAAAAAGTTGGAAGTTTATTTTAACCAACTTATGTAAAGTTTTGTATTAAGTGGTCGATATCACCACTAGTTGTTATATATTATATCTATGGATTGAATAGGAGTTGGACGTTATGGGAACGCCAACTAAGGTTATTCTTTGATTGAGATCTTGTTGAGTATAATTCGTGTCTACCTAAAGCGCGTGTTTCAAGTGTTAAAGCATGAGTTATTCAATGATATGAGTCTTATTCATGGGATGGTTGGGATAGCAATTTACCACACTTAGGATTTTAATTTATCTGTTTTGTTTATTTTTCATTTTACACCTATTTGTATCTCAAATATTATCCATACCCTATATTATTCTTTATCCAAACCTTTGATTTATTGAGATTAGGGATTTGAGCAATCTTAAGTATCGTAGTCGTGGATTCGGCTATGTATTTATGATTTTGTCGCCCTTTTTGATATAATATTATTGGTAAAGATTACTTGGTCCTATCTTTAGCCTATTCGAGTTAAGGATTTGAGCAATAGCAAGTATCGTGTTCGTGGATTCGATCATGTATTTGTGATTTTGTCGCCTTTTCTGGAATTTGAGATCGATAGAGATTAAGAAGAATGATTAACCCTTAACCAACAAACCCTTTTTACCGCTTTAGACTTGTTATTCCTTGGCTTTAGTGGAGGAGATGCGTATACTTGCCAAGCTTATGATAGAATATTCGTCACGACTGGACAGTTAAACGATTAGATTTGCTTTTATCAAATTATTTTATTTTATTTCTAATTCGTTAAGTGTTTGGTTGTGTGATTATGACACAGAATGAATACATGCTTAAATATAAAAATAAATCCTAACATCTTTTAGGATACATTTTCATAAGAATTATTCTAAGGTTTACTTGGGGACAAGTAAAGTTCAAGTGGGGGGATATTTGATGAACTCAAATAAGTACATTTTATTACCATCATTTATCCTATTTATTTGACTTGTTTTATTATATTATCTGTGAGAATTGATACGTTAATGTTTACTTTTGTAATTCTCAGGTAAAAACAAGTACTATGTGAAACTTGGCGATTTTGGACTAATTATGGAGCAAAACAAGCAAGAAGTTAAGAGTCTACTGAAATGTACAAGATCAAGATCATTCTGCTCCAGATACGCCGCATTCTACTTATTATATACGGCGCATCACTATCAAGATTTCATAAGATATTATCCAAGACGGCAAAGGACATGCGCCGCATACAAGAATGGAGTTACGCCGCATCTTCTGGCGGTGTACGAATGTTCCTGAATATATTAATCTTGGACCCCACGCGATGTTAAGTCAATGCGCCGGATCTACTTATTCAATGCGCCGCATCTAGCCCTCAGACAGAAACTATAAATACCCCAAAGTCAGACGAATTTCGGAGTTCGACAATTTAGCTAATATACAGAAGAAGACCGAAGACCACAAAACCCTAGGCCGAATTCAGACGAAGTAGCAACACAAGACACACCTTGAACGAAGATACAAGAGCTGTAAGAAGGTCCTGCATGTAGTCAAATCATTAAGTAGTTTTGTTTTATTGTATTAGTACACTTTAATTCATCAGGATTGATGGGCTTGTGTCATTGATTTAATCATGCACTTCAACTCCCCTTAAAATTGCTTTCCCATTAATTAAAGTTTATATGTTGATGTCTTTGGTGACTTTTATTAGTGCATTGATAACCTCTGTGTCTAGCTGAGCATTGATCGGGTCGCCATGCCTCTGTCCTCGCCTATTTATTTTATCGCCTATGCATTCTATCGTCTGTAGAAAAGTAGGAAGAAAAGGTAAATAGGATAGTCATAAGTAATCATTAAGGGTTTACTCGCCGATAAGATTAGAGCCAACGAGAAAGGGATTAATCTCGGTGCGTTGCATCGAACTAGACACTTCATATAAAACTAGCAATAAAACAAGTGACAAGCTACTTAACTATCAGGACAGGTCTTCTTATTGTCTCAAGTATTTATCTGTGTACGTGTGTGCTAATCGCTGATTCGTGCTTATTAGTTTAGTTTATATTTAATCATAACCAAACCGTGCCAGTCTCTCAGGCTGAACCCCCTTGCATTAGATTAGGTTGTATAGCTAACTTAAGATATTAAAATACTGATTAGAATAACTAGATAATACGTTCCACTCTTAGTGATCGACACTCTACTTACCATTATATTCATACTGACCGGGTACACTGCTCGTTAAAGTGTGTGTGTTATTGATAAGTCGGTTAAATATAAATTTAAAACTTGATTACTGCTAAAACCACAACGACATACCGTGGGTATAAATTAGAGCACTACGCACACGCGCATCACCTTCGTTTTGGCCAGGTCCTGACCCCTCTATTCCGGCAGACTTGGTTTTATCTGCCTGGTCCTTAGGGCCAGTTCCCGAGAGACTCGCAACGCCATGGGGGGGGTGTAGGTTCCATATCAGCGGGTGGTTGTATGCCCCCTGAGTTTTTGTCCCCTGAGGTGCCTTCTGAGACTGGTGGGTTTGTTCCAGAACCATCACTAGGCAATGAGATGTTGAGGTCCCCCTTTCCATCAGGGTTGGACTGCCCTGACGAAGATATAGGGACCGTAACTCCCTGAGACCCTGATTGTGATTGATCAGAGCCGTAAACAGGATGTGAAATGTTGAGGTCCCCCTTTCCACCAACGTTGTGCTACCTTGATGAAGATACAGGGACCAGTCCTCCCTGAGACTCTGATTGTGATGTATCAGAGCCGTGAGCGGGATGTGAGAGGGTGTAGGTCCCTTTCTCGGTAGAGTAGTGCTGCTCTACTGAGGATTCAGGACCCTTTTCTCACTCAGGAAAAGGTGGTGATTGACTAATGCCTTCATCGGGAAGTGAGGGTTGGATAGTTCTTGACTTTACTGACTTGTGTACGTCAGCAGATTCTTTTGGAGAGGGTTTGCCTAAGGACACTTAGGGTGATTTCTCAGTGCCCTCCGTTGGCGTTTGTTTCATGGTCAAGATATGACTGGCCTCAACAATGGGAGTCTCTGTGGGCTTGGCCTTTTTGAGCCTCCTTTTCTCAGGCTATGAAGCAGAGGTCTCAGTGTCGAGTGGTTTGGGTTGAACTACCTTCCTGGACCCCCCCCCCTTCTTTTTCTTCTTCTCCTTCTTGGAAGGAGAAGGCACTGGTGATATTGCGTTTGCACCCTGAATGACCATCAACATGTATGTGGTCAGGGCGACTGGTGTAACCTCAGTGAGGTCTCTTGAGTAGTTTGCCTTGTTTAAGACATCAGGGTCAGATCCCTGTATATTAGGCCTAACATACTCAGAGCTTAGTAGGTCTTGAAGCACACAGGAAATGAACCTAGGATAAGACATGTGTCTTTGCCTAGATTTCCCTGATAGCTTGACTATGAGGTCTTTGAAGATTATTTCTCCAATATCTATTTTTTTACCCTCCAGGAGGCTAAACACTATCATTTGTTGAGCAGTGTTCAATTGATCCGTGGAGGACTTGTTCCCGCCAAGGACCTGGATGACAAAAGTCATCAGTATCCTCCAGACGGTAGGAAACCATATTTTGATGATGGGGCCTTTAGCCAATAGAGTCCCTGGGGCCACATCAGGGTGTTTGTCATCATGTGGCCCAAGTAAAAGCAGTTTGGCCTTTACTTCACTTTCAGTGGGGTGAGGGACAAACGTCTCAGTGTAATCAAGGCTTGTGGCTTTGATAAAGGTCTTGTAATCAAGTGAGAGGGTTTTCCTCCCATGGTTCACTGAGAAGGTGATGATGGAGTCCTTGGTGACATCAGGGTTGGTGACCACCGCTGTACACCAGAACTCCCTCAAGTAGTCATGGTAGATGACTGGGGGTGTCTTGGTAAATGCCGTAGAGAGAAAGCAGTTTTGCAGGTATTTTACCATATCCTTATAGGCCGGAAATTTTTCCGGATAGGCAAAATTCCCTACGACATTGTTTTTGGTCAAATCCACGCCCTCTAGTTGGAATCCACATTAGGGGCGCAGGTAATAGCTTTAGAAGCAGCCATTATAAAAGAAGGTCTTGATTTTGCAAGAGAAAAGGTATGATTTTGAGGTTAAGAACACACACAAGTTTTTTTGAAAAAAAGACAAGAGTTTGATATAATTTCAAAGCGTGTGTGTGTTATTTTTATTTGTGGTATTTATAGGGAAGTGGAGAGAGGGTAGTTTCTGCACTAAAGCGAATTTTACTCAAAATTTAAAAACTGTCTTGTAGAAAACGTTTGATATCCGCATTAAATGCCACCACTCCACTTTTCCGGTTTTTGTGCAACTGCCAAGGTGAACAGTTGTGCCGTCTGCAAAAAGTGCATTTTGTAGTCTAACATCACTACGTATAATATCAAAAGATATTACTTGTGAGAAGAGGCATTAAATGCCAAGTGGGATATGTGGTGATAAAATGGGGGCCCAAGATGTGGATGCCAGAAGGTATGAGAACATATATTCCTATATTATATAGGTGATGTTGAATATATAATAACATGTTAAACACATAAATGCAGCGGATAACATCACCAACAACGGATCCATATAGCCATATGATCAATCATATAAATGAGTACAAGTATTATACCTTTGAAGCGTGATCACGAATGCACCAATAACACCAATATCACCAATATGAGATGGAGAAACCCAAGAGATCAATGATGTTGATCTCCTCTAAGAATGAAACACACTACATGTCACGGATAACCACCTGATGCTAGTCTTGATCACGTAACACTTGTTCTTGCAACAACCTACGATGGATTTAGCAAAGAAGGGATGAAAGAACGCAAACCCTAAGAGGGGTTTGGTTTGTTGCCGTGGGTTTCCAAGAGGAAAGAGGGGGAGAGAATTGTGGTAAGTCATTAATTATAATCAATCTCCTTAATGACAAATCAATTAGGAGATAATCAAGGAAAAGTTACACTTAACCACTTTGATCTTTCTCTCTTTTTCTCCTTACCATGACCGGCCATATGGAGCTTCAAATGGGCTTGCCCATTTTTTGGTCCAATCCAATAAACTAAGTACTAGCTTAGTTATTAGTAGCCCGTTGTCGATCCCAAATTACGTAGTCATATATATAGTGTAAATATGGTAAATACAATATATAAATGGTATCTCTGTGTATAAGTGTGTGACCCCATAGGCTCACATATGTCTAGTCATATAATTATTTATTATGACACGAGCATACTCTAACAGCTCCCACTTATGACGTCATAATAATCAAGTAATTATACAAGCAAAGGTTAGCGTCTAGCAACACGCCAATGCCCCTAGAAATATGTGAGAATAGTTACTTAAACGTCTCATTTTAAATGGTTTATATGTCATCCATCCTTTTGTTACAGATACCATGTTGAACATTAGACATGGATCAAATGTCATTCTAATTGTTTAACTATTATGTTTCTCGATATAGATATTGAACAAGATTACCAAGTGGATCAAGATTCATCTTAATCTCATTTGGGTACGGCCATACAAACATCTATCCAATTCATCGAGGGGCCCAATAGTATTTATCTCCATAGCATGTGAAGGAACAAATCCTATTTTGACTGCACGTGTCATTCATGTGTTTCATATCACCCCTGAAGATGGTTTTTATAACTACCTTATTCAGGACAGCGCTTAACCATATCAAGGAATGAAATTCCACGCATGCAAGACCTACTTGCATCTCAAGTCTAAGGATAAAATACATAACCACTTGCGAGATTCACTATTGACGACGATCCATGCAGCGAATACTCGTAGGTTGGGTCAGTCCAATGTTCATCACAATGAACAATATGTGAGTTTGGTAAATAATCACCAACACGCTCACATTTACCTTAATTTGATGATACTCCTGTATCGTCAACCGACAGTGGACAATTTTAGAATAAATAAATTATTCATGGATTAAACATGCAAATATAGAACACAGTAGTATAAATGAAGATGATCATACCAGGTATATCAATTCATTATATAATACGATTGCTTACAGTTCCATTATCCAAATACTAAAAAACGGATATGCATAAGACTACTCATAGGTCGGAATCCGATGTTCCCACCATGATCAAATCATGTTGTACAAGACAACAAGTAGTCATCCGAGTGAACTTTGAGAATACTTGTTTCAAAACTCATGAAAGGTTTGAATGATGATTTTCCTTTTTATGTGTGCATTCAAGTACAATACGAGTATTGCAACAATGCATTCCATGGGGTGTTTGAAACAAGCAAAACACCTACTTTAGACAGTCATTTGAACAATTTCTCAAACTGTAAAGTATTCTTATTCTTTTAATGCATAACGCATTAATGCTCTCAGTCGAGCACATCTAGTCAGCAATGTCATCATTCATGATGACATCCTACCACGACTAGGGTTGTGCATCATTTGAGTTAAATAAGCATCAGTGTATGCAAACAAAACAGAGCTCCTCAAATATCCGTAAATGTTTGAACATATCTTTGGTCCTTTGTAGGTCCATTATAATGTTCGTTTAACAATTATCTAATGACTTTCACTTAGATATTTGTTGTTATCAACTCATCTTGCATTCATGCAAATGATGTAAATAGTCCAATGCATAATACGACTTACATAATGAATCCTTCAGTTAAACTTAATGTTTCATTCATGTGTTCAATCTCATCAAGTGAGATTGATCATTGAGGCTCCCCTCAATAAAGTGAAATATTGTGTTTAGACTTAATAACCGCTTATATTTATTCTAATAAACATATATATATATATATATATATATATATATATATATATATATATATATATTATATATATATATATATATATATATATATATATATATATATATATATATATATATATATATATATATAACAAGGTTGTATGTTTTATTTTATAAATCCCTTAAGAGAAACTTCATTCCAAGCTAAGGATTAAAGTCTAGCTTAGATGGAATATTGTTTCTAATATGTTAATGACATATGAGATTTAAGAAAATAAATACAGTGCTCCAACTTGCTCTCAGTGTACTTAGGAGTAATCCTATTAATCAAAATCAAATTAATGATTTTATAATTAACTTAAGATCTCTACTCCTAGATGCATGATCTAATCCACACATGGATTCTTTTATCTTGTATACATAATAAAGATTATATGGATTCATAAACCCTTTTGATTACTCATCGTCTTTGCAAATGTAATCAACATGAAAGTGTTTTGATATCCTATTGTCATATTTCATTTACATGAAAACAGGTATGACAATTAATCATCTTTATACATTTAATGTTTGTAGGTAGGAAGATTTAGTCATAGTCAATTTCTTGAGTACGAGTAAACTCCTTTTACTATGCGTGCATTAAATGTGTGTACAAGTTTGTCCTTTTGAGTCTTCTCATCAAGAACTCATTCTGAACTTCGCAGTCTAACTGATTGGTAGGAGATCAATCAAGCTCCGTGAGTGATCGTCTTTCAAGGACTGCATCTTTACATTCATGGTTTTGAGCTATTCATCATATTCAAGATCTGATAATGCATCTCTGCAGTTAGCAGGTTCATTATGATCCTCTAACTTATATCCCTTAGCATTGATATAAAAACTATATTATTCAGGGGCAAGAGGTATCCTTGCGGATTTATGAATGAGAGATATCAATATATGGTTTAACATGTGCATGTTCAACCTTAGTATGACATTAGCAAGTGTACTCAGAAGGTTGCTCTTGAATAACTTCAAGATCTAAAGGTGCTCCCACTTGCTTTTGTATGTAGAGACTAATATCTAGATACTCAGCATCTTGAGTAACAATAAATTGTTTTCAAGTGGGACATCCAAAATACATCGTCAGTTATTGACTTTAGTTTGTTAATTACATACTTTTAGGTAGTTAACAAATTCAGAACTTCAATCAAGACATAATGAGATTCATCCCATGCCATAATACTATGGTTTCTTAAATTCCTTCTGGGTTGGAACCATATTGAGTGTACACATAGCACATCCAATTTTCTAACCATGATAGCTTTGGAGGTAAAACAGTTTAAGTCATCAAAGATCAAACAATGTCAATAGAGTTTGATTTTCCATGATGGACATACCATAAAGTTGTGGTATTCCATGAAGACTGATGTTGTGAGACTATCACAAAACTCATTAGATGAACTTATACCTTTTGGCTTACATATCTGCCAACCAAGTCAAAGCAGATGACATCAATAGTAATTTTAGCCCACTGCATACTTTACTTCATGTGTATGTTTTGACAAGAAAACATAAACATTTAATATTATACGTCGTAAGTGTACATGTCTTAACAAGAAGACATAACAAATTAACGTCTTACTTTACGTTATAAGTCTTTCAACAATTAACGGAATTTGATGTTTATGTCTTTAAAGAGACCTAAACATATTCAACTAAAGTAATTACGAGCGTCGACACTTGGCTTCAATAGTAAATTCAAGTTAATTTCATACTTCATGATTATGACTTTACAAGAAAACATAATCATATTTACTAAACAATTCAGTGAATATGTTGAAGTAGCTTTTCATGTTATCTTGATATTTGTTCTAATTAGGGCAACATATATTTTATGTGTAGCAGTCCTTAGTAGAATCTTAGTTTCTTACCTTGCAGTAAAAAAAAACCATTACTCATATTGTTATATGTTGTACCTTGCACACAATTAAGATTTCTCCTACTTGTGCATGGCACAACATCATGAGAGTATACAAACAACACTACGCTCGTTTGTTTGTATGAGCAATATGACAATGTCTAAGATAACATATGATTTTTAGTCAAAATCAAAATATAGATATGTAAAACTTTATCATTTTAATAATGAATCATGCATGACAATTTTATAGATAACATTTCAGGAAGCAACATCAGGAACGCGACAAGTTATCTTATAAAATTTATGCAATGGTTCTTATATAAACTATGATGCTTAACATGTGGAAAGTAATGCATTATTTCAAGACAATCTAGAAATAAGATGGGCAACTTGCAAGGTAATAAAGCTTACAGCTCCCACTGGATTAGACAACATTACATGTGTTTCGTCACCAGTAATATAATCACATAGCTCCCACTAGATTAGACAACATTTATAAGTGTTACGTCACCAGTGGAGAGTGAGTGGCGAATGGATACTTTCCTTCTTTCTTTGAATATCTACACATTATTGCTAATGTGAGTCACTTTGACTAGTAAACATATACTTAGGTATTCAAGGAAGTGCATCAAGTTCTAACATATAGATGATGGGCTAGCCATCATTGCTATTTTAACTTGAAAATGGGCATGCATTTTCTCCATAATTGGTCTACTTTACCACAAATGTATGTAGGACCTTAGTGGGTTTATTGGGTTAAGACAAACTGCTAGGTAATCATGCTAGTAATTACCTTTACCACTTTGTGGTTTATTGATATTTCCGTCTTCTAATTATTTAAACTCATTTTAGTTTGGTAGCTATAGAAAACAGGTTCTCTAGTTATCCAAATATCTTATATTTCTTCAATGTTTCAAAACCGAAACTAGGGTTATAAAACAACCTTGAAAGAATAAGATGTGTAACCATACTTACCCGTTTTGACTTTTACAAGACATCCCGATTTCTAGAGTAGGTGTTCTTTGAGTTTGATTAGAATTAGGAAAATTCAAATATTCCTATTATGGCTTTTGCTCATAAAGAAAAAGGATAGGAATAAGTCTCTTTCTTACATGGAAAGAGCGACTTAGTTCGTCCTTTTAACAAGAAAAGAACAAACTCTTGTTTACGGTTGTGTTGCATTAATTCATTAATTGAATTTACAAAGTTCATTTTTTAGTATTATCGATAATTATCCTTTTGTAATTTAACTACCCCATGTTTACAATTTAAAACAATTAATTTTACAAAAGGGCTAAGATCCACATTGTGCTTCTACTATCACATCAGTTGATCTGCTAGCAATAGTAGATTCAATTGGTAGGCGACGATCACCAATTGTATTACATGTACAACTCTTTGATCCTTATGGGACTCATGGTGTCTAGTGTCAAACAACTAGTGTCATGTAGGCATGTTTAGTCCCATCTTTGCCTCGTGTCAAGGTCTCACCGCTTAACTCGATTAAGTCATCCATTTTGAGAACGTGTGAGGATATATCTAGGTCCCAGGCATAGATAATAGTCACTTTGGGTTACAATTCAACCTAGGTCGCACGCATAGGAAAAAGGTAATTGCAAGTATTCTCAACGGTTAGACGGCATGACTTAAATTTTGACGGGTAAAATATTTGATGTTAATCAAAAAACGTGTACGAAAGAAGCATGCATTCATTCTTCGTAGCACAAGTTAAAAACTTTTCTTAACTTAAATCTAATCATTGTTTTAATTTATGTGTGTCAAGTTTTCCATTTTCAAGACTAATATAAATCCTAAGTGGATTATAACAAGTTTGGACAATACAATAAATGCATAAACAAGCTTAACAAGTTTAAGTGTTATTTGGAAAATAATGATTTTAAGTTTCAAATCCAAATTTAAACTTAGTTAAACTAAATCATACGACTTATTTTAAATTGGTTTGTGTTTCGTTTCAAGTTTTTAGAAAACAATTTGCATTTTACATATAACCATAGCATATATAAAAGCAACCAAACAAACACACAACCACAATATGCAAAGCCTCAACCGATGAAAATCCTATGCTTGGTCTCATGAGCCATCACGAGAACCAAGAGTCAACTAGGGACATGATACACAACCACACAGAGGGCTCCCACTTGGTCCAAGACGATCATGAGCAAGTAAAAGCCCATCATGCACATGGAATATTGATTCTGTCCGACAAGTTTTTCAGTCTTTGGAGGCCCAAAACGCCTAGAAGGAGACCTCCTCTTGCTTCGACCCAAACTAGAAAATTGTAGGCCCATGTCTTGTGAACCTGCACAAAACAATTAAGCCCAAAATACCATACCAAGCTCCTGGAAATCACGTTTTTCTGCAGTGTGTCCAGCAGCCATTCTTCGGTCTAAAGTCTTTCATTCATTTTCCATTCGATTACAGGCATTGATTACATAATATATGAATTAAAATACAACTAATCTACTTCCTATATATTGTAAAAATTCCCAAAAAATGGCAAAACCAAAATGAAATACATTACAAAAGAGCCGAAACAATGGCAACCCCAAAAACAAGAAACTAACGACAAATCACAACAACACATGGCACAAGTGGTCTAGGTTTTCATCGGATTTGCATATACACATAATAATAAAATAATATTATGAACATAACAAGGTGTTGGCTAACTCCATGGTCAGACATGCATGTATTTGCCATGGATACAAAATTAATAACAAGAATTCAATAATTAGCCAACGAAACGAAGAAATTAATTAACTTGAATTAAAACCCCAAATGGTACTCGTGTCAAATGGCATTAGGTTCAAAACCCATTGATATTAGGACCTTCTAATTATCATTTTACCATAGAAAATTAAGCCAAAGGGGCTGATTTGAAATCGTTTCACAAATCGATCAAAATAATGCGTTTTTGGCCATTTTACGGGTACCCGACAAGTAAACAAATAAGCATATGCATAACAAATGGCTATGAGGTAAAAAATCACAAATATTATGACCTCTAAAGGGTCTAATTTTAAGATAAAATAGAGCCCTAGGGGCTGTTTTAATTGGTGGTTTCATAAATCATCAAAAAACACCCGTTTTAGCCACTTTTATGCATACCCGATAATCATATGGCACATATGATGGCTCGTGATACGACTATAGGTGATGTTGTTTATATAATAACATATTAAACACATAAACACAGCGGATAACATCACCAACAACGGATCCATATAGCCATATGATCAATCATATAAATGAATACAAGTATTATACCTTTGAAGCGTGATCACGAATGCACCAATAACACCAATATCACCAATATGAGATGGAGAAACTTAATAGATCGATGATGTTGATCTCCTATAAGAATGAAACGCACTACACGTCACGGATAACCACCCGATGCTAGTCTTGATCACGTAACACTTGCTCTTGCAACAACCTACGATGGATTTAGCAAAGAAGGGATGTAAGAACACAAACCCTAAGAGGGGTTTGGTTTGTTGCCATGGGTTTTCAAGAGGAGAGAGGGGGAGAGAATTGTGGTAACTCATTAATTATAATCAATCTCCTTAATGACAAATCAATTAGGAGATAATCAAGGAAAAGTTACACTTAATCACCTTGATCTTTCTTTCTTTTTCTCCTTACCATGGACGGCCATATGGAGCTTCAAATGGGCTTGCCCATTTGTTGGTCCAATCCAATAAACTAAGTACTAGCTTAGTTATTAGTAGCCCGTTATCGATCCCAAGTTACGTAGTCATATATATAGTGTAAATACGGTAAATGCAATATATAAAATGGTATCTATGTGCATATGTGTGTGACCCCATATGCTCACATATGTTTAGTCATATAATTATTTATTATGACACGAGCATACTCTAACAGTTTGTGCTTCAACAAACTCAGTGATGGTTGGATAAGGAATGTTGTTTGGGATGATGTAATAGGAAATATCAGCATCTGCTTGATATTGAGTGGAAGGATTACTATCAGGATGATATTCATCAGGAGGATATCTTGATGAATCATCAATTCTTATTTCTTCCACTGAGGTATTTGAGAATCTGATGGCTTCCGCACTCTCATCAAAGGTGACATGGAATGTTTCCTCAGTTTGTTATCTCCTTGTATTGAACACCCTGAAGGCTTTAGAGACAAGAGATTATCCAAGAAAGTATCCATCATCAGCTTTTGCATCAAATTTCCCTAAGTGATCCTTGTGATTATGAATAAACACAGGGCACCCAAAGACATGAAAATAGCTGATGTCAGTGATTCTTCATTTGAATAACTCATAAGGGGTTTTGCTATGTCTCTTGACAATGATGGATCTGTTTTGAGTACAACATGCAGTCTTAACTGCTTCAGTCCAAAAGTGTTTAGATAGAACTGATCCATTTAGCATTGTCCTAGCAGCCTCAATGAGTGTTCTATTCTTCCTTTCAGCAACACCATTTTGTTCAGGTGTGTAAGGAGATGAGAAGTTTTGAGAAATTCCTTTCTCATCACAGAAACACTCTAGATCATGGTTTTTGAACTCAGTCCCATTGTCAGTCCTGATTTGTTTGACTGTAATGTCATTTTGGTTTTCAATGTTCCTGACAAAGGACGTGATTGTTTCAGCTGCCTGACTCTTTTTGGTCAGGAAGTAAACCCAAGTGTATCTTGAGTATTCATCTACAATGACCAGAGTATACTTCTTATGATTAATGGACCTAGGACTGATGGGCCCAAAGAGATCCATATAGAGAAGATGAAGGCAGCTTTTGATGGAGAAGTTTTGTTCGGTTTTAAAGAATGCTCTATGATGTTTACCCTTTTCACAGGCAGAGCAGGGTTTATCCTTTGAAAACAAAAGTGATGGTAAGCCAAGGACCTTGTTTTGTTTGACAAGATTGTTTATGTTTTTGAAATTCAGATGGGAGAGTCTCTTATGCCAAAGCCAGTTTAGGGTTTTAGTGGCCTTAGCAAATAGACAAGTTCCATTCTGAGTTAGAGTAGACATATCTAACACATAAACATCTTGTCTTCTTGGTGCAATAAGAGCTACTTCTTTATTTGCATTAAAGATGGTACCTTGCTTATCATCAAATTGAACTATTTATTTTGCATCACATAGTTGACTGACACTGATAAGATTGTACTTGAGACCATTAACATAAGTTATCCTAGTAAAATTCCACTACAATTTACTGAACCATAACCTTCAGTGAGACATAATGAATTGTCAGCAAATACCACCTGAGGTACTGGTTCCTCAACATATTTGTGCAGATATTCTTTCACACCAGTCATGCTCCTTGAACATCCACTATCTAGATGCCAAACAGGCTCCCTAGCATGTCTCTGCACAAATAGTAAACTGAGTCAGTTTTTTCTAGGACCCCTCCTCTTGGAGGGCTTGGCTTTGATGGCCTTTTTAAAAGTTACAATTGATGCATGGTCAGTAGTGGTATGGACTGTGCTTCCACAGATTTTGCATTTGATTGCAGATGTGGACTCAGTAGACTGAGAGGATGACTTGATCATTCCTCTTCTAGCCTGAATGACCTTTTCATGTCTTGAGGATTCATGAGTGGGATCTCCACAAATGTCACAACTAGGATCCATTAGAAAATCATCAGGAAGATGATCATTGAAACCATAGTGTGGACAAGGTGAAAAAGGCTTAGCCTTTTGTCTTTGCTTCTGTTTAGAATCAGAAGGATACTGAAAAGCCTGTGCTTTAAAGTTTGCAACATTGGATGTGACTGTGTATAACAATCATCAGTGGAATGATTTGTATAGTGACACAACTCACATTGATAACACTCAAAATGAACATGTTTTTAGTCGCGTTATCAGTAGTTTTGTGCATCATATTTGGTTATATTTGTGTGTATTTGTTACTAAATCGTGAAAAAGTGTATATGCAAGTAAATATAGCCAAGTACAGGAAAAAAGATAAAAAGATGAAGAATTGAAGTGATTACACCCATTGGAAGATTCCCGAGAGGAAAACGAGAGAGAAACCACACGAGAACTCAAGGATTTGATAAAGTCGAGATTTCTATATTCAAATATCAAAAAAAGATCAAGTTCTATGAAAGGAATTAGTGCCACAACAAAGGAACAAGCACGCGACGAGAAAAGAAAAGAAAAATAAAAAATGTGTGTGCATGAAGGCCCCATCTGATCGGATGGTGCCCGCATCTAATTCAGATGGGAGGAGATGAATTTACCGAGAGATCCAACCGATCGGTTGGACCCCAATACTGATCAGTTGGGAGAAACTGCTGTTACAAAGTTGCATTTATTGATGAATTTAAGGCCCATAATCATGGTGGCTTATCATTTCCTGCTTATTTACCACTAAGGGACGTTTTTGCTTGAGGAGAAAGGGTTCTTGTACTTATAAATGAACCCTAGGCTAGATACAAAGGAGTGACACCCAAAACCTAGTAAAGGCTTACACCAAGTCTTTGCTAACTTATTATCATTGCCCGAAAGCTTGTAATTGCTGTGAAAATGTCTAGGGAACCTTGAGTTAGAGTCTCAAGAGTTGTGTTCGAGTGTGGAGTTGTTTAGGTGTAATCATAGGCGATTGGAGGAGCGTGGATTGCTATAGTTCCACAATTCTAGTTCTTGTAATTCCACAAGTAGGTATTTCTTGTTTGAGTTATTATGAACTACTTTTACTTTAAGTTGAATGAAAGAATGGTTTGTTACTTGTGTTTGATTGTAATTGTTATGGAGTGATTTTTGGTATACTTGTGTGTATGATGTGACAATTGTTGGAGTATTCTTATTTTATAGTGATGCATGAAAACATGTCTTGTTTTATGAGTTTGTTGAAATACAATCTAATCTTGCTTAATTAGTTGGTAAAAACAGTTCTAAAGAATAAAAAGGGCCGAAAGGATTTTCTTTATGTTTTTATTCCAAAAAGTTAGTGCACGAATTAGTATGGGCTATGGTGTGTGACAAGCACCATATTAACTCATTAAAACGGATTTGGAAACGATTTCATCACGAGAAAAGGCCGAAAGGATTCGTAGGAATTCTTAAGATAAGAAATGCTTTTCAAACAACAAAGAGTTTAATAAAATTGTCGTAATAGTTTAAAAGGCCGAAAGGAATAAACTAGGAGATTGAATTCTTAGAGATGATTTCTCATGATAAAAACCATTGATTGTGAATCATTCATATTAAAGTTGTGCATCACTACAAGTTACACCCAACTTGGTAGATTACTCTATACAATTAGTTAAGGAATTACACACAAGTATATTTGTTTTTGATTGATGGGATTTTACTTGCTTTAGAATTTACACCAAATTGGATTGACAACCCTTTTTGTTAAAACTTATTTTACTAAATACAAACAACAATTCCCTTGGGGCGATCTCGACTTACCCACCTTTACTACCACGGACGAGTATACTTGCTCGTATGTGTTGATTAGAATTGGATAAATCGTGTTTATAAAATTTTAAAACTTGCACACAACGCGACACATCACACATCTTTGCTGAGGTTTGGAAGACTTTGTTTTGGAGGTGCTTGAGGAAGTTGGTTTGAGTTCCTTACTCTTAGATTGAGGTTTTTCAGATGATTCAATCTTTTCACTCAGCTTCCTGACAAGCTCAGCTAACTGATCATATTTTGAATCAGGGCTTTCAGTATTCACCTCAGTTAGGAGTGAAGTTATTAAGTCATCAGTAGGAACTGAGACTTCAGGTGTGGGTCTCTTTAGGATGGTTCTAACCATTCCTGACTTCTCCTTTGGAGAATGTTGAGAGTAGACTAAAGGTGTTAGGTCTGAGCTAGGTGCAGCTCCCTGAAGGACTTTCAGTGGTGGGAGAGGTGTTTGAGATTCTGATTCAGACTCATTAACAGACTCAGTATTACTGGGCTTACTAGTGAGTCCAAGCATATCTTTGATAGCCTGACTTTCAGGTTGCAAGATTTTCCTAGTCTCAAAGTTAGGTAACTTACTGTCTGGGTTGTTTCTTTCAACCCAGTCACTAGACTTGGGTTTCATTTCTTGCTCAAAAGATATGCCAGCTGGAATAAAGGCCTTTTCACTATCACTAAGGGATTCAGTGAGTTGGTCTTCTCCTAATTTTTTTTTTAGAACTAGGAATAAGACTAACAGTTTAATAGACTTTAGGATTCTTTTTAGTCCAGCTTTCAATGAGAACCTTTTCTTTGTTGAGTTCAGTTTGAAGAGCTTTGTTTTGTTTCAAAATTTCAGAGTTTTGAATTTAAAGTGTAACAGCTTCTAGCTTGGCTTGTTTTAAGTCAAGTAGTTCATCTCTACATTTGTTTAACTCTTGAACAAGTTTATTGTATTTTGAAAACAAATTAAGTCTTTGCTCTTCAAAAAAATTAAGATCAACATTAATGTAATTTAAGTAAGATTGCCAATCAGAATCATCATCCATAGATAGTAAAATATTTACCTTTTTCATGGTGATGTTAACCCACTCTCCATTTCTTGCATGGCTTTTTCCAACAGCCGGCTGATCATTTTCTGAAAGTGCCATCAGTGCACTGACTCTTACTTCTTCATCATCTGAGGATACCTCTTCTTCATCCCAGTCATAGGCTTCAGCTACAAGAACCTTGTTCTTTGTTTGAACAGGTTTAGAGGTTTAAGCAGCCTGAGATACTGAGGGATTGGCCTCAAGGAGAGCAAGTTTAGCTTTAGCTTTTCTATACATAGCTCCAAAGTCTTTTTGATCATTTTGAACAGTTTTATTTTGAAAATGTTAAGAAGACTGAAGCATTTTTGGTTGGAACTTGCCAGTTCCTGAAGAAGAAACATTACCAGAGAATTTATATGAGGGTTCTGAGGTGGTTTTAGAAAAACAATCTTTTGCAAAATGACCCTTTTTACCACATTTGAAATATTCAGTGGTTTCATTTGCTTTTGCTTTAGAAAAGTTTGACTGATTTCTTTTGATAAAACGTTTAGAATTAGCAAGCAGTGCCCTTTCTTGAAATTCAATATGCAAGCCATTAAGGTACTCCTCACTGGTTCTCTCATCAGCCTCATCATCAGAATTCTCTTGGAAATCCTGCACAACACCATTAGAATAAAAGGCAGTGGATAAGGGTAAGGTTTTCAGGGCCTTTTTGGTCTCAAGAGCTTTCTTTGAGTCTGGGTATCTCCTTGAGATTAAGTTGTCCTCATAGACAAACTTCCCATAGATCTCAGGGAGCTCAAGGGTTCGAATGTGATTAGTATTCCTAAGACCTTGAGAGAAGTTTAACCACTTCTCAGGGAGACTGTTGAAAAAGCCAACATTGATTTCATGCTTAGACAAAACTACACTATCATTTGATAGTTCATTTATCAAGGTTTTGTATCTGGTATAGGTCTGAGAGAGACTTTCAGAGTCTTTGGCCTAGAAAGTATTATACTCAAGTTTCAGGTCCATAATCATGTTTTCCTTGGTATCTGAGGGACATTCAAAGCTATAAACCAAGTCAAGCCAAGTTTGTTTGGCTGTTGTACAGTTAACGACTGATTCCATTGTATCGTCAAGAAGACATGATATAATGATGCTTTTCAGGCGTTGGTGTTGGTTAACCACCCTTCTCTCATCAATAGTCCACTGAGCTTCAGGTTTAGGTAACCTTTCAGCAGTCTTAGGGACAAAGGGACCTTCATTGATACATGTGATGTAGTATGGTTCCATACCAGTCAAGTAGCACAGCATACGCTTTTTCCACTTACTAAATTTACCAGCTTCTAGTCTGGGAGCAACAACTGAATAGCTTCCTCCCTTTTTGTCAACTAGCTGGGGCACATTACTATCAGCCATGGTAGGAACTTGGTTTTAAAAACCTTTTGAGCACTCTTTAGTTTTTGAAAGATTTTATAAACTAGAGGCTCTGATACCATTTGTTGTTCCCTTTACAAAATTAGAATTAACTACAAAGTTAAGCTAATCATGTTCCATGACTGAGTAATGTATTGATTAACTAAGCAAAATAAATAAAACGTAAATAATAAAAACAAGAGTTATTCAACGTTTAAATTCTTATTAGAAGTTAATCAAAAGAATCTATACCCAAGTGTTTGCGGAAAAAATACTTGGGATTGAAATGACAAAGAATGGTATTGTCTCCTTACTAAACTTAAGCTAAGCTTAAGTGGCAACTATAAGGAACCACTGAGCTATCTCAGGGACTAGGTTGCTCTTTAGGAGAGAAAAGTGGTTTTGTGAATGTCTAAGCATTAATTGCACAAAACTTATCCACTTTTTTCCCTTATGATCCTATTTATACACAAGTATAAAAGAGCACCCGTGACTAATAAGACAAAAGGAATGAACAATGCTAATCAGGACAAAATACTGATGTATTTTTTCCCTGTTACAAGAACCTATTTTAGGTATAAGACAATTGTGCTTTCTGAGTAACAATGATGACACTGTTCTTGTAATGATCAAGATACATGTTCAGGAGGTCGGGGATACTCAAAATAAAGATTAAACATGGTATTATTAGGTTAAAGAATGGGGAGGTGTGTGTGTTTTCTAGAGAGAGAAGGGAGGAGAAACCACACACACATCAAGAATACAAAGAGACATCCACCCTCCTAGTTATGACTAGTAGGGGTATTTATACAACTCTACAAGCCTAACTTTACACAAATGGCAAAACTAGACCTTGTACTTAATAACTATTGCAATTCCAAATATAACATTACTTTTAAGGCTAACAATCTCTCCCCAAAGTGATGTTATACTGGAATTGCTTACAATGTTCCCTACAAGTAAAATATAAAACCATAAGCGCAGAGAATGGTCTTCAAACTTCATTACTTCGTTCAGCTTGCAGAATCTTCTCAGCTTTCATTTCTTTACTTGCAGAAGAACGTGAGCAAATCTAATTAGGGTATAATTTTGGGTGCCCTGAGTGCTCTCCCCTAATTAGTGCTCTCCCCCAAACAAACAACCTTTCTGATTACTGCCGTGATTCTGAAGAAGTCTTTTGATAGTTAACTGCATCCCGTCTTTTGTCTTCTAACACGCAGCGGAAAATGTAGAACAGACTGTAGACTCGACCTTCTTCAAGATTATCCATTCGGGGGAAATCGAGTATCAACATCTTCAACTCACCAAATGCATCCCAGTTATCTTTCATATGATAAATCAGCCCATAACGTACACATGAAATGATAACATCAAAGTAACAAGTTGAACCACTGATCATCTTGATTTTGTTGCCCGAAATTGGTGAAGGTGGATAAGGTAGAAGTGCGTAGAATAAGATGAGTGGAAGATAAGACATAGAATCAACACATCTCCGACATAAATCAAATCATTTCATAAATCATTAAGCCCGATCACATGAACTTGTTGTGCGTCCTTGATGTACACATTTCTCTCCCTTGCTGGTTACGATTAATCGGAATCAGCATAATGATGTGTACGTGAAGTATTAACTGGAAGCACTTTATCATTAAACCAATCAGCCTGTGAGAAGATGTCGATAAACCCAATCTACTAACAATACCATTTAAGATGTCTAACTCTTTATCAACCTCCTGTATCAAAAACAACGGCTTTTTGTAGTAACCACAAGAGAAGATAACCCAAAATGACGAACTTGAGAATGAAGTAAAATCACCCAGATTTGTGACTTAATCTTGTACGATCCTTGTGACTAAGAACGGTGTACCCTATACCCTCAACAGAAGTATTAGTACAAAACCTCTTGACATATCCTAACTACTTTGTGAGTATAGAGAGAAAGAATCACAAAAGTAACTAGATATCCAAGTCTTCGTCACCATTAATATATGCCCAAACAAGTCATCTTCGCGGGATGGTAGAAAGAAAGAAGATGAAATAAGTACACGCGTCCATATAACCTTACTTCAAACCCAAATAAATAATAACGAATCATCCCCGTAGTCACATTTCATTGCAAACTTTAGCCATTTTCATTTGATAGTGAATCTTGATCAGGATCGTTTAAGCAATACGTGGTGTTTTGAGGATGTAGGCCAATAATATTTTTGAACAACTCATGTCACATGCAAACTTAAACGTCAATGCTAGTATCTTACTCACCAAACGTCCAAAAGCACCTTGGAACAAGCAAATCATAGTATGCACCTTTTGACCACCGACCATAATTAATTGCACCAACCAATTAATTGCACCTTTAGACCACCGACCACAATTAATTATAGTACCGGATCAGTACGAGAATCAACCAATTACTGTATGATGACACGTGAAATTGAATATTCTTATCAAACCATGTGCATGAAATTCAGTAAGGACACGTCTCACACAATTTATCCAACTCGACTCATGCAACTTTTCTTAACACCTCAATCTTACACGTGGGTTGTAATAATGTTATATAAAGACATGCAAATCGTTTGCAAACCACACATTCACTTTCAATATTACTGCAACATTGATGAGTACACTTCAAAAACCAATTCTTGTCACCTTTCAAACTCATGCATGCATCTCAATATTATAATGGAAAGGAGATAGTCCAGACTCTATGATTCTGCTTCGACAGTTTACTTGGTTCGACTATGATGTTATTCGATCAAAAGGTTGCTCGATGAATTTTCTGTTTGTTCAGTCACACGTTGTTCGATGAAAAACAATTTCGATCAAAAAAGAAGTTCGATCAAATCCAAGTTCGATCAACCAAGAAGTTCGATCAAACAAGAAGTTCGATCAAATGATAGTTCGATCACATAGTTCGGTTACAGAAGTTCCGTCACCAAAGTTCGATCACTAAAGTTCGGACACCAAAGTTCGATCACCAAAATTCGATCACCAAAATTCGATCACCAAAGTTCGATCACCAAAATTCGATCACCAAAGTTCGATCACCAAAATTCGATCACCAAAGTTCGGTTAACAAAGTTCGGTTAACAAAGTTCGATCACCAAAGTTCGATCACCAAAATTCGATCACCAAAATTCGATCACCAAAGTTCGATCACCAAAATTTGATCACCAAAATTCGATTACCAAAATTCGATCACCAAAGTTCGGTTAACTCCTAGTTCGGTTACCTTTCTTTGATGAAAGTTCGGTGAAAAAGTTCGACTAGTCTAACTCGACTACAAAGTTGTTCGATCAAAGAAGTCTAGCTCGACTACTTTGTTGCTTGAAAGTTCGATCAATCTAGCTCGATTAATCCAACAGTTCGACTACCTTGAAGTTCCACTATACCCTAACTTGGGCAAGCAAGCTCGATCAAATGACTTCCTCGATCACACAAATCTGATGAACAGTAATACTTTTTACACCTTAAAACCCCACGAATCGCCCCTGGTTAGCTCGTGATACCAATTGTAATGATCAAGATACATGTTCAGGAGGTCGGGGATGCTCAAAATAAAGATTAAACATGGTATAATTAGGTTAAAGAATGGGGAGGTGTGTGTGTTTTCTAGAGAGAGAAGGGAGGTGAAACCACACACACCTCAAGAATAAAAAGAGACATCCACCCTCCTAGTTATGACTAGGAGGGGTATTTATACAACTCTACAAGCCTAACTTTACACAAATGGCAAAACTAGACCTTGTACTTAATAACTATTGCAATTCCAAATATAACATTACTTTTAAGGCTAACAGTTCTTGTTCTTAAGCCTTTCAGGGAAAGTTTGACTTTGGCCTGATAAAGACTTCTCCTTATCTTTTCAAACTTTTCCCACCTTGTCCCGCCTTTCTTTCAGACTTCAGGTTCTTCAGTCTTTGATCTTCAGTCTTCATTCATCATTCTTTATAGTTGTTGAGGAGACTGGGGTTCAGTGATTTATTGTCAACACTCACTGAACCCATTATCTTCTTCTTTGGCTTAGGTGACACTCAGGGAGTTCCGCCTCACTGAATGGTGAATCCTTCTTCTTAGACTCATCCTAAGCATCCTGAAGATAACTCACTGAGTGACTGTTCACTCAGTGACCTGAGAGTGTTTAAGGTTGTTCGACACTTAAGATAATTTATATTCAAATCCTTGTTTCAGGACGCTTGGGTACTGAATGGACCCAACATAGCCCATCGGTTCTACGTCGTAGCTGTGTCGACCTCTCTATGCCATTGCGGTCTTCATTAAGTAATTCCCACATGCGTTGACTTCTCACTATGGCGTAACCAACTGTAGGTCTCTACGCCGTTACAACTACGGATATGATTTATAATATCTGACATCTTGTTGCTACGTCGTATATGATTTCTTACACCAGTTCTTCGTTTTAGCTTAAATCTTATTCGTTTTTGTGTCTTTTCATTCCATTGTTCTAGATTAATACTAGTACTAAAATGCTGTAAAAAAATCAGTACCAAATATCATGAAAACACAATAAATAAAAACAATATACATGAGATAATGATACTCATAATATGACTTTATTCGATGTTATGATATAGTTAAAAAAATATCTATTTAATAATTAAAATAACACTAAAAACATGACTTTCCATCCTCTCTCTCCTCTAACAAATTGTCCCGCCATTTTCTTCCATCAAAGTTTCTTCGTTTTTTCTTAGATCTAGTCTCTATTTATGCATAATTCTAGAAACTAATCCGATCATTAGATCCAGTTTTTCATTCTACATATCATGATATGATTTTCCTTAATTTTTGTTGAGTTTTTGAATTTTTTATAACAAAAACAAAAATATTAAAGGTTAAAGTTGATAAAAAAACACTTTAAAAAGTCAAAAGTGGACAATAAATTTGAGACGAAGGGAGTAAAAGATTCATAACTATGCAAAAACTAAGGTGTTTAGCCTTCAATAACAATCATAATAACAAAATATAGTAAATTCAATAACAATCATAATAGCAAAGTATAATAAATTCGATAATTGAATAGTATTCAAAGTGAAAATGATAATCAAACCGGATAAAAGAATTGTTTTTGATGATAACGTCTTTTTCTCTTTATGATCTATGCTTCAAAGATGGTGGAATATCACTTTGGAGCTCCCGAAATCAACTGGGGTTAAAAATGTGTAACCTAAAGTCAAGTTTATATTTATAGGAATCCAGGCCCATCAGTTCTACGTCGTAGCTGTGTCGACCTCTCTACGCCATAGCGGTCTTTATTAAGTAATTCCCACATGCGTTGACTTCTCTCTACGGCGTAACCAACTTTAGGTCTCTATGCCGTTACAACTACGGATATGATTTACAATATCTGACATCTTGTTGCTACGTCGTATATGATTTCTTACACCAGTTCTTCGTTTTAACTTAAATCTTGTTCGTTTTTGTGTCTTTTCATTCCATTGTTCTAGATTAATACTAGTACTAAAATGCAGTAAAAAAATCAGTACCAAATATCATGAAAACACAATAAATAAAAACAATATACATGAGATAACGATACTCATAATATGACTTTATTCGATGTTATGATATAGTTTCAAAAAATATCTATTTAATAATTAAAATAACACTAAAAACAAGACTTTCCAACCTCACTCTCCTCTAACAAATTGTCCCGCCATTTTCTTCCATCAAAGTTTCTTCGTTTTTTCTTAGATCTAGTCTCTATTAATGCATAATTCAAAAAACTAATCCGATCATTCGATCCAGTTTTTCATTCTACACATCATGATATGATTTTCCTTAATTTTTGTTAAGTTTTTGAATTTTTTGATTTTGGGGCCAAATTTCAAAGTTGCTCAGAATTTCTAGATCTTGCAATAACCATTGATTGATTAGATGTTAGTATAGTTTATTAGTATGTCGAATAAAAAGAAAATTCAAAAAAGGAAAATTAGAGTTCCATCAAAATATAACGATCATGTGGTGGGAAATCTATGTAAAAAACGTACACAGATTAATGAAGAAATAACAGAGGAAGGAAATAGCGCATAGTATGATGGGGATAATGGAATTGAAGAGGCTAGTGTTATGAATAAGGAAGGTGAGGTGATTAAGGTCAGTGGGAATGGTGTGAGTGTTGTTGAAACATTGAATGGTGATAGCTCAGGTACTAAGGATGAAGATGTTGTGAATCAGGTGGATTTAGGGGTTAAGGCTACAATTGAGTCATCTGATTAGGTATCTCCTACTCCTACTACTTGTAGTAATAAGTACTGTGATAATGTTAGTATGAATACTGATAATGCAAATGTTAGTAACAAGATTGTGAATAATATGGATAAAATGGGGAATTACTCATATGCTCATGTTACTACTAAAAATGAACTTGACTTCAATAAAAAATTGAGTACTATTCCTACTGAAATTGATTGTAATGGACATGAAGTTGTTGTGTTTGATGAAGTTTTAGTTCTTGAAGGCAGTAAGAGATAGGAATTGACTGTGTGTGGTTATTTTTTGGGTGATAGCATGATTGTGAATGAGCTTAGATACAACCTTAGAAGAATGTGGGGAAGACATGGGTTTAAGGATATAATTGATTCTAATAATGAGATTCATTTCATAAAATTTCACAACGTTGAAGGGATGGATTATGTTGTGAGTAATGGACCCTGGATGGTTAGTAATAAACCATTGATAGTTCAGAAATGAGATGTGAATATGAGCCTTGATAAGACTGAGCCAGTGAGTTTGCCTGTGTAGATTAAAATTTGCAATAGTCCTCTATAAGATTGGACTGAAAATGGGATTAGTACTTTAGCTTGTAGGGTTGGTAAGCCCATGATCATGGATAATGTAACTGCTACAATGTGTAAGTTGGGTGTGGGAAAGATAGGATATGCTAGGGTGCTTGTTGAGGTATCTGCTAACAAAGCACTACTCGAGGAGATTGAGATATTGTATAAGAATGGTGAGAATGAAGAGATTAGCAGGAAAAGGGTGGATGTTAAGTATGATTGGAAACCTCCTGTGTGTGATAAGTGTTGTGTGTTTGGCCATTCAACAGTAAGATGTGGGTCAAATAATGCTATTGGAAAAGAAAAAAGTGGGGACAATGGAATTAAGGAAAAGGTTAACCAAGTCAATGGGAGTACATCTGGAGTGAATAATGATGGTTTTACTGAAGTCCAGAACAGAAAGAATGGTGGTATGGGGGGGTTAAAGTTTTAAGACAAAAATATAAGCCAAACACCCAAAATGTTAAGCAAGGTAGTTTTAAGCAGAATTATGGGAAGGAAAAGCAGCAAGCTCAATTTGAATATCAGCCCAAGAAGAGGATGAAGAACAATGAAAATTGAGAAAGGTAACAACAATTGAGGAAAGAAAAAAGTTAATGATGTTTCTATTCAAAATGAGAAGGGTAAAGAAAAACAACAGTCTCCTAAAAAAGCATGGCATGTTCAGGGTGAGTTGTTGTCTGCATTGATAAAGACTGCGAATAAGTATTCAGTATTAGAAATGTATAATGTAAATGAACAAAGTGAGTTGGTTGAGATAAGGAATAGAGAGATTGTTGAGGAATTTTTAAGTCAAAATAATGAGTTATCTGATGTGGAAATGAGCAAGTGGAGCATAGATATGATAGCCTATTTTAAACAAAAGAAAAAATCAATTAATGGGAACAATGGAGGGTAGTAGTACAAAAGAGGATAATGATGTGTATGTTGATGTATCAGGTATAGCAAAATGTATGGAAGGAGATGAATTGAAAGGCTTGGATGGGGGAATTCTGCGAGAACAATAAATTTAATGGATTAGAAAGACCTTAAGATTGGGTGTTGGAATATTAGAGGATTGAGTACCTCTGATAAACAAAGGGTGGTTAGGAATTTTATAGAGGAGGAAGTTCTCAGTATTTGTGCAGTCTTAGAAACTCACTTGAAAAATAAGAAGCTGCACAAAATAGTTGATTGTATTTTTGGTACTTGGGAATGGGTATCAAATATGCAATACTGTGATAAAGAGTGTAGAACTGTTTTGGGTTGGAATTTTATGAATATTAGATTGAATGTGGTGCATTGTGATAAGCAGTCCATGTTGTGCAGTGTGGAAACAATTTATGGTAAAACTAAACTATTTTGTACATTTGTATATGCTGCTAATGGTGGGAGTGAGAGGAAAGATCTATGGAAGGATTTAGAGATTTATAGAAGGATTGTGGGGAATGATGCATGGGTGTTACTGGGTGACTAGAATGTTACCTTAAATACTAATGAACATTCTCATGGTTGCTCTTATATGACTAATAATATGAATGAGTTTAAAGACTGCATCAACAAAATTGAGTTGGAGGATATTGTTAGTGCTGGGCTTTTCTTCACATGGACCAAGAACCTTCACAAGGTTAAGGCTGGGATTAAGAGTGACACTTTAAAGAAGCTGGATAGAATTATGGGAAGTGAAGGATTTATTGATAAGTTCAATCAAGCACATGCTATTTTTTTTACCTTACCTTATTTATGATCATTGTCCTAACATTCTTATTATCCCCCAAGCTATACAGGTAAGAAGGAAAACCTTTAAATTTGCTAATTTTGTAGCTTACAAAGAGGAATTTCTTCCATTGTTGATGGATAACTGGAATGATGATATTCAAGGTCGTGATATGTTTAAGGTTGTAATGAAAATGACAAGGTTAAAAAGACATTTGAAGAAGCTTGCCTGGAAAGATGGTAATGTGTTTGAGAAGGTTAACAAGTTAAGATATATGCTTAAGAATGTCCAACAGAAAATTGAAAAAGATCCTAACCAGAAGCAATTAAGAGTTGAGGAAAGTTTGATTTTGAAAGATTATGCTGATACTGTGAAGGATGAAGAGAAGCTTTTATTTCAAAAGGATAAAATCAAATGGTTAAGTGTTGGGGACAGAAACAATGCTTGCTTTCATAAGGTCTTAAAGAGTAGGAATCACTAGAGTAGAATAAATTCCATCTATGATGAAATGGGCAATTGCATTACTGGTAAAGATGTTGCAGAGCAGTTTATGAAGGATTTTCAAAGGTTTTTAGGAGAAGTTGTTCCTATTTCTGATCTAAGTCATATAAGTGCTTTGATTACTTGTAGATTGCCTATTAAAGATGCTAATTTCATGGTTAGAGAAGTCAATGATAAGGAAATTAAAGCATCTATGTTTCAGATTGAAGGGAATAAAGCTCCAAGTCCTGATGGGTACTCTTAAGTGTTTTTCAAGAAAGCCTGGAATATTGTGGGGAAGGGTGTTTGTAAGGATGTGAGAGAGTTCTTTGCCACTGGAAAGATGCTTAATGAAATTAACTCTACTCTAATTTCTCTAATTCCTAAGATCCAAACACCATGTAAAGTCACTGATTTAAGGCCTATTGCATGTTGCAATGTAATTTACAAATGCATAAGCAAAATTATCACTGAGAGAGTGAAAGGAGCTTTGGGAAATTAGTGGGTCAGAATCAGAGTGCATTCATTCCAAATAGGCACATTTAGGATAATATTTTGCTATCCTAAGAACTGTTAAAAGGGGTATGAAAGAAAAGATGGCCTAAAGAGTGTAGCTATGAAAATAGATATTCAAAAGGCTTATGACATTGTCAAATGGAAGTTTTTAGAAGCTGTTCTTAATGGTTTTGGTTTTCATGAGGAGATGGGAGAAGCTGTTCCTGTTTCTAATCTAAGTTATATAAGTGCTTTGATTACTTGTAGATTGTCTGTTGAAGAAGCTAATTTCATGGTTAGAGAAGTCAATGATGAGGAAATTAAAGCAGATATGTTTCAGATTGATGGGAATAAAGCTCCAGGTGTTTTTCAAGAAAGCCTAGAATATTGTGGGGAAGGATGTTTTTAAGGCTGTGAGAGAGTTCTTTGCCACTGGAAAAATGCTTAATGAAATCAACTCTACTCTAATTTCTCTAATTCCTAAGATCCAAACACCAGGTAAAGTCACTGATTTTAGGCCTATTGCATGTTGTAATGTAATTTACAAATGCATAAGCAAAATTATCACTAAGAGAATGAAAGGAGCTTTGGGGAAATTAGTGGGTCAGAATCATAGTGCATTCATTCCAAATAGGCACATTCAGGATAATATTTTGCTATCCCAAGAACTGTTAAAGCTGGTATGAAAGAAAAGATGGCCCAAAGAGAGTAGCTATGAAAATAGATATTCAAAAGGCTTATGACACTGTCAATTGGAAGTTTTTAGAAGCTGTTCTTAATGGTTTTGGTTTCCATGAGAAGATGGGGAACTGGATCCTTAAATGTGTTACTACTACTTCATTCTCTATATGTGTGAATGATGAGAGTTGTGGATTCTTCCAAGGAGGTAGAGGATTGAGGCAAGGTGACCCAATGTCACCTTACTTGTTTACACTTGTGATGGAGATCCTTACTATTATTGTTCATAACAAAGTGGAGAGCAGTAGTACTTTTCTATATTATTTTTGTTGCAGAAGGATGAAAATGACTCATGTGTGTTTTGCTGATGACTTACTCATGTTCTGTCATGGTGATATTGGGTCAGTGAGTGTCCTTAAGGAAGCTATTACTGAATTTGGTCCAATATCTGGTTTGTTACCCAACTATGCTAAAAGTACTATCATCTTTGGTAACATGAAGTGTGGAAAACTAGAAGGGGGTTGAATATTCTTTACCGTTTTTAGCTTGTTTACAAAATTATTAGATTCGGTGACTTAATGTGAAATCAACACAACATACAATATATAAATGTAAACAATATGCATTAAGTAAATGCGGAAATGTAAAGGAAAGATCAAACCAATAGACACGGTTGTTTATAGTGGTTCGGCACGAAGCTCTCTTCCTAGCCCTACTCCACTCCCTGATTACCCAACTCGAGAGTTTGCAAGCACTATATCAACAAGCTCCCTTTTGGTGGAGAAAACCTTACAACGTCACTTCACTTCTTTACCGATACTAAGCTAGATATCGAGTCTTTCACAAGGCAAGACCAACTTTATCACTCAACGTATTTTAAGGACTAAAATACTAATCGGACTCTCTAGGTTGTTGTATGATGATCACTACCCAAGTTGGTAGTTGGTGGTGAGTTACAAAGACACACAAATGATATACTATGTTATACAACAAAGGATATAATGAGACAAAGGCTTGGAAGCTTGTTGTGTTCTTCACTTGAAATCAAAGTAGAATCGTTGGATCAATTTCAATGTGTTATAGGTTAAGTGGAATGATCAAAGAGTGTTAATAAGATTTTGTATTATGAAAGAAATAGTAGTATTGTGCCAAGAATGGCTGACAATCATTAGTTTGAAAGTTTGGACTTATGTCCTATTTATACTAAAACTTCTGTCCAGTTTTCACCCTTCGGCGGATCCACGGATCCACAATTTTTGGATCCGTCCGTTATAAATTGTGGATCCGCTGAGCGTATTATTAACCTTTGATCTTTAGTATGTTTTGTACTAAAATCATTATTAAAATAAATGCTTCTAGAATTACTTGGGCACAAAGTAATTAATTTTTATTTAGCTTTGATTTAAATAAAACACTTAATTAAAATGTCTAGTGAATTTAATTAAGTAAACTTTGTGTGTTTATTTGTTAAAAATGTGTTTAATAAATATTTAGAGTGTGTTAGAAAATATTTATTAGTTTGGCTCTTTGATCATTCGACGTGAGGTATAATCACATTATTCATACTTGAAGTGATATACGTCGGAATGTAAACTTGTAACTTAAAACTTGGTTACGTAGACATTTACTTTGTATTAGTTTATAATTGCCATTATCAAAACCTTAAAAGACCGTAAAATATAAATAACGTTTTTACTCGATATTTGTATTAACAATCTCCTCCTTTTTGATGATGGTAAAACATAAACTTATCTTTAGTAAAAGTTTACATTCACAAGGTTTTAAGTGTGAGTTTACATACATTTCTCCCCCTTTTTGCCGAAACAAAAAGTGTAGAGTGGCGTGGCGGAAGCTAAGAAGCCATGCAAATGCTCCCCCTCGGTGTATACTCCCCTTTGTTCGAGGCACCAAGAAATCGAGCTATGGGGTCGTGCTACAAAATAAAGTTAACGTACAAGCACGAATATGGAAATAACGAATTCATCACAACCACGTTATGTAGAATCAACCACAAGTAATTGCAAATCACAACCACACATAGCAAGCAACAAATGAGATCACCGCAAGGCATAAGAGCGCACCAACTAAGTAACCTCGTTTTATTATAAGAAAACAAGGTAAAATTTGACTCTTAGGTCATACATCCTACAAAGTTACAAAAATAACAAAGAAAGGAAAAGAAAAGTTCCTAAGAAAAGTTGGAAAGATAACTGTAGCAACCACGAATTTTTCAGGCCATTATTTTAATAATACGACTGTTTATTTTTGACAAATATTGCAAATTAAACATTTTCTGACGATTACTGATTTAAAAGCGAGAGGTTATCTCATTTTTCCTGAAAAACGATACCACACGCGTACCGACACCACATTAGTAATGGTTGAAATTTTAATTTATTTTCGGAATCAATAAATTTTACTTGATGTCAGTTTTATAAAAAAAAGGCTCCAGATTTATGTTTTTTTTTACATTTATGTGAAACCGGGGTACCACAATTTCACCTCAGTTCAACGGGACACGGGGTACATAACTACACTTAATTACAATAAATCCCATACTTTTTCTCCTTATCTTTTCTTTTCTCGGTATACCAACCACTTACACATATCCCCACTCTTATCATCTCCTCCATTGGATTCGATTCCATACTCCCAGACGCCTGAACCATCACCATCAACTGTTCAACCCTTTCACAATCAAGACACAAGTATAGCATGGGTCGCTTTCTCCTTTCTCCCTTCCCCAAACTATATCACGAGGTCTTCCAATTCTTCCAAAAGGGATAGTGATGTTTGCTTAATCTAGTTCTACACAAGACTCCATAAAGAAAGCATGGTCAAAAGGATACTCTTTTTCTCTTTTTATTGTCGCCGATCCACAGGGATTCCACACACTCACCAAATCAGAAGCAATCTTATATCAAAGACTAGTGTTCTTAAGAGTGCTCGAAGCTTGGTTGTGGGTTCCTGCTTGGATTCGGGTTGTAAAGTTGTAATTGGATTTCCATTGATTTTGGTTTTCCTCTTCATTCGACATCACTAATATCTCATTGTAAGAACTCTCAATTTAATTGTTGGATATTAATGGGATTGTACTTTTGAAAGTTGTGTTTAATCTGTTTGGTTAATACAAGTCGACACAGGGATGTTTTTATTTATACGATTTCTTTTTTTAACTCGTTGTTGATGTTGTTATTGTGTGGCTCACAAACCTTAATCAAACTAAGTATTGGCTCAGATCAGGAAGTTTTTGTCGTTAAATAATTTGTGTTTGATTGTCTTTGTTAATCTCTCGTAGTCGAACTATAAACAGTGAAGGAGTTAGATTAAAACTAGGATAGAAAGGAAATTGATGTTTGAATGTTTGTTGTTATGCTGATATTCGAATTCCTGTGTTTGTGTTCTAAAACTCGTCCGTGTTCATGTTTGTGTTTTGTGTTATGTCATACTCGAATTTTGGTGTTTGTGTATGCTTGGATTTGTTGAGATCAGTTCGAGTTCGTGTCAAGGATCAAATTGGGTTATGCTTATATTCGAATCCAAGTGTTGTGTTAAGGTTCAAAAACTCGTCTGTGTTAATGATATACTCAAATCTTTCGTGTTAGCGTTTATTGTGCTCATGTCCGAAATAAGTATGATCTGAAGGTGTTCGAAATCAGGTCCGAATAGAGGGTATGTCCTGATCTGTTGTGCTCGAAGAATTTCTTTGTGTTATGCTCGAGTATGAGGTGCTCAGTTTCAAGTTGCGTTAGGAGTCGAAAATTGTTGTGCTTGTATTCACATTCAAGTCGAGCTCAACTCGAGTCTTGACTAAACTTGATCATTCCCTTGTTGTAGTCCGACCACATGGTCATTAAAAACACCTACGGGGTGTTATGCTCACTCGCTCAAACAAAGGGTTTCACACCCTATAGTAGAGCTCTTTTTAAATCATGTCCTGGTCAAATACATGGTTCGAATCCCTTCCTCATTTGTCCTGCACAATAACACGTTTGAAATCTACGTATGGTATACTTGACTGTCTAGTTGCAATATGTAGGTTGAAATTCCTTAAGCCCAAAGTGGGCTGGTGTGTGTGTGTCATGACCGGGCTAAGCTTTCTTTGAGTTTCAAAGTTTCAGATTGGGCCGAAGCCCAAGTAGCAAGATATAAAGTCTGTTGTATTTGGCAGCCCAACTCGTCAAATCTTAATATAATAACAAATCGACTAATTACCGTTTCGTTACACATCACTAAAACCTAACCTCTCGATAGATATATTAGATCTTACAACATATTTATTTAACATGATTATTATTTCTAACAAGTCAACTCAATTTATAAACTAAATGGACGCATACAAAGAAAAACTCTTTTACATAATTAACAATCACTTGTAAATGAAAACTCGCTCATTTATTCAGTTACATGTAAACTTGAAGTGTTTTATCAAACTTATATGAATTTATAAAGTTATGGAAAATATTTTTTTAAACTCGAGCCTTATAATTTTTGCCTATTATCAAAGAGTATATTCTTGAATTATTAATCTTTTCGTTAAATGTCATAAACAATAATGAGGAATTCTTAAACGAAACACTTCTTTTATAAAAACTATATATATACACACACTTAATGATATATACTCACTTAACAATAATGTTCCAATACCTCGACAACGTCTAGTATTGTTCATAACCACCTTTCGTTCGTCATCTTTCGGTCATTGTCAAATTTGAAATCTTAATCGTCCTTGACATTTTTATTGTCATACACTTATGCACTTCCAAGAGCCAATACCTACAAAACTGTTTTTAAACTTAAGTGCTGCCACACCAGCAACAACAACGTAAACACCTTAAAACTTTTGAATTAAACTCGTGGAGTCTTAAACTTGGTCTGTGAACTAAAACATGCCTTACTAATCTAGGTCGCGTGTTGGTGCCGAACACTATCTGAATTGTTGTGTTATCTGACTGCTACTTGACAAGGTGAGTTCTCGTAGCCCCTTTTTCAATTATGTTTTCCTTGGGGGAAAATGGTACTCAAATGGTATTTTAACTGTTTTTCATGCTGTGATTATACTGTTTTCATGTTTTGGACATTATGTGTGTTGATACAATTATGTGCTACAATTTGTTTGACTGTGTGTACATTGATGCGCAACTGTTAACTCTTTTGAGAGCCGAAACAATTGATAGATCTATCGGGGTAGCTCCCCTCTGTGTGTTCTGTTTATGTGTGCAACCGTGGCAGGTTCAGTTGGCGCGACATTATTTGGTTTCAACATTATTTGGTTTCGACATGTGCTTATAATTGATTATCATGCTCACTTTTGTCCTACACTATACTATCACAGCTCAGTGGTTTTACTTTTAAACCTACGAGCTCACCAACATTATGTTGACATTTTCGAGTACCATTTTCAGGTGTTATTGAGGCTGCTTAGAAGGTAGAGTATTGACTGGCTTAGCAAGACTTAAGACAAGACCCTCCCGGGTTATATCTCGTGGAGTTGCATTTGATATCCCTTAGTGACGATGTTTAACCTTGAGACTTATGTTATTTTGGATCTTTGTACTTATCCCGTTTGTGGGAGTTTGCGACTATCAACTGTCTTATGTTATGCATTTAGTGTTTCTCTATTGTGACACCTTGCGTTCTTGACAATGAGGTCATACCCCGTAAATGCTATTCCGCTGCGCCATTTTTGGGGTGTGACAGATTGGCATCAGAGCCTTGGTTATAGAGAATTAGGTGGTTTAACCTAGACTATAACCTAAGAATCCTCATATAGTTTGCATTATAGGAACTACGTGTGCGATAGTATGACACGAAGTGATGATGATAAGTAAATGCAGCATGATGCTATCCTAAAAACGCCTGGCCAACGTTTTTACGATAACATGATGCGGCATGGATTTACCAAATTCATGGACTGCCAGGTAGGAAATTGAGTGTACCAAATTCATGGACTGCCAGGTAGGAAATTGAGTGTAGTAGTACGACACGTATACCGACCCATCCTACCTACCTCCTATCTAACGTCCACCAATGTCCTAACTTGTAGAATCATGCCTCCAAGAAGGTCGGCTCGAGTTAACCGAGGCATTCCAGCATCGAGGGGTGGAAGAACTGGTGGGCGAGGAGGTAGAGCAGGTGGTCGCGGTACCGAGAACAACGGCAACGACAATGTGAATCCTGACCTTTCCGCCATGATCGCCGAGCAACTACAAGCATTGCTACCCACTATCGTCACCCAAGTTGGCGACCACATCAGTAATCTAGGAAACAACGGAAGCGGGAATGACCATGCAGACGATGGCATTGGTAGTGACCACAACAATAATGGCAATAACAACAGTAGTGGCAAGGGATGTTCGTACAAGGAGTTTACAGCATGTAAACCAGTGGACTTTGATGGAAATGGAGGAGCGTTGGTGTACACGAGATGGATAGAAAAAATGGAGGCTGTAATGGACATAAGCGAATGTGCAGTTCACCAGAGGGTGAAGTACGCTGCAAGCTCGTTCACGGGAAAGACTCTGACCTGGTGGAACACGCAAATCCAGGCCAGAGGAAGAGAAGCCGCCATGGGAATGAGTTGGGATGACCTTAAGGCATTACTAAAGGAAGAGTATTGCCCAAACAACGAGATGCAGAAGCTAGAGCATGAGTTCTACAACCATGCTATGGTAGGTGCTTGTCATGCAGCCTATACGGATCGATTCCATGAGCTCGCTAGACTAGTACCTCATATGGTCACACCTGAATCTAAGAGAATTGAAAGGTACATCTATGGGTTGGTCCCTGAGATTCGCGGGATGGTGAAAGCGACTGAGCCCCCTACCCTTCAGAGCGCGATACTGAAATCTGCCACCTTAACGGATGAAATAGTTAGGAATGGGACATTGTCCAAGAGCGGTGATAAGAGGAAGACCGTGAGTGAGCCAAGTAAACAAGGAGGTGCAAATGACGAAAATAAGAAGGCGAAATGGGGAAAAGGATTTGGAGCAACGAGCTCGGGCCGTAAGGGATATGAAGGCCCTCACCCTAAGTGTGCTAAATGTAACTACCACCACCTGGAGACTAAACCATGCCTGGTGTGTTTCAACTGCAATCAGACCGGTCACATTGCAAGGGATTGTCGAGCAGCAGCCATGCAAGCGACTCCAATTAATGTCATTTACCCAAAGACATGTTACGGGTGCGGGAGCCCGGATCATTTCCGAAACACGTGTCCTAAGTTGCATAGGGCACAAGGGCAAGTACATAATAACCAGAATCAGGCCTTAGTGACTAATGGAAACACTGGAAACAATGACAACCCAGCTCGTGGACGAGTATTTGTGATGAACGCTGAAGAAGGACGCCAGGACCCGAACCTCGTGACGGGTATGTTTTCCTTAAACGGATATTAGACTATCATACTGTTTGACACCGACGTCGATTATAGATTTGTTTCCACTTAGTTCATGCCTCTGTTAAAGGCGAAACCTAGTGTCCTAGCTCTTAGATATGAGATTGATATTGTGTGTGACCAAAAAGGCAGAAAACGATAAGATGGTTCAAACTTTCACCACCTGGTAGTAAGATCTTGGAGTGCGGAAATGTCACCCGTTCATTTTTGAGCAACCCCAAAACTTTAAACTAAAATTTTCTTTTTTTTCTTTAAAAATAAAAATAAAATAAAGTAAGCTTTTTAACAACTTTTAACTTAATTTCATGTCAGTTCTTGTTTGATGAGATGTGAGATTAAGTTTAAAGTTGCTACTTAGCTTAAAAATTAAAAAAAAAAAATTTTGCTCAAAAAATGGACGAGGCATTTCATGAAGCCTAATCACTCGATAGTTGCTGTAAAACCGCCTATTTCAGTGCGCCTGGTAGGACGAGCAGAAACCTAGAGATACCTCGCGTGCTTAAGACTTTCGTGAAGTACTTCGTAAAGACCTGACATGATTCACCTCTCATTGACGAATTGAGCTTAACTCCCGTAGCGGAACAAATTTCATGATACGCGATATTTCTCGAGGAAAGATTTCGAACAAAAAAATATTATTAGTTGAAAGTGCATGAGACTGATAACCCTAAAACTGCATTAAGAACGATATACAGGCATTTCAAGTTCTTAGGTTAAGTCCTTCGGTTTGGCCAATGCCTCCATGGTATTCAAGGATAAGAAATCCAATTAGAGCGACATACATGAGGAACGCCTTACCTATTATATTGAATCATGACAGACGATTCACATCGCGATTTTGGTAGACACTACAGGACGCATTAGGAACACAATTGGAGTAGACTATGACCTACCATTCCTAGACCGATGGTCAGGGTGAGCATACTATCCGACATTTGGAGATATACTTAGGGCATGCACTATTGATTTTGGAGGAAACATGAATGCACATCCCCCTTAGTTGAACCTTTTTCTTGGTTATCTACTAGTTGTTTATTTGAAAGCAATCCAAAAAATTGAGCCAATCCTTCAAAAATGTTGAGTTTCTTTTCTTACAACTTGATATTTGACTTAATTTCATGACAGTTCTTGTTTGATGAGTTGTGAAGTTAAGTTAGATTCAAGTTGTTACGTAGTTTAAGGTTAGGTCCAACTTGTTGCTCAGCTTAATCTCATGACAGTTCTTGTTTGATGAGTTGTGAGATTAAGTTGAAAACAAGTTGTTACTGGGCTTAAACTTGTAGTTTAGCTTAATCTCATAACAGTTCTTGTTTGATGAGTTGTGGGGTCAAGTTAGATTTCGGTTGAGGCTCAACTTAAACTACCGAAAAGATGCCTAAGGTTTTTGACGGCTTTACTCAAGGACGGGAAAGCTTGCCTTACTGTGTGATTATTGTGTGGTTTCATATGTGTGATTCCTAGAGGTTAGGAAGTATTGATAGTACCAATTGGGAAGTAGCACCCGGTACTGTTTGGATTGACACCCACACCCTTACCTTCCTGTGTGCGACCAAATTGAAGGGTGAATACTATCCGATCAAGCCCGGACCCTTAGTCAACTGAATTTGGAGGACAAAATTCTGTTAACGGGGGTAGACTGTAGCAACCACGAATTTTTCAGGCCATTATTTTAATAATACGACTGTTTATTTTTGACAAATATTGCAAATTAAACATTTTCTGACGATTACTGATTTAAAAGCGAGAGGTTATCTCATTTTTCCTAAAAAACGATACCACACGCGTACCAACACCACATTAGTAATGGTTGAAATTTTAATTTATTTTCGGAATCAATAAATTTTACTTGATGTCAGTTTTATAAAAAAAAGGCTCCAGATTTATGTTTTTTTTCACATTTATGTGAAACCGGGGTACCACAATTTCACCTCAGTTCAACGGGACACGGGGTACATAACTACACTTAATTACAATAAATCCCATACTTTTTCTCCTTATCTTTTCTTTTCTCGGTATACCAACCACTCACACATATCCCCACTCTTATCATCTCCTCCATTGGATTCGATTCCATACTCCCAGACGCCTGAACCATCACCATCAACTGTTCAACCCTTTCACAATCAAGACACAAGTATAGCATGGGTCGCTTTCTCCTTTCTCCCTTCCCCAAACTATATCACGAGGTCTTCCAATTCTTCCAAAAGGGATAGTGATGTTTGCTTAATCTAGTTCTACACAAGACTCCATAAAGAAAGCATGGTCAAAAGGATACTCTTTTTCTCTTTTTATTGTCGCCGATCCACAGGGATTCCACACACTCACCAAATCAGAAGCAATCTTATATCAAAGACTAGTGTTCTTAAGAGTGCTCGAAGCTTGGTTGTGGGTTCCTGCTTGGATTCGGGTTGGAAAGTTGTAATTGGATTTCCATTGATTTTGGTTTTCCTCTTCATTCGACATCACTAATATCTCATTGTAAGAACTCTCAATTTAATTGTTGGATATTAATGGGATTGTACTTTTGAAAGTTGTGTTTAATCTGTTTGGTTAATACAAGTCGACACAGGGATGTTTTTATTTATACGATTTCTTTTTTTAACTCGTTGTTGATGTTGTTATTGTGTGGCTCACAAACCTTAATCAAACTAAGTATTGGCTCAGATCAGGAAGTTTTTGTCGTTAAATAATTTGTGTTTGATTGTCTTTGTTAATCTCTCGTAGTCGAACTATAAACAGTCAAGGAGTTAGATTAAAACTAGGATAGAAAGGAAATTGATGTTTAAATGTTTGTTGTTATGCTGATATTCGAATTCCTGTGTTTGTGTTCTAAAACTCGTCCGTGTTCATGTTTGTGTTTTGTGTTATGTCATACTCGAATTTTGGTGTTTGTGTATGCTTGGATTTGTTGAGATCAGTTCGAGTTCGTGTCAAGGATCAAATTGGGTTATGCTTATATTCGAATCCTAGTGTTGTGTTAAGGTTCAAAAACTCGTCTGTGTTAATGATATACTCGAATCTTTCGTGTTAGCGTTTATTGTGCTCATGTCCGAAATAAGTATGATCTGAAGGTGTTCGAAATCAGGTCCGAATAGAGGGTATGTCCTGATCTGTTGTGCTCGAAGAATTTCTTTGTGTTATGCTCGAGTATGAGGTGCTCAGTTTCAAGTTGCATTAGGAGTCGAAAATTGTTGTGCTTGTATTCACATTCAAGTCGAGCTCAACTCGAGTCTTGACTAAACTTGATCATTCCCTTGTTGTAGTCCGACCACATGGTCATTAAAAACACCCACGGGGTGTTATGCTCACTCGCTCAAACAAAGGGTTTCACACCCTATAGTAGAGCTCTTTTTAAATCATGTCCTGGTCAAATACATGGTTCGAATCCCTTCCTCATTTGTCCTGCACAATAACACGTTTGAAATCTACGTATGGTATACTTGACTGTCTAGTTGCAATATGTAGGTTGAAATTCCTTAAGCCCAAAGTGGGCTGGTGTGTGTGTGTCATGACCGGGCTAAGCTTTCTTTGAGTTTCAAAGTTTCAGATTGGGCCGAAGCCCAAGTAGCAAGATATAAAGTCTGTTGTATTTGGCAGCCCAACTCGTCAAATCTTAATATAATAACAAATCGACTAATTACCGTTTCGTTACACATCACTAAAACCTAACCTCTCGATAGATATATTAGATCTTACAACATATTTATTTAACATGATTATTATTTCTAACAAGTCAACTCAATTTATAAACTAAATGGACGCATACAAAGAAAAACTCTTTTACATAATTAACAATCACTTGTAAATGAAAACTCGCTCATTTATTCAGTTACATGTAAACTTGAAGTGTTTTATCAAACTTATATGAATTTATAAAGTTATGGAAAATATTTTTTTAATCTCGAGCCTTATAATTTTTGCCTATTATCAAAGAGTATATTCTTGAATTATTAATCTTTTCGTTAAATGTCATAAACAATAATGAGGAATTCTTAAACGAAACACTTTCTTTATAAAAACTATATATATACACACACTTAATGATATATACTCACTTAACAATAATGTTCCAATACCTCGACAACGTCTAGTATTGTTCATAACCACCTTTCGTTCGTCATCTTTCGGTCATTGTCAAATTTGAAATCTTAATCGTCCTTGACATTTTTATTGTCATACACTTATGCACTTCCAAGAGCCAATACCTACAAAACTGTTTTTAAACTTAAGTGCTGCCACACCAGCAACAACAACGTAAACACCTTAAAACTTTTGAATTAAACTCGTGGAGTCTTAAACTTGGTCTGTGAACTAAAACATGCCTTACTAATCTAGGTCGCGTGTTGGTGCCGAACACTATCTGAATTGTTGTGTTATCTGACTGCTACTTGACAAGGTGAGTTCTCGTAGCCCCTTTTTCAATTATGTTTTCCTTGGGGGAAAATGGTACTCAAATGGTATTTTAACTGTTTTTCATGCTGTGATTATACTGTTTTCATGTTTTGGACATTATGTGTGTTGATACAATTATGTGCTACAATTTGTTTGACTGTGTGTACATTGATGCGCAACTGTTAACTCTTTTGAGAGCCGAAACAATTGATAGATCTATCGGGGTAGCTCCCCTCTGTGTGTTCTGTTTATGTGTGCAACCGTGGCAGGTTCAGTTGGCGCGACATTATTTGGTTTCAACATTATTTGGTTTCGACATGTGCTTATAATTGATTATCATGCTCACTTTTGTCCTACACTATACTATCACAGCTCAGTGGTTTTACTTTTAAACCTACGAGCTCACCAACATTATGTTGACATTTTCGAGTACCATTTTCAGGTGTTATTGAGGCTGCTTAGAAGGTAGAGTATTGACTGGCTTAGCAAGACTTAAGACAAGACCCTCCCGGGTTATATCTCGTGGAGTTGCATTTGATATCCCTTAGTGACGATGTTTAACCTTGAGACTTATGTTATTTTGGATCTTTGTACTTATCCCGTTTGTGGGAGTTTGCGACTATCAACTGTCTTATGTTATGCATTTAGTGTTTCTCTATTGTGACACCTTGCGTTCTTGACAATGAGGTCATACCCCGTAAATGCTATTCCGCTGCGCCATTTTTGGGGTGTGACAGATTGGCATCAGAGCCTTGGTTATAGAGAATTAGGTGGTTTAACCTAGACTATAACCTAAGAATCCTCATATAGTTTGCATTATAGGAACTACGTGTGCGATAGTATGACACGAAGTGATGATGATAAGTAAATGCAGCATGATGCTATCCTAAAAACGCCTGGCCAACGTTTTTATGATAACATGATGCGGCATGGACTTACCAAATTCATGGACTGCCAGGTAGGAAATTGAGTGTACCAAATTCATGGACTGCAGTAGGAATGAGTGTAGTAGTACGACACGTATACCGACCCATCCTACCTACCTCCTATCTAACGTCCACCAATGTCCTAACTTGTAGAATCATGCCTCCAAGAAGGTCGGCTCGAGTTAACCGAGGCATTCCAGCATCGAGGGGTGGAAGAACTGGTGGGCGAGGAGGTAGAGCAGGTGGTCGCGGTACCGAGAACAACGGCAACGACAATGTGAATCCTGACCTTTCCGCCATGATCGCCGAGAAACTACAAGCATTGCTACCCACTATCGTCACCCAAGTTGGCGACCACATCAGTAATCTAGGAAACAACGGAAGCGGGAATGACCATGCAGACGATGGCATTGGTAGTGACCACAACAATAATGGCAATAACAACAGTAGTGGCAAGGGATGTTCGTACAAGGAGTTTACAGCATGTAAACCAGTGGACTTTGATGGCAATGGAGGAGCGTTGGTGTACACGAGATGGATAGAAAAAATGGAGGCTGTAATGGACATAAGCGAATGTGCAGTTCACCAGAGGGTGAAGTACGCTGCAAGCTCGTTCACGGGAAAGGCTCTGACCTGGTGGAACACGCAAATCCAGGCCAGAGGAAGAGAAGCCGCCATGGGAATGAGTTGGGATGACCTTAAGGCATTACTAAAGGAAGAGTATTGCCCAAACAATGAGATGCAGAAGCTAGAGCATGAGTTCTACAACCATGCTATGGTAGGTGCTTGTCATGCAGCCTATACGGATCGATTCCATGAGCTCGCTAGACTAGTACCTCATATGGTCACACCTGAATCTAAGAGAATTGAAAGGTACATCTATGGGTTGGTCCCTGAGATTCGCGGGATGGTGAAAGCGACTGAGCCCCCTACCCTTCAGAGCGCGATACTGAAATCTGCCACCTTAACGGATGAAATAGTTAGGAATGGGACATTGTCCAAGAGCGGTGATAAGAGGAAGACCGTGAGTGAGCCAAGTAAACAAGGAGGTGCAAATGACGAAAATAAGAAGGCGAAATGGGGAAAAGGATTTGGAGCAACGAGCTCGGGCCGTAAGGGATATGAAGGCCCTCACCCTAAGTGTGCTAAATGTAACTACCACCACCTGGAGACTAAACCATGCCTGGTGTGTTTCAACTGCAATCAGACCGGTCACATTGCAAGGGATTGTCGAGCAGCAGCCATGCAAGCGACTCCAATTAATGTCATTTACCCAAAGACATGTTACGGGTGCGGGAGCCCGGATCATTTCCGAAACACGTGTCCTAAGTTGCATAGGGCACAAGGGCAAGTACATAATAACCAGAATCAGGCCTTAGTGACTAATGGAAACACTGGAAACAATGACAACCCAGCTCGTGGACGAGTATTTGTGATGAACGCTGAAGAAGGACGCCAGGACCCGAACCTCGTGACGGGTATGTTTTCCTTAAACGGATATTAGACTATCATACTGTTTGACACCGACGTCGATTATAGATTTGTTTCCACTTAGTTCATGCCTCTGTTAAAGGCGAAACCTAGTGTCCTAGCTCTTAGATATGAGATTGATATTGTGTGTGACCAAAAAGGCAGAAAACGATAAGATGGTTCAAACTTTCACCACCTGGTAGTAAGATCTTGGAGTGCGGAAATGTCACCCGTTCATTTTTGAGCAACCCCAAAACTTTAAACTAAAATTTTCTTTTTTTCTTTAAAAATAAAAATAAAATAAAGTAAGCTTTTTAACAACTTTTAACTTAATTTCATGTCAGTTCTTGTTTGATGAGATGTGAGATTAAGTTTAAAGTTGCTACTTAGCTTAAAAATTAAAAAAAAAAAATTTGCTCAAAAAATGGACGAGGCATTTCATGAAGCCTAATCACTCGATAGTTGCTGTAAAACCGCCTATTTCAGTGCGCCTGGTAGGACGAGCAGAAACCTAGAGATACCTCGCGTGCTTAAGACTTTCGTGAAGTACTTCGTAAAGACCTGACATGATTCACCTCTCATTGACGAATTGAGCTTAACTCCCGTAGCGGAACAAATTTCATGATACGCGATATTTCTCGAGGAAAGATTTTGAACAAAAAAATATTATTAGTTGAAAGTGCATGAGACTGATAACCCTAAAACTGCATTAAGAACGATATACAGGCATTTCAAGTTCTTAGGTTAAGTCCTTCGGTTTGGCCAATGCCTCCATGGTATTCAAGGATAAGAAATCCAATTAGAGCGACATACATGAGGAACGCCTTACCTATTATATTGAATCATGACAGACGATTCACATCGCGATTTTGGTAGACACTACAGGACGCATTAGGAACACAATTGGAGTAGACTATGACCTACCATTCCTAGACCGATGGTCAGGGTGAGCATACTATCCGACATTTGGAGATATACTTAGGGCATGCACTATTGATTTTGGAGGAAACATGAATGCACATCCCCCTTAGTTGAACCTTTTTCTTGGTTATCTACTAGTTGTTTATTTGAAAGCAATCCAAAAAATTGAGCCAATCCTTCAAAAATGTTGAGTTTCTTTTCTTACAACTTGATATTTGACTTAATTTCATGACAGTTCTTGTTTGATGAGTTGTGAAGTTAAGTTAGATTCAAGTTGTTACGTAGTTTAAGGTTAGGTCCAACTTGTTGCTCAGCTTAATCTCATGACAGTTCTTGTTTGATGAGTTGTGAGATTAAGTTGAAAACAAGTTGTTACTGGGCTTAAACTTGTAGTTTAGCTTAATCTCATAACAGTTCTTGTTTGATGAGTTGTGGGGTCAAGTTAGATTTCGGTTGAGGCTCAACTTAAACTACCGAAAAGATGCCTAAGGTTTTTGACGGCTTTACTCAAGGACGGGAAAGCTTGCCTTACTGTGTGATTATTGTGTGGTTTCATATGTGTGATTCCTAGAGGTTAGGAAGTATTGATAGTACCAATTGGGAAGTAGCACCCGGTACTGTTTGGATTGACACCCACACCCTTACCTTCCTGTGTGCGACCAAATTGAAGGGTGAATACTATCCGATCAAGCCCGGGCCCTTAGTCAACTGAATTTGGAGGACAAAATTCTGTTAACGGGGGTAGACTGTAGCAACCACGAATTTTTCAGGCCATTATTTTAATAATACGACTGTTTATTTTTGACAAATATTGCAAATTAAACATTTTCTGACGATTACTGATTTAAAAGCGAGAGGTTATCTCATTTTTCCTAAAAAACGATACCACACGCGTACCAACACCACATTAGTAATGGTTGAAATTTTAATTTATTTTCGGAATCAATAAATTTTACTTGATGTCAGTTTTATAAAAAAAAGGCTCCAGATTTATGTTTTTTTTTCACATTTATGTGAAACCGGGGGTACCACAATTTCACCTCAGTTCAACGGGACACGGGGTACATAACTACACTTAATTACAATAAATCCCATACTTTTTCTCCTTATCTTTTCTTTTCTCGGTATACCAACCACTCACACATATCCCCACTCTTATCATCTCCTCCATTGGATTCGATTCCATACTCCCAGACGCCTGAACCATCACCATCAACTGTTCAACCCTTTCACAATCAAGACACAAGTATAGCATGGGTCGCTTTCTCCTTTCTCCCTTCCCCAAACTATATCACGAGGTCTTCCAATTCTTCCAAAAGGGATAGTGATGTTTGCTTAATCTAGTTCTACACAAGACTCCATAAAGAAAGCATGGTCAAAAGGATACTCTTTTTCTCTTTTTATTGTCGCCGATCCACAGGGATTCCACACACTCACCAAATCAGAAGCAATCTTATATCAAAGACTAGTGTTCTTAAGAGTGCTCGAAGCTTGGTTGTGGGTTCCTGCTTGGATTCGGGTTGGAAAGTTGTAATTGGATTTCCATTGATTTTGGTTTTCCTCTTCATTCGACATCACTAATATCTCATTGTAAGAACTCTCAATTTAATTGTTGGATATTAATGGGATTGTACTTTTGAAAGTTGTGTTTAATCTGTTTGGTTAATACAAGTCGACACAGGGATGTTTTTATTTATACGATTTCTTTTTTTAACTCGTTGTTGATGTTGTTATTGTGTGGCTCACAAACCTTAATCAAACTAAGTATTGGCTCAGATCAGGAAGTTTTTGTCGTTAAATAATTTGTGTTTGATTGTCTTTGTTAATCTCTCGTAGTCGAACTATAAACAGTGAAGGAGTTAGATTAAAACTAGGATAGAAAGGAAATTGATGTTTGAATGTTTGTTGTTATGCTGATATTCGAATTCCTGTGTTTGTGTTCTAAAACTCGTCCGTGTTCATGTTTGTGTTTTGTGTTATGTCATACTCGAATTTTGGTGTTTGTGTATGCTTGGATTTGTTGAGATCAGTTCGAGTTCGTGTCAAGGATCAAATTGGGTTATGCTTATATTCGAATCCTAGTGTTGTGTTAAGGTTCAAAAACTCGTCTGTGTTAATGATATACTCGAATCTTTCGTGTTAGCGTTTATTGTGCTCATGTCCGAAATAAGTATGATCTGAAGATGTTCGAAATCAGGTCCGAATAGAGGGTATGTCCTGATCTGTTGTGCTCGAAGAATTTATTTGTGTTATGCTCGAGTATGAGGTGCTCAGTTTCAAGTTGCGTTAGGAGTCGAAAATTGTTGTGCTTGTATTCACATTCAAGTCGAGCTCAACTCGAGTCTTGACTAAACTTGATCATTCCCTTGTTGTAGTCCGACCACATGGTCATTAAAAACACCCACGGGGTGTTATGCTCACTCGCTCAAACAAAGGGTTTCACACCCTATAGTAGAGCTCTTTTTAAATCATGTCCTGGTCAAATACATGGTTCGAATCCCTTCCTCATTTGTCCTGCACAATAACACGTTTGAAATCTACGTATGGTATACTTGACTGTCTAGTTGCAATATGTAGGTTGAAATTCCTTAAGCCCAAAGTGGGCTGGTGTGTGTGTGTCATGACCGGGCTAAGCTTTCTTTGAGTTTCAAAGTTTCAGATTGGGCCGAAGCCCAAGTAGCAAGATATAAAGTCTGTTGTATTTGGCAGCCCAACTCGTCAAATCTTAATATAATAACAAATCGACTAATTACCGTTTCGTTACACATCACTAAAACCTAACCTCTCGATAGATATATTAGATCTTACAACATATTTATTTAACATGATTATTATTTCTAACAAGTCAACTCAATTTATAAACTAAATGGACGCATACAAAGAAAAACTCTTTTACATAATTAACAATCACTTGTAAATGAAAACTCGCTCATTTATTCAGTTACATGTAAACTTGAAGTGTTTTATCAAACTTATATGAATTTATAAAGTTATGGAAAATATTTTTTTAAACTCGAGCCTTATAATTTTTGCCTATTATCAAAGAGTATATTCTTGAATTATTAATCTTTTCGTTAAATGTCATAAACAATAATGAGGAATTCTTAAACGAAACACTTCTTTTATAAAAACTATATATATACACACACTTAATGATATATACTCACTTAACAATAATGTTCCAATACCTCGACAACGTCTAGTATTGTTCATAACCACCTTTCGTTCGTCATCTTTCGGTCATTGTCAAATTTGAAATCTTAATCGTCCTTGACATTTTTATTGTCATACACTTATGCACTTCCAAGAGCCAATACCTACAAAACTGTTTTTAAACTTAAGTGCTGCCACACCAGCAACAACAACGTAAACACCTTAAAACTTTTGAATTAAACTCGTGGAGTCTTAAACTTGGTCTGTGAACTAAAACATGCCTTACTAATCTAGGTCGCGTGTTGGTGCCGAACACTATCTAAATTGTTGTGTTATCTGACTGCTACTTGACAAGGTGAGTTCTCGTAGCCCCTTTTTCAATTATGTTTTCCTTGGGGGAAAATGGTACTCAAATGGTATTTTAACTGTTTTTCATGCTGTGATTATACTGTTTTCATGTTTTGGACATTATGTGTGTTGATACAATTATGTGCTACAATTTGTTTGACTGTGTGTACATTGATGCGCAACTGTTAACTCTTTTGAGAGCCGAAACAATTGATAGATCTATCGGGGTAGCTCCCCTCTGTGTGTTCTGTTTATGTATGCAACCGTGGCAGGTTCAGTTGGCGCGACATTATTTGGTTTCAACATTATTTGGTTTCGACATGTGCTTATAATTGATTATCATGCTCACTTTTGTCCTACACTATACTATCACAGCTCAGTGGTTTTACTTTTAAACCTACGAGCTCACCAACATTATGTTGACATTTTCGAGTACCATTTTCAGGTGTTATTGAGGCTGCTTAGAAGGTAGAGTATTGACTGGCTTAGCAAGACTTAAGACAAGACCCTCCCGGGTTATATCTCGTGGAGTTGCATTTGATATCCCTTAGTGACGATGTTTAACCTTGAGACTTATGTTATTTTGGATCTTTGTACTTATCCCGTTTGTGGGAGTTTGCGACTATCAACTGTCTTATGTTATGCATTTAGTGTTTCTCTATTGTGACACCTTGCGTTCTTGACAATGAGGTCATACCCCGTAAATGCTATTCCGCTGCGCCATTTTTGGGGTGTGACAATAACTTTCACGTGTTCTTTTCTAACTTAGATTGTGTTTCTTTTAGTTTTTTGTTCTCTAGTTGTAAAGCTAGACATGACTCACATTCTAAGGCTTTGTTTTTTTCTAGTGTTTTGATTTTCTCTTTAAGGTCAACTATTTCTTTTTCTAGTCTTTTTCTAATTATTTTCATACCCTTGTTTTTAAGTATGATTTGTAGACTAGTTTCACACATTTTATCGTATTGTTTTTTCATAACATCATCATCTATAGAAGATGCTTCATCACTATAGTAAGATAGATCAGAACATACCTCGTTAGATGATTGAGCCATGAGAGCTGTTTCCTCCTTGGTCTTTTCATCGTCCTCTTCACCACTATCACTCAAAGAATCTCCAACAAAAGCCTTCTGGTCCTTGTTTCTAGGTTGTTTTGGACAATCACAAATGAGAAGATTCGGATCTCCGCATCTATAACATTTTCGATCGTTCTTTCTTTTCTTGTCATCCCGGCTTTTTCGGATTGACCTCTTTTCGTCTCGAGGTTGTCTGACGAATCTACCTCTTCTCTTGAAGAACTTCTTGAAGTCCCTCATGGCCATTGCATAATCCTCATCATCTTCGCCATCCAATGATGATTCTTCTTCATCACTTGACTCTTTCTTTGCTTTCAAGGCAATAGATCTTACCTTGTCTCTTTTACCTCTAATCACTTCCAAAATTTTCTCTATAATCAACTCATAGACTTTCAAGTTGCCAATGAGCTCATCTAGTGAAAGTGTTGTCAAGTCCTTTGATTCTTCAATAGCGGTGACTTTCGGTCTCCACTTTGGATAAAGTGCCCTAAGAAACTTACGAACATAGTTTTTGCTCGAAAAACTTTGGTCAAGAGCTTTTAAACTAGTAATAATAGTATTAAACCTAGCAAATCCACTATCAATAGATTCATCCTCGACAATCGAGAATTTCTCATATTGATGCACAAGTAAATCAATCTTGTTATCTTTGACTTGGCTATTACCTTGGTGAGTGATTAACAAAGTTTGCCAAATTTCTTTTGCCGTTTCACACGTGAAAATTCTTTCATATTCTTTCTTAGGTAAAACATTGTAAAGAAACATTTTGGCTTCATTGTTTTTGGCAAGTTTCCTTTTAAGATCATTCGATTGTTTTTCAGAAGGTACAACTTCCTTTTTGTTAGTTGTTTCGTTTCTTACGGTAGGTTGAAAATCACCCATGGTAATAACATGCCAAAGATCAAGATCTTTTGATTTCACATAGGTCTCGAATCTATTTTTCCAATATATTAAACCATCGCTTTCAAAAAGTGGTGGTTGTTGCATAGATTGACCCTCTTTGTAGTTTTCGAAATCCATAGATCGATTCAAGTTTTAAAATCCAATAAATTTTAAAAATCTTGGTTAACCTAGCTCTGATACCAATTGTGGAAAACTAGAAGGGGAGTTGAATAGTTTTTTTACCATTTTTAGCTTGTTTACAAAATTATTAGATTTGGTGACTTAATGTGAAATCAACACAACATACAATATATGAATGTAAACAATGTGCAATAAGTAAATGCTGAAATGTAAAGGAAAGATCAAACCAATAGACACGGTCATTTATAGTGGTTCGACACGAAGCTCTCTTACTCACCATACTCTACTCCTCGAGTACGCAACTCGAGAGTTTGCAAGCACTATATCAACAAGCTCCCTTTTGGCTGAGAAAACCTTACAACATCGCTTCACTTCTTTACCGATACTAAGCTAGATATCGAGTCTTTCACAAGGCAAGACCAACCTTATCACTCAACGTATTTTAAGGACTAAAATACTAACTGGACTCTCTAGGTTGTTGTATAATGATCACTACCCAAGTTGGTAGTTGGTGGTGAGTTACAAAGACACGCAAATGATATACTATGTTATACAACAAAGTATATGATGAGACAAAACTAACTACAACACTTGAAGGCTTGGAAAGCTTCTATTCTTCACTTGAAATCAAAGTAGAATCGTTGGATCACTTTGAATGTGTTATAGGTCAAGTGGAATTGTAAAACCCAAAATTTAAAAGCATGCAAAATGACCAAATTGCCCCCTGAAACTTTAAAATTTAATTAAAGCTTACATAAAATGCCAAATTAATCCCAAACCTTTGGTAATGAACAACATTTGAAGTAAGGTAATCTTGTGGCAACATTTTAATATCCTACAATGTACAAAAATTACATATTACACATAGAAATGTCATGTGGACCGAAAATAAAATACATACACATTTAATTAATTAGTTTGATACTTAAAATCTTTTGTTTAAAAGATAATCACAAAATTCAAAAAGGAAACCACCCAAATTCTGGAAGTTGATTGTGTCAACCATTATGTGGGCCGAATAAACCTCCCTCCCCCTTTTGACCACACGATTTTATAACCCTTCCATTATTTTCTATCGCTAAAACCCTAATAACACACACACAAAACTCTCTCTAATCCATACGATTTTCTGGAGGCTGTGGCATAATTTTCTGGTGTTCATCTAAGTGCAAGGGGGTAGGAAAAATAGTTTGGAGGTCGTGAAATCGTTGGGTTGATCATAGGAGTTTCTGGTTGTCGTATTGTTCTAAGCCGAGAGTTATAAAACTCTCACAATTCATCCGATCATTCTGAATCCCATCTGGTATTTTTACAACCCTCTTTACATCATATATGATTCGAATAAAATAGATAAAATGATCCATGCACGTTAGAATCGATCATGGTAATTATACGTAACAAAACGTGAATAAAATCCTAAAATAACTCATGCGATTTTTCTGGGCTTTGTATATATTTTATTTTAGTTCTATACATGTCATATGAATCTGGAAAAATGATATTTGGATTAATCGAAGCTTAAATCATCCATGGTGAATTTTGTTCTAATCGGCTAAAAAGGGAAAACGTTTTAAAATATGAAAAACATGAATCGAATGGGCTAGGGTTTGAATCTTGATATACATCTGGCCTAATTAATGTGTTTTTAAGGTTTCTTTAATGATTAAGCACGATTGGTTAAATCTAGGGTTAGGGTTTTGTATTTAAAAGTCAGACCGATTGGAATATGAAACTAGAAGGGTGTGTTTTGTAAACATTTAAACTTATGGGCTATTTTTGTAAGATAATATAGACCAGGGGCATGTCGTATAAAATATAAGTTGGGGGTGCTATGTGTAAAATTTGAAAGAAAAGGGTTTATTTGGTAAATTGTAATTCGATTTGTAATTATTTAAAATAGAGGGACTAAAAGTGTAAATTCTGGAAACTTGAAGGTGATTCATATAAATAATGATAAAAAGGGTGTATTGTGTAATTTTGGATATTTAAAGGCTTAATGTGTAATTATGAATAAAATGTGATTCGAATTGTAAGTTTTGTAAATTAAGGGACTAGTTTTGTAAATTATAAAACTTGAAGGGTAATTCGTACCATTTGTTAAATCAAGGAGTAATTGTGTAATTTTTTAAAATGAAGGGCTTGATGTGTAAATATAAATATGGTAAAGATTAAATTGTGATTTATGTAATTATAGGGTTTCTTTTGTAATTAAATTAATTAAAAGGGTATGAATTGTAAATTGAGGAACTTAAAGGGTTAAAAGTGTAATTCTGAATAACTTATGTTTTTAAATGAGTAACTTGAGGTATTTTCATTTTAGACCTTTAAATTTGGTGTAATTACAATTAAAACCCTAAAGTATGAAAACTTGTTATATTTAACCCTAGACTTTTATAACTTGCTAAAATGAACCTTATTTCCATAACAAGACCTAATTAATGACTTAACCTAATTTGTGATATTTATTGTCTTGCTAAAATATAGAAATCTGCTAATTATGGAAACTTACTAAATAAGGAAAATTTCTTAAAATGGAAACTTTCTAATTCTGGAAACCTGCTAAAAATAGAAAATTACTAAATCTGGAAAGTTACTATTTTTGGAAGGTTACTAAAAATAAAAAATCACTTAAAATGAGTAAACTTACTTAAAGTGGAAAACTTGCTATATCTGGAAAGTTACTTAAAATAGAAGATAAACTAATATAGTAATCTAAGTTAGAACCTTTTGTAATTCTGTCTTCTACTCCTTTAGGTCCGAAGAGGGAGTGACTTGTTTTCCTATCAGTGTTTACTACTTTTGTTTTGCTTGCTAATAAGGTACATATATTCTACTCTTCTTCAGTAAGGGTGTCTTCTTTCTCATGACATTCTGGATTTCTAATTCATTATAGGATTCCCTAAGTCATTGCTATGTTCCCTTATACTTTGATTCGTTCTTCATGTTTCACTTACATCTGTCTATATTGGTTTGATTACCATCTGAGCCTTTTTATTTGGGGCATTCTTATTTAATCTATGCCTTTGTTATGCTTCCCTTGCTTCGTAAACCTTGCTATGTTTCTTTTGATACTTGGTATAACCCGTGCATCACCTTGCAACATGAATATTTAAAACCCTTGGATACCTTGAAGGTTCATAGGATTTTATAACTGGATGTGGAAACTTTTCTTAATGACCTATGAAAATGTTTTGAGGAAAAACTACTTTTAAAGACTCTCTTTATGAAAACTGTTTTAAAGATTATTTTATGAAAACCATTATTGAAAGATTTCTTAAATGGACTTTTAAATAGAAACCTTTTTAAATGAATTGTTACTATGGAACTTTGATTATAAACTCTTGATATTGACCTTCTGATATTGAACCTTCTGATATTGAACCTTATGATATTGAACCCTCTGATATAAACTTCTGATATGGACTTTCTAATATAACTAAAATGGAAATTAGACTTGATTTACTTAATATGAAACTGAACTGTATACTTGGACATTGATACTTGACCATTGACCTACAGTTTGAGACTACGAGCCACTACTTGTTTCACTAGGCATGAGGGTTTCATGTCCTTGTCATTGATGCACCGATGACTTAACTCTAGGGTAGGGGAGTGATGTCCTATCCCGTCCCTGACTTTATCTGATTTGGTGTGTTGAGGAGTTATTTGGCCACCTGGGGCGTATGGATACATCCTAGATCTGTTTCTGTTACTTGTTTCTGTTATATTATCTGTTATATCTGGTGACTGATGGTGTGTGCGATACACGTCTTTCACATTCTGGGAGCTAATCACTCCATTTATTTATTGAGGACTCCCCTCATATTTCTGGTTACTGAGAGGTCTCCCCTCTATATGATTATGAAGACATGGTTACATTTGATTTGACTTGTTTCTGGGCTCGTAGTGGATTTCTGTTTTTCCTACACCTTATAACCTTTACCTTTCATTATTGTTGCCATTTACTTATGCCTTAACTCTGACTGATTCGTACTTCATCTACTGTTCATTATTCTGTATTACTGCTTTGTTACCGTTATATCTGTTCACTGAGCTCTCGTAGCTCAGCCGCATTTCTTTTCCTGCGGCAGGTACTTAAGCTAGGAGCTGGGTTTAGCTTGGGATGAGAGCGATCTGTTTGGAGTTTAGACCTTAGTCATTCTAGTTACCATTTGGATATTTATTTTGTTATGCCATTGTTTGGGCATTTGGATTCTGTTATGTACTTCATTTATTATAAGTCTTGTTGACTTATGTTGCTTTGATTATTAATGTTAAGACTTCCGCTGTTTATTTATTTGAATGCTTTGATCTGATATGAAACCATTGTTGTGATATCTTTACCCTTGTCGGGTTGGGGTGTTACAGGAATGATCAAAGAGTGTTAATAAGATGTTGTATTATGAAAGAAATAGTAGTAGTGTGCCAAGAATGGATGAGAATCATTAGTTAGAAAGTTTGGACTTATGTCCTATTTATACTAAAACTTCTGTCCAATTTTCACCCTTCGGCGGATCCACAATTTGTGGATCCGTCCGTTATAAATTGTGGATCCGCGGAGCGTATCTGGACAACTTATTAACCTTTGATCTTTAGTATGTTTTGTACTAAAATCATTATTAAAATAAATGCTTCTATAATTACTTGGGCACAAAGTAGTTAACTTTTATTTAGTTTTGATTTAAATAAAACACATAATTAAAATGTCGAGTGAATTTAATTAAGTAAACTTTGTGTGTTTATTTTGTTAAAAATGTGTTTAATAATTATTTAGAGTGTGTTAGAAAATATTTATTAGTTTGGCTCTTTGATCATTCGACGTGAGGTATAATCACATTATTCATACCTGAAGTGATATACGTCAGAATGTAAACTTGTAACTTAAAACTTGGTTACGTAGACGTTTACTTTGTATTAGTTTATAACTGTCGTTATCAAAACCTTAAGAGACCGTAAAATATAAATAACGCTTTTACGCGATATTTGTATTAACATGAAGGAAGAAGAAAAATAACAGATTTTGGAGGAGGTCCCATTTAAAGTTGAAAGGCTCCCAGTGAAATATCTTGGTGTTCCTCTTTCATCTAAAAGACTGGGTGTTAAAGAATGCTAGGTTCTCATTGATAAAATTAAGAACAGAGTTCTCAATTGGAAGAATATGTGCTTATCTTGTGCTGGGAGACTATAGTTGATTGCTTCTATTCTGGAGTCAATACATGTCTATTGGGCTTCAGTGTTTTTGCTTCCTCAAACAGTCATTAAAGATATTAATAAGGTGCTTAAAGGTTTTTTATGGAATCAAGGTGAATTGTCTAAGGGGAAAGCAAATGTGGCATGGAAAAACATCTGTAAACCTAAGTGTCAAGGAGGTCTGGGTCTTAAAGACTTAGGCATTTGGAATAACTCAATGATTATAAAACATTTATGGCATGTGGCCATTGATAAGGAATCTTTATGGTTAAAATGGATTAACATTGAAAAGCTTAACGAAGGAGTATATGGGTTGTTAATGAAGAAGTTACAGATAGTTGGGGATGGAAAATTTTGTTAAGGCTTAGAGATGCGGCTAGGAAATTTATGGTCATGAAAGTTGGTGATGGTGCTAGTGCTTCTGTGGTCTATGATAATTGGAGTCCAATTGGTATTCTGCAATCCTTTATTACTCATATGGATTTGTATAATGCAAGATTGGATGCCAATATAGTGGTTAAGGACATTGTTGTTAATGGAGTATGTAATTGGCCTGCTGATTGGATTTCTAAATACACAATGCTGTCACAAGTTCAAAATGTGGTTATTAATGATAGTGTTAATGATCAGCTGGTTTGGAGAAATGGAAAAGGCAAGGAAGCTAAATTCAGTGTGAAACAGGCCTATATTGATCTTAATGAAGCAGAGGAAAATGTGAAATGGTGCAAAATGGTGTGGTTTTCTCAAAACATCCCAAAGCATGTATTTATTCTATGGTTGGCCATTCAAAACAAGTTGACTACTCAGGATAAAATTAGAAGTTGGGGATCATATGAGATGATGGTGTGTACTTTGTGTTATTCTGACATTGATTCTCATCAACATCTATTCTTTAAGTGCAAATATGCAGAGCAATTCTGGATTAAAGTCAAGCAGAAGTTGGGTATCCAATGTGCTATGATGGAGTGAAATGATATGATTAGTTGGTATTCTGAATTGTACAATGGAAATTCTATTGGAAGTGTCATTAGAAGGATTGAACTGGCTGCAGGTGTGTACTTAATTTGGCAAGAAAGAAACTAGAGGTTGTTTAAAGGTGTTCAAAGAAGTACAAATGAGCTGCTTGGTCAATTCTATGAGACAGTCAGAATTAGGCTGCTAAGTTTGAAAGTTAAACCATCCAAGGCTGTTTCTCAAGTTCAAAAAGATTGGGATATAAGTTTGGACATTGTTGGCAAAAAAGGATTTGCTAAGACTGATGTTAAGGGGTGTTTGTAACAAGGATGTATAACAGATGGCTAGTAACTAGAGTGCTCTTGTTTGATCAATTTCTTGTCTAGTCTTAAGTATGAGTAGTAGCTGTACTTTGGAGTAGATTAGAATTGTGATTACAAGTTCTTCTCTTAAAGTAGTATCATGCTGGAATGATTCAGATAAAATTGTGCAGAATAGTGATTTCAATGGCTGTAATTATGGTTTCATACGATTTCCTCTATGTTTTCAAATTTGCAGAATGATGATTTTTTTTTTTTTTTTTTTTATCTTACTCAAATAGATGGCCTTGTATCTTGGTGTTTAGCCTGCTATATCATGATGGTTCCATCTGTTTTGACATTTAGCCTTGGGAGGGAATGTTTGAACATTTTGTGAGCTGTCTGATGTATGTAGGTCCTAAATACCATAAAGTAGGTTTCCTATTTGGAAGGGTATGTGAGATAAGGTGGGGTAGTGTATGAAGCATGGAATAATGAGGAGTGAAAGATGAACCTACTTGGTCCATGCTATACACTACCCATAGGAGTTCTGGTTGGTCCTCCCTCAAGGTGTGTGTTCCTAAAGGTTTGAAGCCATTTTTAAGAGATGGAAATGTAGGACCTTTGGTATAGCCCTTGACTGGAGGGGTTATGGGTGGTTATACTTTGCTCAATGATGCCCCTCATCTGTCTCTCTTGTCTCAGTGTGGTTGCAGGTTGACTGGGCTTGGTGAGCAGTTGGGAGTGGAAATGTAATTGAGAAGGTATGGTATTGGTGCATTGCTATTTGGGTGAATTTGGAATGTGCAGTCATGGGTTGGCTGTTATTCTATGTTTGTGATCTGTACTGATTGCATAATCATAAGTTCTGAGTTTGAGAATGCTATGTCTGATGGGACAGAGCCTATTAGAGAAATTTTCCTTTGTTAGCAGATATTGGATAGAATGTATGTTGTTGAATTTGTAAACTGGATGGGAATTGTCCATCCCTGTTGAATGTTTGAGTTGTAATTTGTTGTTGATGTTAATATAAATTCACCCTTTGCAAAAAAAAAAAATTAAAAAAATAAATAAATAAATATATATATATATATATATATAACCTCAAACACAAACGTGCGTGGCCTATTAAAAGAAACCGTTTTAAGCTATATTTTAATGGTTAATATCCTAAAGTAGTTACCTCAAAAAGCATGTGGATCGAACACTATTGGTGTTCTTGTGTACATGCACCAATCAATGTTTTTTATACACAAACAAACTATACCAGAACAAATGAGTAACATACTAACATGTCATAGTTTAATTTCGGAAAATCCTACCTTTTAATGCTATGTAAAAGCTAAGATAACGTCTATAAAGTTAATAAGTTATAGCATAAATTTCGTGTATTTGGCGTAATTAAAAAGAGTTTCTAACACGTCAATCAACCATGTAAGGAGTCGTTATAAAAAAATCAAAAATATAATTGCTTTCATTTAGATCAAAACCCGACTTTATGTGAATTCACGATTTTAAAAACCTTAACGGAACTTTAAATAAAGTTTGTATGTGAAACCGGTTGGTGAAAGCTGTATTTATTGTTAAAGGGGCAATAAAGTGGTTGGCGGTTTTCGCTCCGAAATCAGAAACTTCTGATATTAGATTAGGCAACTGGGCATCTCGACCCATATGATGACAAGTGTCTTCCCGTTGACAAAAAAATACACAAGTTGCTCAAAAAATAGTCAGAAAAGTGACACTTGTCACTTGCAGATTTCAGTTGCCCAAAAAGCACAGGTTGCCCTAGTCTAATATCAGAAGTTTCCGTTTTCGAGACGGAAACCGCCAACCACTTGGTTGCCCGATCTATTTTAGTAATTATCCCTTGTTAAAGTATAATTTTTTAAATTTATTTTAATTAACATGGATTTTTTTTTTTGTGGTAATTGTAATTTTTATATTTTAATCGATTAATTCACAGGTTTTTAATATTTTCAAATGTGTTCAACTGCATAGTTATTTGACTCTTGTAAATTATTCGTAAACATTTTTTAAAAATTATACAATATATTAAAAGGGCAGGGGTTGGTACAGTGATGCTACAGTGCAGCACAGTGCTACAGTACTTTTTTTTTTTTTTTTTTTAATAAATAATTTCAAAAAAGGGCAGGAGGTTGCTACAGTGCTGCACAGTGCTACAGTACTTTTTTTTTTTGGAAAAATAATTTCAAAAAAATAAAAAATGCTGCTACAGTACTTTTTTTTTTCCGGAAAAATAATTTCGACCAAAATTTTTTTTATTATTATTATTTTTTATTTTTTTGAAAATCATTTTTCAAAAACCTCCTTTTTCAAAAAAAAAAAATTTTTTTCCAAAATCTTTTCTCTAAAATTTTTTTTCGAAAAAATAATTTCAAAAAAATAAAATTTTGAAAAATAAATTTCCGAAATTATGTGTTTGCAAGATAGGTCCTTCGGGAACTAACGATGCAATGCGCTAAAAAGTTTAAGGATTTTTTAAGTAAAAAACCATTTTATTTCCAAAATTAATTTTTAAAAATAGTCTTTTAATTTATCGATCTTTTTCAAATTTACTCTATTTTCAAAAATAGTTCTTTGGTTTTATCAATCTTTTTAAAATTTAGTCATTAATGACTAACTTTCAGACAACATTTAGCACCACACTCCCGTAGCAACGCGCGGGTTTCCCAGCTCGTTTGATTTAAAACACCAAGTGTACATACATTACATTATGCTAATGCTATAGTTTCATTAGCAATCATATATATGTGGGACTTTCATTTCAGAACCATCTTATCTGCGAGAATTGACAGAACCACCAAAAACATACATGCACGCCTTTGAAAATAAAATAAAAGTACATGCAAATCATCAATAATCGTAATTATCCACCTATGTTCTTCAATATCATCATGAACTCATCCTCTTTTTTCACAAAAATCTTACACACGGCCGCAATATTGTCATTGCACGCTTTATAAGAACATACATGCACACTTTCAAAGAAAAATTTTGTATTTCCAATTTCTTATCAAATTCTTTAGAACAACCATGTTTTTTTTAAAACATATATGTTGTTTTTAGAACATATGTGCAAAAATACAATTATTAAATGCGTGCATGTATGTTTTTTGTGGTTCTTTATGTTCTCGCAGATAAGATGGTTCTTGCAAGAAAGTGCCCCTCATATATATTCACATAAAAATTACATTATCAACAATAATACTCCCTCCGTCCCAAAATAATTGTCCCCCGACAAAAAATATACAGTTTAAGAAAAACATAACTAATATTGCTTTCTCTCTCTTACTTTTTTGTCAAATGACAAGTTTACCCTTAACAAATTAGTTAACACTTATTTAAAGTTTGTAATATTAATTTTAACAAAGGGTAATATATTAAACTTTAACAAACTCCACTTTCTATCCACTTTCTATTTTTGAGATGAGACAATAATTTTAGGACAACCGAAAAAAAAAAAGAGGGACAATAAAATTGAGACTGAGAGAGTAAAAAGATTATTGGTGAAGCTTTTTAGTAGTTACACGTAGCAAGAATATGTGTAAAACACAAGCTCTCAGTATCCCTCATCTTGTCATATCTCATTCACAACCAACCATTCATCATCATACCATCTTATCTCTATATCTTTCTTTTTCTTTTCTTTCATCACCCACTCATATCTCAAAGCATTTCAACCATCTTCGCAAGGCCACAAAATTTTTTTCTAGCACAATCCAATGGCAACAGCTTCAGCCACTTTATGTCCAGCCACCTTTGCAGCAGCCACAGTTGCACCAGCTAGGTCTTCAGGGAGAGTCACAAGCACCAAAGTGACATACATCAAGGGACTTAACTCATTTGGTGGACTTAAAGCTCACAACTCTGTTGCATCATTAGGAACTCATGCTTGCACTGAGCAACAGTTTGCAAATATGGTGTGTGCTATGAAGAAACCATCTTCTAACAAAGGTGGTGGTGCACTGACTTCGACATGCAATGCTGTTGCTGAGATATTCAAGATAGCTGCTATCATGAATGGCCTGACACTTGTTGGTGTTGCTGTTGGTTTTGTGCTTCTTCGAATTGAAGCTTCAGTTGAAGAATCCGCTGAGTAAGGAGTTTTTGTGGGCATTTTTTTAACTATAAATTGTATCTTTGTTTTTATTGTTGAATTCATGTAGAATCAATCATAAATATGTATGGACAAGATGTTATATAATACCATCATTTATGCTCTATTTTCATTATGTTGCTTATAAAGTACAAATACATAAAAAACCAACACTTATTTAATTGATATAAAATGCAAAAAAAGCTGTAAGAAATTGATTTTTGCATTGAAGATGATTTTTTTAAGATAGCTTTCTTATGAAAAAAGTCGTATAAATGACTAAAGCCATTGTGGATGCTCTAAGAGTAACGTTTTGATACAACAGATGAGGGTGTTAGTGATTGTTCATCTAAACTGCTTATCCGATTATTACGAGCGATAAAACTGTTGTAAGGGGGTGTTTGGGATTGCATTTTTGTAATTGATTGTCTATGCTAGAAAGTAATCTCGATCACTGTCTGTCTATGTAAGCAGCTTCAAACTGCTGCTTCCAAACAACTTGTTAAAAAAAATACACTAGGTTAAACTGTGTAAATAGCTTAGTCGCACATATAAACAGTAAGGACTGATATCAATAATTAGCAGCATTAAAGATATTTGACAATTTACAGTACACATAAGTTGGCATTACTGGTATTACTAAACAAACATGTTTGCCGTTCCAAAATGACTAAACAAACATGTATCATTTATGGGTAAGTAACTTGCTTGAAACCAGCTACCGAAAGAGGGATCTCAGCAACTCGACTATTAAGTCTTTCATACTCAATTGACTGAGCCCTGTGAGTTACCTTTTTGGGGAAAGATAGACATAAACATCCCACAAATATCACAATCCCACCAAGTATCCAACTGAACTGCAAATTAGCTAATCCTCTAGCCCTTAACACCGCCTCATGGTTACCACACACAACCGACCCGTGCATATCACTGTCACCACCATGTCCCAGCCGTAAGGTGCACCCTTTGGGGACAAGCTCAGGAACCCATAGCATAAATCCCATGTTGATGAACCAAAAGCCCTGAAACGCAACTGACATAGAAAGAACAAGTGATGAACTAAGACTTGATGGAAACATGGTGGCAGTTAAAGTTGTTAAAAGAGAAACGATCACAATGAGTTGCATTAGCCAATGGTAGTGACCCTCAAGGCCAACATGATCAGCTGAATGATAATAAAGTAAGAAAAGCTCTTGACCAAACACCGAAGCAGCAAGTATTCCAGAAACCTCAAATAACATGTCAGATTTATGAGTTAACTCAGTTAAAAGGGTAAATCCAGAGTATATAACCAAGTGAAGAAACATGGTGGCATGCTCGTAGTTATTAAGCTTGAAATCGAATGAGAATATAGGGTAGTCCAAAATCTGCATAACAATTGAAAACATGGAGAAAAAAAGAATAAGAAAAAGCTCCATGTATGCAAGCTTGGAAGACAGGCTCGTAAACGGGTGCCAAAAGCTTGTCCTGAAATGGGTCGGGCCTTTCAGGTGGTAGGATCGGATTGTATTGATGATGTGCCATAAGCCAAGAAGGGCCAAGACTGAACCAGGTACTAGATGACCAGCAAGTGTTCCCATGGAGTCTTTTATTACTTGGAAAAAAGTTGGGTTGTTGTAGGGACGATTGTTTCAACATAAATACATGAAGTTCCAATCATGCAAATAAAAGAAAAAAGAAAGCAAGGTTGCAATAATAGAAATTAGTGCATGATGATAGGTGAATGTTGCATGTATTTTCCACAAACAAGTATCCGAAAAAGACAGCCAATTTAAATAAAAGCACAAGAAGGAATTAAAGATAACTTTATCTGAGTTTCAAGGGGCAAGAACATGTTTTTTAAGGGAACATAACAAATAACAAACAAAGATGTTGCGCTTAACATCGTAAGCAACTAACTAACTAACTATGCATGAAATGAATATCGTGAAGTTGTGAAAAGTTATATTAAACCTGGCGAAGTGGGCATACACATTTTCCACTAGAGTTGTGGTACAAAACAAAATGATCCTACCTGTCCATTATAAACTTAAGTTAGGATATGAAATTAAGCTTTTGATCAACTATTATGGGGAGGAATATTCACACGGAACCTATAAAAGATCCCTTTCTTTGGTTTGCTTTAAGAAGAGAATTTTAAGCAAAAAACCTCTACTTTAGATGATTGATCAAAAGAGCATTCGGGTTGAGATTAAAACGTGTATTTGGATGTTACAGAAAAGCAATTTTTTTCCAAACGTATGCAACATCTCGTACACTTAAAGACAGCAAAAGTTATGTCCAGACTCTGCAAATCTTTCCCATTAGAATTTAAGCTGCACACAGATGAGTGACCATCAAAACGCCAGATTTTGTGTGTCTTGATTCCCGGGTAATCATTTCTATTACAAGGATGTTCTGCATATCAATGACAAAATGGGAACAATATAAAAAGAAAGGCAAATATGTTAGGCTTCTGTTAAACAATGGCCCATATAAACACTTATAGGTCTTAAAAGAGTTGATCCAAAATTATAGCATATGTGTGTTTTCATATGTACCTAGTTTTACCAAAATCGTGTATGGGAATGATGACAACATAACTTTGGAAATTGGAAGATTAGGAGATCATGTCAAGGGAAGGGCATAACAATTCCGTAGCCAAGAAACCCCGAACGGTCACGTCAAGGAAAAGGCATAATTGAAGGTCTCAGAAGAGACCGGGTTCAAACCTCTCTAGTTGAAGATCTTGGGATGGCTAAGGAAAAGTCCTGAAACGGCCACGGGAGTACGAGTTAGGCCACGTACTTCATATCCAAAAAAGGCTCGACTTTCCCCGAGTAGTCTGAAGTGTTGTTTTTCCCTTTCACATGTCATTTGCTTTTAGTGTTGTTGACTATCAGATATATCATATGGAGTACAATTTAGCATCTAGTTTAGTGACTCAAAGACATACTCAATCATTCTGCTAAAAATGCTTAAGAAATTACAAACTCGCATAAATTGGATGTCAACCAACATAAACTTTAAATTTCTGGGATCATTTTTTAGTTACTCACATTTAGCCTACTAACAATGGACACGAGCAAACATATAAGTAAGTAATCATAAGACATGCAATTCTAGCAAAAGATTTTATGACCTGAATTTTCTTCAAGCGTTTTATTAGCGTTGACATACCATGTTTAGCGTGAAAGCTTCGACCAAAGTTAATAGACCATGAACGAAAGAGCTGTATGTAATAATCTCGTTAAAGAGTTGGATGCATGATAAACCATTCCATCTTTACAGGAACCTTAGCAATTCAAGTGCTTTGCTAGTGTGAGTAATATATAGAGCCCATTTTTAACAGTTAACGTAACCTGATTAAGCTTGCAATTCAAAGTTTCCCTCTAAGCAGTTTCATCAAAGAATTGGAGTGCATCATTGAGCTAAATGAGTTTGGGAACATTAGTTTAGCTCAAAAGTTGTTAGCGAAGTATCTAAGCAAACCACAATCATTGGACAATCTCAAGCTCTATGGCGATCGAGAGTATCTAAGCGTAGGTACATAGGGTTTGCACGCCATGGTCGGAGGCACTTTGGCGCGGATTACTAATTCAAGTAACTGGAACTAGAGGTGGCCAAAACCCGGATCCCAAAAAAAACCGGAACCGGTTTCGAACCGGATCGGATATTTTCGGATCCGACCCCCAAAAAACCCGGACCGGTAGCACCGGTTCCGGATACGAACCGAACCGGATCGGATCCTAGGAACCGGTCAAACCGGATCCCAAGAACCGGTGAACGTGGCAATTGGTTTGCAGTAAAGGATGATGACCAAATTAAGTCATTGAAAGATTATGTGATCTGTTCATTTAATATTACTTACAGAAAAACGGAGATGGCTCATGGACAACTTAATTGTTTTTTCTCTTGCTACTTGCTTTAATGAAGTTGTATTGAAGTTGGAATTTTTGAATTGTGTAGTGGAGGTGGAGGAGATGAGGTGATAATGAAGAAGACAACTGTGACTGTTGTGGATCCTATGGGTAGGACAGCTGAGGCGCTAAGGAAGGCTGATTGACTGGACAGGCTTTTAATGATGTTGGTTCTATGGATGAAGATGTTGGTGGAGCACAACGAGGTGTGCATCGTGTGCAGCTGACTCGTGAAAAGAAGTGACGACTAGTGTGATCTGTGGTCTTTCAAAAGTAATATTAATGTTGGATCCGGTTCGGAACCGGTTCCAAGAACCGGATCTCGAACCAGTTCTCGCCCCAGAAACATAGAACCGGATAGGAACGACTGGATTTTGCAGGAACCGGACCGGATCTTGGAGGAACCGGATTTGACCGGATTCGGATTCGGATTTTTTTTGGTTCTGGTTTAGGAACCGGTTCTGATGGCCACCCCTAACTGGAACAGGGCATTAATGGACTACATACTGCTGCAACACAATTCAGTGAAGACAAGTCAACAGAAGTTAACTCTAATGCTAAAGTCAACTCTGCAACAAGTTTATATCCAAGGCTGCAGTCCCAGCATAAGAGCTCAATTCTACTTCATAACTGTCTACTTTCATGTAATAAGATGTAACAATAGTTAGCTTAAGTTAGATGCTTCTAGACTCTTCTAGAACATGTATAGCAGTTAGTTAGTTAGTTACTCACTCTTGTATAAATACTGTCGTTGTATTACTTTGCACTTAATGAAGTAACATTTCACTTTTCACATCCTCTCATTTCTCATTTAACTAAATGGTATCAGAGCCATCACCACCACAAACTGTGGTGATGAGTTAACTCCGATCACCAAAATTTGACCAGTAACCACCAAAACCATCATAACTAACTTTCATATACCCGATTTTAGATCACGACATGTAAAATATTTTCATAAATTTTCACTTTTTATACTCGTAATTATTTTTGAACTACTTTATTTCTTTTTAGTGCAACTTTAGTTTAGGTCAAATTAATGATTGTACTATGGTTTGTGAGTTTTGAGTTAAGTATACCAACTCGTCAACATGAACCCGACATAGATTACAATTCCTACAAATTTATATCTTAAGTTAGTAAACTAGCTCTGAAATACTTATCGATGGTATTTTTGTTTAGCTAATGAAAAGGTTACTATTGAAAGAATAGAAAAATGATAACCATCAAAAGCATTTTATGGTTAAATAGAGTGATTTTTGTTTTAACTACCTAAAGTCCTAATGTGATTGATAATTTGGTTAAAACATGAATATTTTAAAATGGTGATACAGCTATTAGGTTTAGGGTTTTGTTAACATATGTCGATTAGACACATATTAACATGTTAATAAAACAAATGTTTTGATTCATTTAAGTAAAAATTGTGTTCAAATATACTAATATATTAGTTTAATCAAATGCATTTTTTGGTTAAATAAGAAAGTTTGTGTTTATTAATTACACGCTAACTTGTACCTGGTGTACACTAGTTCATCAAAAAGAAAGTCTGAATTTTCCACGGAAGCCGGCTCGAATATTTGATCTTAAGATTATAGGTGCACAAGCTCGTGTCCAAAAAATCATGGGTTTGAACACCTCAAAAAAATGGACCGCTAAGCACGGTCACGAGCAAAAATAAAATCATAAAAATATTTGTTTGATCCCATATGCAACGCGAGGATAAATTTTGTTGTCATATTTAATCGTTATTTGTTATGTCGTTTTACCGGTGAAATCAAGATGAAAAGTGATCCGACGATGTATACATATTTGTTCAAGGGAAATTAAAAGTGCACCATGTTATACTACTTCATTACCAACACAATATTTTTAATCGGATGCATTTGAGTGTGCTTTTAACATGTAGCAAAATATTTACTAGAAATAATCTGTTTTTGAACAAGATGCATCTATGAAAAGTCCATATAAAAAGCGTTTATCCATATCAGGTGACACGTTTGGATTCCATAGTACGTTCTGCTTCTGTTTGATAATATGTCAAAATATTCATATTAAGAAGAAGAAAAAAAGATTAAATCTAATTCGAGATAATTAATTCTTATATTCTTAAAAGAAAGTGGTACGAAAGTAGACGGTTTGGTATGACGGATTTCATTTTAAAAACAACTCCCTTTTTATTTAGTACTGTAAAATACAAAAACCATGACACAGGTCCTAGTTTCACTTAAAACCAAATGCTAAAAACCAACCAACAACAACTATATATTTGCATCTCTCATATTTGCATCTCAAATCATCAAACTACACTCACAAAAAACAAAAAACACACTATCATAATCATGTCTGGTCTAATTGATATTTGGACTATTGAGGCTAACAAGATACGTACCAACAAGGGTCAGGGTCAGGGTCGTACCAACAAGGGTCAGGGTCAGGGCTCCAGCCCATATGAGCTAGAGCTAGCTAACAATGTGAAGAACTACTACTCGGTCTGGTCGAAAGCCTTACTCAAGCGAATCAACTCGCAACCGTTCATGTCATACTCCGAGGCTTCTATTTCCATGCTCGTTGATTGCTTTAGTCCTTAACGATGATGTAGAATAAAAACATGACTAGAAAATGCATCTTCTTGTTTATAGTTTTGTACCTTGTGCTGGATCTTGTACTTTTCTACTCTACCGCATTATTATATTTTTTGTTTCTAAGTATCATTTTCTTTTGGCGCCCATTTCATATTACGCGCGTATATTTGAATTAAAAATCGTCTGTCTTCGAATAACATAATGTAGAAAATTTTATCTGTGTATGGCCTATTTCATTAACATGAGTTTTATGCCGAAAAGTCCTAGGACACATAGCTTGACCCAAAACTCATCAATATAAACAAGGACAAGGTTACAAGAGCAACATTTTATACACGAAACCCAAAGATAGGTTAAAGCATTATTGCAGGTTAATCGTTGTTTATTCTTTAAAATATGATTGTTCTAGTAAATTAATCTTGTTTAGTAGGAGTAGTAAAGTAGAACAGTGTCTTGAGTCTGAGCTTACATTTTGCTTATTGTTAAAACTTACACATGTAGTCCTTCAATTTGTATATCATTTGATATTTAGCCACTCTTCTTTTGAGATTCAAGATTTTTAGACCAGTGTTGGAAACTTATAACATTATGTATTAGACTAGAAGGTCATTAGAACAATACTTAATTATATACGTGGTTTTATGAAGAAATATACGAAAAGTATACCTCTAATCAAGTCAGCATTTCTTGTGAAAAACATGAACATACTTTAAGATCGTTAACGTGATTGAGGTTAGCATAGCCGTATTCAAGGGTGTGCGAGGTGTGCAATCGTACAAAGCCTCAAATTATAGGGGCCTCAAATTTTTTATATGATATGTATATATATACATATGTATTCTAGAAAATGACGGCCTTTCAAAAAAAATATTCTTGAAAATGACTACAAATGTTCAATTGAAGATGTTCCATCGAAAAAAATATGGTGGGAGTAACTTTAAAATGATATTATTTTATCTCTTTAAAATATTATTTTACTTCTATTGCTAGGCCTCATTTTTGTAGTCAATTGAATTTTGCACAGGGCCTTTGCAAAACTAGAGATGCCACTGGAGGTTAGTGTATTTTTATATCATGAAGTATGATGATGTGTCTCACAAGTGCAAGCTTTAAATTTATAAACACGATCTACCAATGATTCAAACAAAACACATACGAACAAGTATACTCGTCCGTATGTAGCAAGAAATGATTCGGTAAGCCGATGTCGTTCACAAGGATTTGTTTAGTTTTAGAAACGTGAGTTTGAGATTATCGAGCTTAACAATAATTCCACAATAGCAAACAAATAATAATGATTAAGATAATTCAATAGATTAAAACTACACTTGCCTAGACTAGTTTGAACAATCCACTTAGTATGATTATGACAATGGTTCTAATGGCTTATGATCAATAAATTAGATGTTGTTCTAATTTGATTAGTTGGTGTTCTAATCCTCTTGTTTCTAACACTTTCAATCCTCGTTAAGATTTTAAGATGACAAAAACAATATGAAGTTTTGACCACACAAGACTAAAACAATTCAATCGCTTGATTCGCGATAGTTTCACAAGTAATTGACAACTACACTTTTTAGTTTTTTAGTTTAATCAAGTTACATATGAAATGGTCAATACATAAGATAACACCTTCATAGACAAAGGGTGACAATTGATTAGTTAACAATGTCTCTTTCGACCTATTAAACCATTAATAATCAACCTAACTTGATAAACTCTTTTGTCACATGAAAAACTTAAAAGTATAATTCGATCTTAGTATTACCTTGAAATAGAAATATAACCATTAAGTCATAATCAACTCACTTATCATGCTACAAACATCATCTAGGCAAGTGCATAAGGCACTTAGCCACTCATGGCAAACAAAGTAATAACCACAGAAAATTGATCACTTGAAAACATAATTAAAGAGTCTTACAAAGGTTGTAATGATGATTACAAGAATTAGGAACAATTACGAGATGATTAGTGATGATTCCTTGATGATTACAATGATGAATAATGAATGTAAGCTTCACTTCTTTCCTGCGTTTTCTTCCTTGAGAGCCTTCTTGAAAGGATATTTGTTAATGATTGGTGTATGAATTGTTGAATGAATGATATAAGATGATATATGATGTCCTCTCTTTTTACCAAGCTTCATATTAATAGAATGACTACTCCTTGGCCACCAAGCAAGTTTCTTGGGCACTAAGTGTCATTAAAAATCTAGACTTGAAGTAAATGAAGTATAATGATCATCCATATGAAGGGTTAGATCATTAAAAGTGGTAATAAAGAGTGCCAGGAGTGCAGCAACCCAAGGTTGAGGGTCTCAACCCGAGGTTGAAGTTCCAGCCCAAGGTTGGAATGAAGGTTGGAATGGCAGTTTTGAACCTTGGGTTGAACTTAAGCCTTGAGTTAACTTCCTTGAACCTTTGGTTGAAGAAGTAAGCCATAATTCATGATAAACTTCATGTGTAACTTCTCTTTCATTTCATGGACATTTGATCTTTTCTTCATGCTCGGGAACCTTTATAACTTGATTCTTTATCTTCGATGGTCTTTCCGAGGTCTTTATTATGGATGGATTCTTACATTGTGCATAAACTCTTGATTTGACGACTTTTCTTCGTCTTTCTCGTTATTTTCTTGGACTTGATTGTACCTGAACCTTAATACATCTTTCGTACCTTTTAAACATAAAATGCTCACAAACACAACCAAATACTATGCACAAACATACAAATAACGCGACTAGAATATATACGAAATGAGCATTATCAAATCCCCCCACAATTAAATGTTGCTTGCCCTCAAGCAAATCTAGATTTAAAGAAATTCAATCCACATGATACAAAGAAACATGATTTATAAAAATGAGATGCAAATCTATCAAGTACAAGTACGAGACAAGATTTACCCTTTAAGCTTTTATTGGTGAAAATTCGAGATGTTTGACAATACCTTTAATGATTCTCTTGCTTGATAATATGTTTAAGCACCTCACGAAAAAGGAATGAAGTATAATTCACTCAACACTCATTAATTTAGTGGTGGAGTATATAAGAAAATCACACTCATTGCTCAGTCATGATCTAAATATTACCATAAGCTTGTACAAGAAATAAATCTCCACCGACGTGGCGTAAGCACCAAGTGTAAACATCTAAGAGGACTTTTATTCGGGTTATAACGTTAGGCTTTGGGTTTATAATGGGTATGGATAAGACATGGGATGTATTTATGAGAGGTGTAAAAGAACTTTACAAATAGTCAAAGTCTACCAACCAATCGTCACTAGCTACATCAATCTCTTTCACATGAATTTAGAATTCCATTCTTGATCGATCGATATCATACAACATAGCTCATTGGCTATTTTTGTCACCTTATAGTTGCGATGATTTTTTTTTAACAACCGGCCATATTTTTCGGCCATCGATCATATTTCCAATAGATCTTCCATGAGATTATCATGGAGTTCGCAACTTTCTCCAAAATTCAAGGATTTCCCACATAACAACCATCTTTCCAACATCTTTCCAAGTAGCTAGTAACCAACCAAGACTTGACTATGGGTAAGGTTAAGGCTAAAAGTGTAAAATCTTTTTGTATTTATAAGTGGATGTAACAAAAGAAAAGAATGGCTCAGAGGGTGTACTAATGGTATCTAGCACTAAAAATGAGTGCTAACAAATGGGTCCATATGGGTGGTTAACTAACCGATGTGGTTAGCTAATATATCATTATATGTAAATGGAAGGCCATTTGGTTGAATCCTAAGGTTGCCTCTTATCACGCGAATACACTTTTATCACACGAATGTGATTCATTGCGGTCTGGTAATGATTTATAAGTACAAGTTCTAAAATAAATAAAATCACCGGCACACTCATAGCGAAAAGATCAAGCATAAAAGATGTATGCTTAAAAGAATAAGGCTCAAATCCTCACGTATTTTGGTGGAATAGGGCTATAAATATACTAGCAATGTTATCGATCCCAAAAATGGATTGCAATGTCAATTAGGACACATCTCGAATTTTCAAAATTACATATTTTATCAGTGTATTGATCTAGTTATTCTAATATATTTAACCTATACGTGAGAAAACAAATGAAAATTAGGCTTAAAAATATAGAAAATTTAAAATCTAGTTTATTTTCCTATTTTCTCCTCCCCTCCCCCCCCCCCCCACCCCACACACATTAAAGTTTGACATTGTCCTCAATGTAAAGAACGATGAATCATAAAAAATAGGGAAATTAAACATAAGAGAAATGAAACTGCCTGAGCCTTGGAATCGTGATCGAGCTTCTAAAGATTCCACATCTTCGAGATCAAGCATCATAACCTAAAGTAATCTTCATATACAGAAAAACAAACAAACACACAAAATGCAAAATATTTTTGGATTTTTGGTTTATAATGCGACGCCCCCACACTTATGGTTTAACCACTGGGGCGGAAATAAACAAACAATTAAAAACACACGGGTTGCCTCCCGAGAAGCGCTTAATTTATTAATGAGTCATCAGCCAGACTCGATCTCCCTCATTTTTGTCATTTATTTTTGGGTTTCTTTCCTGACTTTTTGGGAATATAAACCACATTTCCTTTCACTATTCCTTTACCGGTCTCATCGATGTCATATAATTTTGCGGTATTGCAAGCTCTAGGTAGAACATCCCAGATGAATCCGATTACCGAAGCCCATGGCATATTTTTCTTGTAATCCGCTGGAAAAGGTGCCATGAACGGAATAGCAGTGTATTTCTTTTTATCGAGAAGTTCAAGTGGAATTTCCGCACTTGACAATTCATTCAGTTGCTCCTCATCATGGTAAATCTTGATACGGTGTCCATTAATAATGAAACTTCTACCGTGTTTGTCATATAACTCGACATATCCGGATGGAAAACCATGTTTAACCACGAATGGACCATACCATTTGGTTCTTAGCTTAGGAGCTTTGAATTTGTACTTAGAATTGAACAAAAGTACTTTGTCTTCGGTTTTGAATTCTTTCCGAATTCTGAGTTTTTTTCATCACTGTATGCTTTTGTTCGAGCTTTATACAACTTGGAGTTCTCATACGCTTGGAGTCTTAACTCATCGAGTTCATGTAATTGTAAAAATCGTCTCTCTCCAGCGATTTTGAGATCAGGATTACATTGCCTCAAGGCACAATATGCACGGTTTTTGATTTCGAATGGCAAATGACAAGTTTTACCATATATGAGTCTATATGGAGTTGTGCCAATTGGAGTTTTGTATGCCGTTCTAAATGCCCACAGAGCATCATCGAGTTTTCTCGACCAAATGGAAGGATTATCCTTAACCGTTTTTTCAAGTATCCTTTTTAAAGCTCTGTTGGTGTTTTCAACTTGGCCACTGGTTTAAGGATGGTATGCGGTTGTGAAACGATGGTGGACACCATATCATTTCATGGCTTTCTTCATTTGATGGTTACAGAAGTGGGTACCTCTATCGCTTATTAAATCTTTTGGAATTCTAAATCGGGAGAAAAGTTTTTTCAGAAAATTGACAACCACTCGTGCATCGTTCGTGGGTAAAGCTTCTTCTTCGGCCCACTTTGAAACATAGTCAATTGCAACGAGGATGTATTCGAACTTATGAGATTTAGGAAAAGGACCCATGAAGTTAATTCCCCAAATATCAAAGATTTCATAAACTTGGATGCTCTTTTGTGGCATTTCTTCTCTACGAGAAAGACTACCAAACTTTTGGCAAGCATCACAATTTTTCACGAGCGTATGAGCTTCTTTGAAAATTTTCGGCCAATAAAAACCGGCATCAAAGACTTTTTTTGCGGTAGTGGACGGACCATAATGTCCTCCAGTTGGGCCGTGATGACATTCGTTGAGAATTTTTCGGTTTCGGAACCGTAAATGCATCTTCTAATTATCCCATCGGGACACATTTGAAATAGATACGGTTCATCCCAAATATAGTGTTTTAGGTCTGCGAAAAATTTACTGCGCTGAGTATGAGTTAGACCTTTTTGTAACACTCCTCTAACTAGATAATTTGCAAAATCTGCAAACCAAGGAATATCTTGACCGGATCTACACACACTCCTTGTGTTAGATTAATACTTTGAATGATGTCTAGTCTAGCAAGTGGAATTTACTAGCTAGCACTTAGAAGATTTGTTTGTGTTTTGTATTAACGAATCAACAAAGAATGAACAATGAACAATATACTTCAACTTCAACGATTCAATATTATTAATCAATAATACGAGTGATCTCCTATCACTAGGGTTTACAACCTTGAATCTTAACAATACTAAAACAATCGTAAAACTTTTGTGTCGTACCAAAACTTTAACCTAGGTAATCCTTTTATAGACTAAGGATTCCTTTACAAGATAACTATCAACCTAACATTATAAGATATACATTAAATCTTTTCTATAATTATCTTCACACGGTTTTATCATAAACAGTACAAACTTCTTCACTCAACAGTACTAACTGCTTATGTCTTCAAAACTCTTCAGCAGTACTAACTTTCATCTTCAATAGTACTAACTGCTATAGCTTAATTTCCTAACAATCCTCCCCTAAACTTATGATTTCTATCCAAATCACTAAGTTTCTTCAAATTAAGCTTCTTCTTCTTAATGTGGAAAATTCTTTCAAACATCTATCCCATCAGTCACTTTAGCCTTTGACTTTTCTTTGCTCTACAAGGTTGAAAATCTTTGTAACTAACAAGTCTGCCATCTCAGAGTCTTCTTCAACCTTGAGTCTTCCTTGTATCATAGCCACTAACACAAATGTTCTGAGTGGATAGTCTTTTTCCACCAACATATAGATTTCTATCCCATCTGGAGTAGAAACTCTATGTACTCCACACGATTCAAACAAATACCAATATACATCTTTAACTTGTGCTTCAAATATCCACATTGACTCTCCACTATCAGGTTCATAGATTCTTTTCAACTGAACCCATAATTCTTTGTCTTTGTCTTCAGTAGGATCTTTATCTCTGAATCTCTCTTTTACTAAGCTCCATAGTTGATTAAGATCTTCTCTGTCAAATCCTCTGAGTAAATCTTCAAACAACTTGTACCTTTCAGAAATATCACCAAGTCTGATTATCATCCATCCTTTCATTCTTCCATCAGTGAACACTTCCCAGTCAATGATTGGATGTTTTACTTGTAAAGGTTTGATATAAGAAGATTCTGGAACAATCATCATCATACTCTTGATCTTCTCATTGGTTAACCCTTCTTCTTTAGACTTTTGTTTCTTTGCAGCATCAGATTCAAGAACCTCTGGTTGTCTTTTCTTTTTCCTTGTCATGTCCTCTCTGATTGGAGTATTCAGCCTTGCATATACTTCAAAGAATTTCCTTTCAATTTCAGCATCTGTCCATCCAGTAAAGTCACTCAACTTGTAATCAGCTTGATTCTTCAAATAGTGCTTCATGAAATTGACTTTCTCCTTCCTGGTAGGTAACTTGGTCTTGTAACCAGACTTTTGCCTTTCTCTGATTCTGTGCATTAAGTTACTCCAAGTAGCTTCTTTATTCGTCTTCAAGATAAATTCCTTGAGCATTTATGACTTTTCTTCTACATGTAACTCCTGATCATTAAGAACCATCACAGCATGAGCTTTTATAATACAATCAGAATCTAACAAGTATTGAAGTTGCTCATTAAACTCTTCTTGATTAAAATCTTCAGTTCTTGTTCTATCCATAAACCAGCTATGTTCTTTTCATCATCAGCAGCCATTTTCCTTGCTAATTCCTCATCTTGAGCAATCTGAGCTTTCTTAGCTTCTTCATCAGCCAATTCTTCTTCTACCATTCTCCTTGCAACTTCTGCATCATGATCTATCTGAACTTGAGTTTTTGGTTTTAATGTCTTGAGCCTTTCAAGTTCTTGAGCTGCTTCCTCTTCCTCTTGTGTCATGGCTCTTTTACCTTTGTCAGCTCTTCTTCTTTCATAAACTAGCTCAGCTGAAGTTTCACCAGTTGGAACTGCTTGATGCTCTGTCTCAGCAATTGGAACTGCTTCAACAGTCTGAACTTTTTCTGCTTCATGGGTATCAGTCTGAACTGCTTCAAGTTCTTCTTCTTCCATATCTGCATTACCAGAACCTATATCAAATTGTTCTTCTTCCTCTTCATTATGCCTCCCCTGAGAACTTGATCCATCTTTGTCTTTACCAAATTTCCTCCCCTGTTTGGAAGAATTTCCACCATCAGCATCATCTGAATCATCTGAGTCATCACTAGAAGAATCATCATCCAATACCATTCTTGCCCTTTTCTGCCTGAGTTGATCTTTCAGCTTTTTCACCTTCAAAGATAACCTGTTAAAAATTTTATCCGAATTCTCCTTGTAGGCTTTGAGTTCATCCTTGGTGCTTGCAAGATCTGTCTCCAAACTTTCAACTTTGGCAACTAACTTGGTACATAATTCCGTCAATGCATTTTGATTAGAACTACCCTCATCACTTCTAGATGTGTGACCTGCTAGGAGAGGTGAATCATGGGGAAAGGATCTAGGAACCACTTTAGGTGTTTCCCTTCTCCTATAAGTGATGCGCAATTGTGATGGTTGGGTTCTTTCAAGTACTTGAGTGGATGTGTGATGGGGATCAGTTGGAACTGCTGAACCTTCACCCAACTCAGTTTGAAGCATTTGAGGAAACAATGGAACTGGTTCCCTGTAACACCCCAACCCGACAAGGGTAGAGATGTCACAATAATGGTGACGTATCAGAACAAACACAAGCATATGACATAAATAATACAATTGAATTTCAATGGTTACAATGGAAAATCTGAAACTACAAGGTTACAAATGAGAAATACAATAATTACTAGTCTAAATATAAGCTCTTCTAGTCATCTCTAATCCAATTAGCTAGTAAGGTCTTCTAAGTCCAAGATACTCTCCACTCATACCCAGCTTCCAAACTAAAACCTGCCGCAGGAAAAGAAATGCGGCTGAGCTACGAAAGCTCAGTGAACAGATATAAAGGTAACAAGCAGTAACAATGGGATAGTGAAGTGAGTGAAACGATACAAGGTATAACAAGAGTTAGGAAAGAAAGAAAAGTAAAAGGTTATGCAGATATATCAAGAGTTAAGAAATAGTTACAATAAATAAGAGTAAAGGGAACAATAATCCACCACGAGCCCAAGTCAAATCAAGTCAAGTCAAATATCAAGTCAAGTATGTATCCGGATGGGTGACCTCGGAATACCAGTATAAGGTTATAAGGCAAAGGAAACAGTAATCCACTACGAGCCCAAATCAAATCAAATAATCAAATATCAAGGTGTACGGAGGGGAGACCTTGGTACCAATACAATATGAGGGGATACCTCCAAGGGTGGAGTAGCTAGCTCCCAAGCTGTGAAAGACCTGTATCGCACACACCATCAGTCACCAAATATAACAAGTAATATAATGATAAACAAGTCAAGTCAAGTCAAATCTAGGATGCATCCATACGCCCTAGGTGGCCAAAGTCTGCCTCTACGTAACAAATCAAATCAAGTCAGGGATGGGACAGGTCATCACTCTCCTGCCCTAGAGTCATGCCATCGGTGCATCAATGACATGGACATGAAACCCTCATGCCTAGTTATGGCTCGTAGTCTCAAACTGTGGGTCAAGGTCAAGTATCAAGTATCAAGTGTCCAAGTTCAAGTTTCATATCAAGGGGTTCAAGTCAAGTTTCATATCAAATGGTTCAAGTCAAATTTCCAATTCAAGTGGTTCAAGTCAAGTTTCCATTTCAATTATATCATACGGTTCATATCAAATGGTTCATAGCAAATGGTTCAAATGCCAAAGGTTCATATCAAAGGTTCAAAGCAAAGGTTCATATTAAATGTTCATATCATGAAAGTAATCCTTTATTAATAGTTTTCATAAAAGTGATCTTTAAAAACAGTTTTCATAAAGAAAGTCTTTAAAAGTAGTTTTCATAAACTTTTAGTAAAATTACATTTAAAAGTGGTATCGCATCGTGTTCAAATATCATTTTAAAATAGCTTTTCTCAAAACATTTTCATATATAATTAAGAAAGTTTTCCATCCAATTATAATATCAAATGAACCTTCAAGGTATCCAAGGATTTGAATATTCATGTCACAGGGTAACGAACGAATTATATCAAGTATCAAGGGATCATAGCAAGGTTCAATTTATCAAGGGAAACATAACAAGGTTCACAAAACAAGGTTCACAAATCAAGGTTAATGAATCAAGGTTCACAAATCAAGGGGAGCAAGATAAACATGAGAGAGAGAGTTCATGAGAAACCTGTGAGAAGGTCAGAATATCTGTACCTTATACCGCAAGTGACAACACATCTAGAAATATAAAAATCGGAAACAAACTCCATCTTCCGCGAATCTACACGAATACATGGTCGTCTTATTATTAATATCTTATTTAAATCAGATTTCTCATTTTAGTCGGCTTTCTATTTTTAGTAACTTTCCATTTATAGCAGGTTTCCATGATTAGCAAGTTTCCACTTTTAGAAAGTTTCCTTATTTAGCAAGTTTCCAAAAATAGCAAATTTCCATAATTAGACAAATTCCATAAAGTAATTAGGTTAAGTCATTTATTAATTATTATTATGGAAATAGGGTTCATTATGAGTTTATGACAACTTTCTTTATTTTAGGATTTTAAATGTAATTATGTCAAAGTTAAAGGTCTAAAATGAAAATGTTACAAGTTACTCATTTTAATTCATAAGTTATACATAATTACAATTCTAACCCTTGTAGTTTTACCAATTTACAATTTAAACCCTTTTAATTAAATAAGTTACAAATTAAACCTTATAATTTAATTTAATCACAAATTAATCCTTACAACATTTATAATTACACATCAAGCCCCTAGTTTTCCAAATTTACACAATATACCCTTATTTTAATAAATAATACGAACACACCCTTAGTTATATATGAATTACACAACAAGTCCCTTAAGTTATTTAATTTACAAATTAAACCCCTTATTTTAAATAATTTACAAATTCGATTCTCAATTATTAATAATTACACACTAGGCCTTTAAATATCCAAAATTACACATTACACCCTTGATATATTTATTTATACGAAACAACCCTTAATTTCCAGAATTTACAAATTTAGTCCCTCTATTTTATAAAATTACAATTCGACCTACAATTTACCAAATAAACCCTTTTCTTTCAAATTTTACACATAGCACCCCAAACTTATATTTTATACGAGTTGTCCCTGGTCTATATTATCTTAAAAAAATAGCCCATGAGTTTAAATATTTACAAAACACACCCTTCTAGTTTTATTTTCCAATCGGTATAACATTTTAATTATTAAAACCCTAACCTTAAATTTCTAATCATCATCAAATCATTAAAAAATCATTAAAACATCATCATTTAATCAGATTTAACCCAAAAACCATAACTCTAAATCGTATAACTAGGGTTTTCATTTTTTTCTTGATTTTCTTTTAAATCCGATTAGAACAAAAACTCCACAAAGGTTTTCTAGGCTTCAACAATTATCAAGACCATTTTTCTAGCATCATATGGTACGTATAGGACCCAGTAAAAATGTGTTCGAGACCCAGAAAAATCGTACGGATTAATATGGGTTTTATTTACATTTTTGCTATTTATAATTAATACGATTGATTTTTACGTGCATGATTCGATTCAGCCATTTTATATGAGTCATATAAAATATAAAGATCATAGGAAAAATACTAGATGAATTTTAGAACGAGTGAATTAAGCGTATGAATTTTGTACCTCTCGGCTTGATAAATCGACACAAGAAAACTTCTCACAATCAAACGAACGACTCCACGACCTCAAAACTATTTTTTCCTAGCTTCCTTGGATGTAGAAGAACACCAAAAAAATACCCAAGAGCCTCCAAAATTTCGGATGAAGAAGAGAGGATTTTTGTGTGATTTAGGGTTTCGAATGAGGAAATAAAAAGGGAATATAAGGAAAATCGTGTGGGAGAGGGGGGAATGGCATAAGTCTCGGCTAATTGCTGATTGTGATGAGATACTTCTTGATTTTCCAATGTTTCCTTATTTAATTGGATGTTTATCTCTTATTTTGAACCTTTTAAATATTTAACAATTAATTAAACATGTATAATTATATATTTTGGCCCATATTACATTTCTATGTGTGACAAGTATTTTTTTTGTACATGTAAAATATTAAAATGTTCATGCCAAAATTATCTTACTTCATATGTTGTTAATTTCCAAGAGTTTGAGATTTATTTGATGTTTTATTTACTTATTAATTGAAATTTAAAGATACAAGGGTATTTTGGTAATTTTGCATGTTTTGAAGTTTTGGGTATTACATTCCCCTTGAAAAAGCCTACTAGCCATAGCCATATTTTGAAAAACCTTTGATTGAAGGCTAGGAGTAGCAAAAATTTCAGTTGGTTTTGTAAGCAGGTATGTCTTTTTATTCAAAAGTGTTTGAACAAACCTGGGATACATTAAAAACTTTGTTTTGCTTTTAACATTTGATTCCATACCCTCAAAAATAAATTTTGAAAAGTTAAAAACCTTGTTTGTAGACAAACAAATGAGAGCAATAGCAATATTGCTACTGAACTGCTCCCAAGCAGTCTTTTTAGGACTTAAACAACTTAAAAGGGTATGTATCAAAAATCTCCATTGAGGTGAGAAACATCCTTTTTGAAAAGTTAATTTATGTTCAGATGTATCATACCCCATTTTGGTAAGTTCTTCCCATATTTCAGTGTTAGGCATAGTGTTAATACCATCTGAGTCATTTAATTTAAGATGTCTCCTAATTATAGACTCGGTAACAACAAAAGATACACCATCCACTTCAGAATGAATTTCTGAGTCTCCATCTTCACTAGTTAAGACAGTAGCATTCTGCCAGAACTGTGTGATGTGCAAGACATAAAGAGTAGGAGAAACAGTTAAAGCATACCTTATGTGAGAGTGGTTGAGAAAGTCCACAATCTCATAAAACTTTGGCCCATCTCCCGCCTCTATTTTCTCAAGAAACGCAACCTGATTATGACGCTTAACAAATTCCAATCCAGCCATTCTTAGTGATGAAAAATGAAAGATTATAGCAATACGATGATCGTTTAAATTGGAATTGAGGTTTTATGTAGTCGTTTGGGGTTTATAGGTACTGTTTAGGGTTTTGCGAAATATGCGTATGAGATAAATTATCTTTAGAAAGAGAATAAATGAATTTATGGTAAAAAGATAATTATCGTCTATAAAAATCCCTATAAGTACCTTAAGAATAACGGTTTTACCCCAACGGCTAGAAAATTAATAACTGACAGATTTTTACAACGGCTAGTTGAACCGTACTAACTTTGTACTAACCGTACCAACTGTTGGAAAAATTTTGTTGAGCCGTATGAACTTATTGAAAAGGATTTTAAAATACCATGGCTCAAACATAGTTTTTAGCAAACTATCAGCTATCAACGGATTTGATATGTCTTTACCAATAGCCGTTTGCTTTGGACTAGCCAACTCTTCACACTTAGATATAGTGAGCTGATAACCATACAATTTTGGTAAATTATCAACCATCAACGGATTTGATTAGTCTTTACCAGATACCGTTTGCTCTGGACTAGTTGGTTTTTATGTGGGTTAGATATGGTAACCAATTACCATTTGTTGTGTGCAAAGATCACACACTCAGCTCCAAATCACCATTAAAGTCCAAAACATATAGCATTAAATTCGTTGGTGTTTATCATCCAAAACCTGCAAGTGTTAGTCCAAAAACAAAGAAACAAGCCACAGAGAACTTGTCTCACAATATAAAAGTATATGACTAACAATGCACATAACAAGGAAAATTAATTTCCTTATGGTACCCAAGCCAAAACGGACTTAGGCTTTCCTCTTGCATCAACATAATTCATTCTTTTCAAAACAATTTTAGAACCATTAGGTTTTATGGGTCTCCAAACCCAACATGCTGATGCATTCACACCATTTCCCATATTTCCCTTAGCAGTGTTTTTATTAACACCAGTACCAATTACTCTGCTAGCAGTTGGAACTGCTGGCTTGGTAGTTGTTACCTTAGGTTTCCAAACTTGGTTTGTTACAACTGCTTTGTGATGAAATGGTCTTTTAACAGTTGTTGGTGCTGATTTGGAAAACATTTTTGCACCTTGAACTGTTGGTCTTGAGTTAATAGGTCTAGTAGGTCTGACAGTCTGAACTGCTGGTCTAGCAGTTTGAACTGCATTGGGTCCAGACCTTTAAAGAACTGATCTAGGTATCATTCTAGTGTTTGTTGGGTGAGTGGGAGGTCTAACAGTTTTCACCCAAGGACTTGAATACCTATTTACCCATTTATCACAAAAGGCTGCAAGATGGTCAAAACTACCACACGTATAACAAGCTTTCCTATAGCAGACAAAATCATCCCCTAATTGGTGAGATTTGAGGTCATTCCAATTCCTTTGATTACCTCTTGGCTTGTTTGTGGTTCTATACATTTCTGCATACCTAACTGTTGGCCTAAAAGGTTTAGCATTTGATCTAAGCCTAACAGTCTCAGGTTTAACCATCTTTGGAACTTTTGGTTCCTCCACATTAGCACTAACAGGCTTAACCACAGCCTGATCATCCTCATCATCAGAAGTCCATTCCTCAATGGTTGGAGCATCTGAGTCCTTAGCTGAGGACCTATCAGAAGACACCTTGTCCTCAGATAGTGATTTATCACTAGCACTCTCATACACAGGTTTATCAACTACATTCTTTTTAGGTTGAGGACCATATTTAAGCTCAGGTAGTTGAAATTCAGGTAGTCCTGTGTGTTCTAAGTCTATGCCTGGGGGTGTTGGAATTCCTCTATAGGGAGGTGGAACTGACTTATAACCTAGGCCTGACTTAGCTTTATTAAGGATCTGACACTCAACAATCTTACTAACACCCTGAGTTGCAAATTCTAGTGTGTCAATAGTCATTTGAATGTTCTCCTTTGCTTTCTTAACCTGTTCTAGCTCATGTTTCAACACAGTAATTTCATTCTCTCTAAACATTAAGTCTCTCTAAACAATAATCATATCATCAGAAAACTTTGACTCATTACTTTTATAATGAACAATTTGTTCTTCTAACACAGCTAAAGCCCTCTTATGATTTGCTAAGTTAAAAGCAGTTTCGACCAGCTCTTTTCTCTGATTCTCATATCTTTTCTTAAGTGTTTCTAGATCTTTTAAAGCTTCACAAGATTTAGAACATTTTGAAACTTGTACCTCAGAATCTGAAAATGCCATGAGAGCAACCTCTGTAGATGCTTCTGCTTCCTCCTCTTCAATGTAGCTCCAGTCAAACCCTAAGCCATCAATGGCAACCATGGCTTTCGAGCTTGAATCAGTAACCTCCACAACTCTTGACTTGTTTCCATATCCTCTGCTCTTTCCATCTTGTTGGCTTGGAATCTACACTCCCTTGAATAATGACCTTTCTTGTGGCAGTTGAAAACAATCAATCTTGGACTTGTCATACCCTGCAACATCATTGTTGTTTATGACAATCTTCTTGCCAGTCTTCTTCAAGAATCTCCTAGCTCTCAAGCTGAGAAGAGAGAGTTGCCACTTGATATCCATCTCTTCAATATCATCTTCATCAATCTCTTGAAGATCTGAATGAGTCAACATACTTCCATTGTACTGAGTAGTCAAGAAAGCACAATAAGTATCTTCATTCAAAAGTCCACTAGTACTGCTTGAGGTGCTAGCAGTACCAAGGTTTGCACTAGCAGTACCAACTGCTCCAGCAACTTGCACTTCTTCATCTGGACTTGAGGTACTGGGAGTTGATACAAAGGCCAAATTCCCTGAGCTTGAGCTTGAGCTTGATCCAGCAGACTTCTTAATATCATGTTCAACTATCTTGAAGTTGCTATAGAGATCCATTAAGTTCATGGAATCTATATCAGACTTGTTTTTCCATACAACCACATGCATAGCCCATTCAGCTGGTAGACTCCTCAGAAATTTGGAGTTGAGATCTTCCTGAGGCATCTCAATTCCTAGAACAGTAAATTGACTCACTAGTTTTTGAAGTCTATTAAACATATGATCTAGTGACTCGTTGCTTGTTGCTGAAAAATTCTCAAACTGTTGCTTGAGAAGAGTCTTCTGAGATTTCTTGGTGGCTTCATTCCCACCATATCTTGCAACAATAGCTTCAAAAAGGGTTTTAGCACACTTAAACTTGCTAAAATTCAACAACTAATCATTGGGAATAGTCATCAGAAGCAAACTTCTAGCCTTAACATCATTCCTGTGCCTTGCCTTCTCTTCAGTTGTGGTTGGCTTTGTCTGCACTGTAGTCTCAGATTTACCTTCAACAACAGTTGTTGTTGATACGGGTGAAAAGGAGTTTCCTTCTTCAATGATCTCCCAAAGAGTATAATCTTGAACTTGGAAGAACTGCTCAATTCTTAATCGCCACATATCGAACTCATTGGGTTTAAACATTGGAAGCTTAGCAGCAATATTAGTCTGACTTGTTGTTGTCTCCATGTCCATCTTTTCTTGAACAAATTCGTCTGGATCTTCTAAACCAAAGTATCAGTAACCTGTCTCTGATACCACTTGACCGGATCTACACACACTCCTTGTGTTAGATTAATACTTTGAATGATGTCTAGTCTAGCAAGCGGAATTTACTAGCTAGCACTTAGAAGATTTGTTTGTGTTTTGTATTAACGAATCAACAAAGAATGAACAATGAACAATATACTTCAACTTCAACGATTCAATATTATTAATCAATAATACGAGTGATCTCCTATCACTAGGGTTTACAACCTTGAATCTTAACAATACTAAAACAATCGTAAAACTTCTGTGTCGTACCAAAACTTTAACCTAGGTAATCCTTTTATAGACTAAGGATTCCTTTACAAGATAACTATCAACCTAACATTATAAGATATACATTAAATCTTTTCTATAATTATCTTCACACGGTTTTATCATAAACAGTACAAACTTCTTCACTCAACAGTACTAACTGCTTATGTCTTCAAAACTCTTCAGCAGTACTAACTTTCATCTTCAACAGTACTAACTGCTATAGCTTAATTTCCTAACATATCTTCTTTGTTTTCAATTCCCATAAGAGTTTCATCAGGAAAATTATCGTCAATCTCATCTTCACCGGATTCATCTAAATTAGGATTTTCTAATCGAGACAAATGATCTGCTGCAACATTTTCCGCACCTTTCTTATTCTGGATTTCAATGTCAAATTCTTGAAGCAATAAAATCCAACGGATAAGGCTTGGTTTGGCATCTTGTTTAGCAAACAGATATTTAAGAGCTGAGTGATCGGTGAATACGATTGTTTTTGACAAAACGAGATAAGAACGAAATTTATCAAACGCAAAAACTACAGCCAAAAGTTCTTTCTCAGTGACCGTATAGTTCTGTTGAGCGCTATTCAAGGTTTTGCTAGCGAAGTAAATAGGACAAAAATGTTTTCCATCGCGTTGTCCTAAAACTGCTCCAACGGCAAAATCACTTGCATCACACATAAGTTCAAACGGAAACGACCAATTTGGTGAAATCATAATCGGTGCATTTGTTAACTTATCTTTGAGCGTTTCGAATGCTTTAATACATTCTTCATTGAAATCAAAGACTGGATCCTTCTCAATAAGCTTCGTCATGGGACGAGAGATTTTTGAAAAGTCTTTGATGAATCTGCGGTAAAATCCCGCATGCCCCAAAAAACTTCTAACGCCTTTGACGTTAGTTGGGGGTGGTAAGTTGGCAATAGCATCTATTTTTGCTTTGTACACTTCGATTCCTTTGCTGGAAATCTTGTGACCAAGCATAATGCCTTCTGTCACCATAAAGTGACACTTTTCCCAGTTTAGCACAAGATGAGCGGTTTTGCATCTTTCAAGCAATTTATCAAGATTTGAAAGGCATGACTCGAATGAGTCTCCAAAGACCGAGAAATCATCCATGAAAACTTCCATGGAGGTTTCGAGCATATCTTGAAAAATAGTAATCATACACCTTTGAAAGGTTGTAGGTGCGTTACAAAGACCAAAAGGCGTACGCCTATAAGCATAGGTGCCAAAAGGACACGTGAATGTGGTCTTTTCTTGATCAGCGGTATCAATTGGTATTTGGAAGTAACCGGAAAATCCATCGAGAAAACAAAAGAATTTGTTCCCCGCAAGTCTTTCTAACATTTGATCCTTGAACGGTAAAGGAAAATGATCCTTTCTAGTGGCGTCGTTCAATTTTCGGTAATCAATACATACACGCCATCCAGTTATGGTTCTAGTAGGAACAAGTTCGTTTCGTTCTTTAGTTACAACGGTTGTTCCTCCTTTCTTAGGAACGCAGTGAACCGGACTTACCCATGAACTATCCTCGATGGGTAAATGATACCGGCATCAAGAAGTTTGATTATTTCTTTCTTAACAACTTCTTTCATATTTGGGTTGAGTCTTCATTTTCTTTGAATAACGGGTTTGGAATCATTTTCGAAATTGATTTTGTGCTTGCAAAAGTTTGGACTTATGCCTTGAATATCAGAAGTTTTCCAAGCGAAAGCTTCTTTATGATTTTTAAGCATAGAAACAAGACGTTCTTTTTCATCGGGTTTGAGTGATGAAGATATGACAACTGGAAGAAGAGAATTTTCTTCCAAAAATGCATATTCGAGATGATCGGGAAGAGGTTTCAAAACGAGATCAACCGGTGGATCTTCGATAGAGGTTTTGATTCTCATTTGTTCATTGAATTCCAACTCTTCAAAGTTGGTAATTTCTTCCTCAGAAACTTCTTCGGTTTTTATCTGCATAAATTCAGCGAATTCTCTGTCGAGATCTTCATCGCTTATTTGCCCAGATATTCCATGGGAATCAATCTTTTCATCAAGCAATTCATCGAATGTTTCTTCTGTTATTTCATCGATAACATCAATGCTAAAAAAAAGGTATTGTCATTCGCTTAAGAATATTTCATGGCTTGATTGATTTGAAAGGAGATTCTTTCATCTCCAACTCTGAGATTGAGTTCTTTATTCTTGACTCGAATAATAGCATCAGAGATGTTTAGGAAAGATCTTCCTAAAATCAATGGAACTTTGCTATCTTCCTCCATTTCGAGTATCGCAAAATCAACAGGAAAAACGAATTGCCCAACTTGAACAAGCATATTTTCAGATACTCTAACAGGATATTGGATAGTCTGATTTGCTAAACGTATACTCATTCTTGTAGGTTTCAAAGTATCGATTGAAAGCTTTGCATACAACGAGTATGGCATAAGATTGATACTTGCACCGAGATCGGCCAAAGCATCACATGTGATTGAATTTCCCAAAGTACATGGGATGAGAAAACTTCCGGGATCACCGAGTTTTTTCGGGAGTTTGTTTTCAACAATGGCTGAACAATCTTCATTTAAGAAGGTAGCAGAAATGTTTTCAATCTTACTTTTGTTGCTCACAAGTTCTTTCAAAAATTTCCCATAATTGGGCATGCCAGCTAGGACATCAACGAGAGGAACGTTGATCCTAACTTCTTTGATCAAGTCAATGAACTTGCCATATTGTTCTTCCATTATTTCTTTTCTCAAACGTTGAGGATATGGAATTCTTGGTTTATATGCTTTGAGCGGTGGAGTAGGTTTAACAATCAGAAAGGGAATTGGTTCGTTTTCCTTTGGTTCCTCCTCTGCTTCATACTCACTATCATCATGAATGACAGTGGTTGTTTGGTTCGGATTGGGTGGTGGATCATATGATAGGCCACTATGTGTGAACACAGCATTTACATGCTCTTTTCTCGTTTGAGGTGGACGATAAGATCTAGATGATGATGATTTCGTGTTTGATTGAGTATTGCTTGGATGTGTACCCAACGGTCTAGCAGCGAATAGGTCAGAAAGACGACCGAATTTGGTTTCAAGGTTGATAACGCCTAAATCTAACATGTTTTTGATAGCGTTATTGGTAGTTTTATATATGTTTTGTGGTTATATTTATATGCTTTTGTTACTAAATCGTACCAAAGTGTGTTTGCAAAGCATTTGTAGCCAAAGACAGGAAAATGGATGGAAAAGATGCAAAAATGAGGAAAAAGGAAGTATTTGAGATTTCATGTGAATCTTGTGTCAAGTCCGCTCCGTAAGGTACTTCAATGAGTTAAAGTCCAAGTAGTCGAGTTCATAAGCTTAAGGATGAAGAGAAAGATCAAAGAATCAAGAGCTACAACCGAGAAACAAGTCGTATGCAAAAGTCCAAGAAATAGGTTCATCAGCCACAGCCATCCGATCGGTCGCCGCCCGCAACCGATTCGGATGGAGTGAATTTGGATTTACCGAGAAGACCAACCGATCGGTAGACCATTCTATCCGATCGGTTGGAAGTCGCTGTTGACCCAAGACTTCTTTATTAAGGATTGTGACTTTATAACTCCGGTTCTAGGTCCTTCTTTTCAGTATTCTAACCATTCAATACTACTTGGAGAGCAAGAGAAGCATTTATGCACTTAGACCTTTGGTTAGAGCAATTTATGGAACCATTTTGTTGAGTATTTATATACCAATCAATCTAGAGAGATACATACATACATACAAGTGCTAGGAGAGAACCATATACAGAAATATACTCAGAAATTCGTCCATAAGTCCAGGAGAAGGGAGAAAGTCGATTATACCATTTTCATTGCTTGTGGAATCATTGTCTTTCACTTGTAATCTTATTTCCAAATCATTGTAAGACTTTCAATCATGGTTTCTAATGTTCAAAGTATTGAGTTTATATTTATGTTTGCTATGAGTGGCTAGTGCCTTTGTGCACTTGCTTAGATGATGTGTATTATTCATTGATTGGCATTTGATTGTGATAACATGTTTTAATTCAATTTCAAGTCAATTCTAAGAACCAATTGTGATATAGTTTCATAGTGACATTTGGGTAATCAAGTTTAACTAGTGCTAGTAATCTTAAGGGTTGAAAGAACTATTGTTATTCCACTAGTTATAATCATTTGTCTATGAATGATTGTTGTTTTCCACTATTCTTGATTAAACAAAGGAACTTAATTGTGATTGTAATGAAAATGCTTTTGTCTATCAAAACGGATTGATTGTAAACCACTTTAAAGGTCGAGAGATTAATAGTTTGCTTTCAATTGTGACCTTTTGTCTATAATCGGTTACCTTTTGTATTGACCATTTCCTAAGCTTGTTTGATTAGACAAAAGATTGTTTTTGTGTTTGGGGAACACCAACTCATGAACCTTGAATTGATCTTGAATTGATTGGTTAAACTTAATGCTTGTTTTTATAAACCTAAATCTTGACGAAGGTTTAATTTGTAGAAACAATAGATTAGTGTCAAAACTAATTATCACAACCAACATGTTTTCCAAAGTTATCACAATCATATTAGTCAATTGTAGTACACTAGTCTAAGCAAGTGTAGTTTTTAATCATTTGAATTTTCATCATATCATTACTACTTATTTGAGATAGTTGCTTTTAACTTACAATTCGATTCACTACACAAATCCCTGCGAACGATCCCGACTTACCATCAAAATCTTGCTACAACGGACGAGTATACTTGCTCGTATGTGTTGTTATTAGATTCGGTAATTCACCCCCTTATAAATTTAAAACTTGCACCGAACCGGGCACATCAAGTTTTTGGCGCCGTTGCCGGGGATTTTGATCGTGTTTCTGTAAGTTTTAGTCCAATTCTCATAGAGTTAGTTTTCGTAAAAAAAAAAAAAAAAAAAGTTTTACCGAGCTGCCCATCTGATCGGTTGTTCATCCATCTGATCGGTTTTCCAAAATTTTAATTTACCGAGAGAACCATCCGATCGGCGGACACTTCCATCCGATCGGATCCTTCAAATCAAATTTACCGAGAGATCTATCTGATCGGTAGACTGTTCTATCCGATCGGTTAGACGATTCTGATCTTTTCAAATTGTTTTCATTCTTTGCTCGTTTGTTTAGACATTGCCTCGATTCGTTTGGGGAATTGTATGAACACTCGATCAACTGGAGTAGAACCAATTCCACCACTTTTCGATCCCGAAAGTTTGATTCGAACAAGATCTAGAAGAAGAAGAAGAACACCCTTTGTTCCATTAGCCAATCGTGTACCAAGAGTACCAAACCCAACTTTTGATAACCTTTTTGAAGCCAAAGTCGTTTATAACCCATTCACTGATCAACCTTTTCCCATGGCTGACGATAGACCCATGTGGGAAGCAAACCGAGCCGTAGCACCCACTCCTGGAGCTGCTATTGTTGCTGTCAACTTAGGTGACAATTTCACCGTGAAAGGTCACCATCTTTCTATGATCAAAGACCGTCAATTTGATGGCCGTTCGAGGGCCGATCCTCAAAAACACGTTGCCGAATTCATTGAAATTTGTGGCATGTTCCGATACGGAGATACAAATGTAGATGCCATTAAACTCAAACTTTTTCCGTCATCACTTGCTGGAGATGCAAAAGTGTGGTATAACGAATTAACACCAGGAATCATCACTACTTGGGAGGAGATGAGGCAAGCTTTTGTAAGCCGATTCTTTCCACCTGCAATGTTTGATCGACTCATGGGAGAAATTCGTGCTTTCACACAAAATCCTAACGAATCACTCGTCGAAGCCTGGCTTCGTATGAAGGATTTACTTCGAAGTTGTCATGGACATGGTTTAGGACGAGGAACCATTATCCAAATCTTTTACCATGGACTTGATGAAACATCTCAAGGAATTCTTGATGCTGGAGGAATTTTTCTTTATAAGACTCCTAACCAGGCATACCAATTGCTTGAAGACCGAGTTCTTCTCAAACTCGACTGGTCAAAAGATGCCAAGACAAAACCCTTAAGAAAAACCGTTGCTTTTGCCGAAAGTTCTGATTCATCTAAACTCATGGAGAAAATGGAAACCTTGGTTTCCAAAATCGATTCGCAATACAAAGATCTTAGAGGAGAGATGAAAGAAATGCGAGATGGTTGTAACAACTGCGGAGGTAACCACCCATCATCAGAATGCGATGATCAACCAATGGATCAACCAAAAGAAGGAGAAGCTAATTACATCCAAGGAGGATACCGAGGAGGAGGATATCGTGGAAATTATTACGGACGAAACTCTGCTAGTTGGCAAGATCGCCGACAAAGGGATAACAACCATGAGTCCCAACCAAAAGTAGAGAACCAAACCTCACAAAATTCAGACAAGAAACCTGAAGAAACAGATTTTGAGAAAATGATGAGAGAATTTGTCACTGCTCAAAAATCAACCAACGAGTTCGTCAAGAATCAATTCTTCAATCTCAAGACCAAAGTTGAGCAAGGTCAGAAAAATCATCAAGCGTCTATCCAAGATCTTGAAAACAAATTTGGGAGACTCTCTGATCAAATTTCTTCCCGACCATCAGGTTCGTTGCCTAGTAACACCCAAACCAACCCAAAACCATCATCATCATCGAATGATAAGACTTATCGTCCACCACAAACTAGAAATGAGCATATCAATGCTGTATTCACAAGAAGTGGCCTGTCTTATGATCCACCACCCAACCCAAACAACACCACAACTATCAATTTCGATAGTGAGGATGAAGATGAAGAATCCAAGAAGGATAATACACCAAAAACACCACCCAAACCCAAACCCAAACCACCAGTTAAGGCTTACACTCCAAAAATTCCATATCCACAGAGCCTTAAGAAAGAAAGAATGGAGGAGCGTTATAAGAAGTTTGTTGAAATAATCAAAGAAGTTAGACTCAATGTACCCCTCATTGATGTTTTAGCCGGAATGCCCAATTACGGGAAATTTTTGAAAGAACTTCTTAACAACAAGAACAAGTTGGAGCAAATATCCGCTACCTTTCTCAATGAAGAATGTTCAGCTATTGTTCAAATCAAAATTCCACAAAAACTCAGAGATCCTGGAAGTTTTCTGATTCCATGCATATTAGGAAACAACATCACATGCGATGCTTTAGCCGACTTAGGTGCGAGTATTAATTTGATGCCCTATTCGCTGTATACGAAACTTTCAATCAATACCTTGAAACCCACAAGGATGAGTATCCGATTAGCTAATCATACTTACCAATATCCTGTTGGTATTGCTGAGAATATGCTTGTCCAAGTAGGTAAATTCATTTTTCCCGTGGATTTTGTAATTTTAGAAATGGAGGAAGATAGTAGAGTACCCCTTATTTTAGGAAGACCTTTCCTAAACACCGCTGATGCGATCATCAAAGTAAAGGGAAAAGAACTCAATCTTGGAGTTGGAGAGGATAGAATCACCTTTTTAATCGATAAAGCAATGAAATATCCACATTCCAGTGATGACACTTGCTTTAACATTGATGTAATCGATGAAGTCACTGAGGAAGAGTTGGATGCATTACTTGAAGATTCTGATCCATTCATGACTATTTCAGAGAAGATTAGTGAAACAACTTTTGATAAAGAATTCGCTGATTTTATGGAAATTAAGATTGATGAAGAAGAAGAAGAAGAAGAAGAAGGAGAGATAATAGAAGAAGATTTTGAGGAAATCAGTTTTAATGATCAAATGAGGATCAAAACATCACTTCAAGAACCACCGACTGATCTTGAGTTGAAACCACTTCCCGAAAATCTTGAGTATGCTTACTTGGAAGACAATTCACTACTTCGAGTAGTCATATCTTCGTTTCTCAAAGATTTTGAGAAAGAATGTCTGATTTCAGTTCTTAAGAAGCATAAAGAAGCTTTTGCGTGGAAAACTTCTGACATCCCAGGAATCAGTCCTGATTTTTGCAAACACAAAATCAATTTCGAAGAAGATGCCAAACCAGTTGTAGAAAGACAACGTCGACTCAATCCCAACATGAAAGAAGTTGTTAAAAAAGAAATCATCAAACTTCTTGATGCAGGTATCATTTACCCCATCGAGGATAGTCCTTGGGTGAGTCCTGTTCACTGTGAAATGAAAAAATGAGGAATGACTGTTGTGACCAACGAACGAAACGAACTAGTTCCAACTAGAACTGTCACCGGATGGCGAGTATGTATTGATTACAGAAAATTAAATAAAGCCACCAGAAAAGATCATTTTCCTTTGCCTTTCATGGATCAAATGCTTGAGAGATTAGCAGGAAACAAATACTTTTGTTTTCTCGATGGTTTTTCAGGATATTTTCAAATTCCTATTGATCCAGCTGATCAAGAAAAGACCACATTCACATGTCCCTTTGGAACTTACGCTTATCGACGTATGCCTTTTGGATTATGTAATGCTCCCGCGACTTTTCAAAGATGCATGATTGCCATATTCCAAGATATGCTTGAAACGTCTATGGAAGTTTTCATGGATGACTTTTTAGTTTTCGGAAGCTCATTCGAAGCTTGCCTTTCTAACCTCGATAAAATGCTTGAAAGATGTAAAGCTGCACATCTTGTTCTCAATTGGGAAAAGTGTCATTTCATGGTAACTGAAGGAATTGTGTTAGGACACAAAATTTCCAGCGCAGGAATGGAGGTTGACAAAGCAAAGATCGATGTCATTACCAAATTACCACCCCCAACTAACGTTAAAGCCGTTAGAAGTTTCCTAGGACATGCAGGATTTTACCGTCGTTTCATTAAGGATTTTTCCAAAATATCTCGTCCAATGATCGAAACTTCTTGAAAAAGATGCTGTTTTCGATTTTAATGCAGACTGCATGAAAGCATTCGAAGCATTGAAAACACAACTGACTAGTGCACCCATTATGGTTTCCCCTGATTGGTCACTACCATTCGAGCTTATGTGCGATGCAAGCGATTTTGCTGTTGGAGCTGTATTAGGACAACGAGAAGAGAAACATTTTCGTCCTATATATTTTGCCAGCAAAACACTCAACAATGCTCAACAGAATTACACAGTTACAGAGAAAGAATTGTTAGCCGTTGTTTTCGCTTTCGATAAATTCAGATCATACCTTGTACTTTCGAAAACAATCGTGTTCACCGATCATTCAGCGTTAAAATATCTGTTTAAGAAGCAAGATGCCAAACCGCGTCTCATCCGATGGATTTTACTACTCCAAGAATTCGATATCGAAATCAAGGATAAGAAAGGAGCAGAAAATCTAGCCGCTGATCATCTATCTCGTTTAGAAAATCCAAATCTGGAAGAGTTAAAAGAAGATGAGATTGACGACTATTTTCGGATGAAACACTCATGACTGTTGATACAGATGATGAGAACGAAATTCCATGGTTTGCCAATTATGCAAATTATCTCGATTGGAGGAATTCTAAAGAAAGGATTAACTCATGCCCAACGAAGTAAATTCTTTTCGGATCTTAAACATTATTATTGGGAAGAACCTTATCTTTTCAAAATGTGTCCCGATGGGATGATTAGAAGATGTGTTTATGCTTCTGAAACAAGAAGAATTCTCGATGAATGTCATCATGGCCCAACTGGGGGACATTATGGTCCTTCCACCACCGCTAAAAAAGTCTTTGATGCTGGATTCTATTGGCCGACTATTTTTAAAAAGCCCATACTCTTGTTAAAAATTGTGATGCTTGCCAAAAATCCGGTAGTCTTTCTCGAAGAGATGAAATGCCTCAGAAGAGCATTCAAGTATGTGAATTATTCAATATTTGGGGAATTGATTTCATGGGACCGTTTCCTAAATCACACAAATACGAATACATTCTCGTTGCTATTGATTATGTTTCCAAATGGGCTGAAGCGGAAGCCCTACCCACAAATGATGCACGAGTAGTTGTTAATTTTCTCAAAAACCTTTTCGCTCGTTATGGAATTCCTAAAGCTTTGATAAGTGATCGTGGAACCCATTTCTGTAATAAACAAATGGAGAAAATTATGAAGCGATACGGAGTTCATCATCGTTTCGCTACAGCTTATCACCCACAGACCAGTGGTCAAGTCGAAAATACCAACAGAGCCTTAAAAAGGATACTCGAAAAAACGGTTAAAGACAATCCCGCTGTTTGGTCGAGAAAACTAGATGATGCTCTGTGGGCATTTCGCACAGCTTACAAAACACCAATTGGTACAACACCATACAGATTGTTGTATGGAAAAACTTGTCATTTGCCATTCGAAATCGAACATCGCGCTTACTGGGCACTGAGAAACTGTAACCCAGACCTCAAAGTAGCTGGAGAAAAGAGATTTTTGCAATTGCATGAACTCGATGAGCTTAGACTACAAGCTTATGAGAACTCCAAACTTTACAAAGCAAGAACAAAAGCTTATCATGACAGAAAGCTAAGAATCAGAAAAGAATTCAAAGCTGGAGACAAAGTTCTGCTTTTTAACATGAAGTATAAGTTCAAAGCTCCCAAGCTGAAACCGAAATGGTTCGGACCGTATACGGTGAAACATGGATTTCCATCCGGATATGTTGAATTGCATGACAAACATGGTGGAAGTTTCATTGTTAATGGGCACCGAATTAAGTTATACTATGACAAGGAGCAGATGAATGAAGTTTCTATTCAAGAGATTCCGCCGGAATCAGAATATGAAGCTATAACCTTTATGTCACCCTTCCCGGCCGATTTCAAGAAAAACACTCCGTGGGCCGAAGATTCTGGTTATATCTATGATGTTCTACCAAGACCGTGGGAGAAAGTTAAGTTGGAATACATAGATGACACTGGAGAAGGAATAGTGATTGGAAATGTGCTGTACGTTCCAAAATTCCAAAAGAAGAAGTCAGCACCAACATGAAGAGAGAGAAGTTCGAGTCCAGCTGATGACTCGTTAATAAAACAAGCGCTTCTCGGGAGGCAACCCGTGTGTTTGCTATGTTTATTTTTCATTTTTATTTTCTAGTGATTAAACCCTAAAGTTTTTTCTAAATTACTTAGTTGAACTTAAGTGTGGGGGTGTATCACTGCCTTTTGAATAAAGCGAAGACATATTTCGTATGTGTGTCTCTTTTGTTTTTAGATTACTGCAGATAATGATTTCGAAGCTTGACGCTAGGATCAAGACTCCTCTTGAGAAGAAAATACGGTTTATTCTCTTATTTCCCTATTTCATTCTTTGTCGTTTATCACATTGAGGACAATGCTTAACTTAAGTGTGGGGGGGGGGTGAATAGGAAAATAAGAATAGATTGTAGTTTTGAGCTGAATTTTAAAATTTTGTTTGCCCTTGTAATCTAGTCTTTTGTCATTTTAAAGATCATATTCTAGAATAACTGGATTTATCCACTGGTGAAATCTGTAATTTTGAAAATTTGAGATGTGTCCTGATTAATATTGCAATCCATTCTGGGATCGATAACATTAGCTAGCACAGATTATAGCCCTTTCCACTAAAGTGTAAGGATTTGAGCCTGTTCTATATATAGCATACATCTTTTATGCTTAGATCTTTTGCTATGAGTGTGCCGGTGATTTTATTTATTCTAGAACTTGTACTTGTAAATCATTATGAGACCGTTGTGAGATCACATTTCGTTTGTGATATAAGTGTATATGCGTGATAAGAGGCAATCTTAGGTTTTACCCCAAATGGCCTTCCATTTTCATATAATGCTATATTAGCTAGCTACATTGGCTAGTTAACCACTCATATGGACCCATTTGTTAGCATTTATCTTTAATGCTAGATACCCCTAGTTACACCCGCCGAGCCTATCTTTTCTTTTGATGCAATCCAGAAAAATTCAAAAAGATTTTACACCTTTTTAGCCTAGCCTTATCCATAGTCAAGTCTTGGTTGGTTGCTAGCTATTTGGCAAGATGGATGTTAAGTGGAAATCATGAAAGTTCAAAGAAAGCGTAAACTCCGAAAGTTGTTATCCAAGAAAAGTCATTGCAACTATAAGATGACAAGTCAAAAAAAAAAAAAAAAAAAAAAAAAAAAAAAAAAAAAAAAAAAAAAGAGAAAAAGAAGAAAAGTCATTGCAACTATAAGGTGACAAGAATAAGCCAATGGGCTAAGTGAATCAAGTGTGAATAAAGGAAGTATGGAGTTTTTCACAAAATGGCATGATATTGGTTAGTAATAGCTAGTAACATTTGGTTCGTAGACTTTGACTGATTTTGTTTTATGTTCAACCAATTTCATAAACATATCCCATGCCTTATCCTACCCTTTTAGACTTTGTGAAATTATTAAGTGTATGGACATGTAGTGACCATCCGATTTCTTGAGGAATTGACTAACGTTGTTAGCGATCTAGGGCGTATTTTGGCGACCATCCGTTATGCAAGTAACGTCGTTAGCGAACCAAGGTACAATCTAGTGACCATCCGTTAGTTGGTAATGCAAGAATTCGTTGTTAGGGAGCTCTTATGTTTTGCATGAGATAGTGGCGCGTTAGTCTTTTATTACCCTTTAAGCCTTAAACCCGAATAAAAGCCCTCTTTGATATGTATACTTGGCACTCACACCATTTCGGTGTAGTTTTGTTTCTCGTACAAGCCTATGGTAATATTTAGATCATGACTGAGCAAATGAGTGTCATTCCTCTTATATACTCCACCAATCATACAAATGAGTGTTTGAGTGAATTATATTTCATTTTCCTTTCGTGAGGTGTTTAGTAATGTGTATCATGCAAGAAAATCATATGGGTATTGTCAAACATCTCGATGATTCAACCATAAAAGCTTAAAATGATGAATCTAGCTTGTACTAGTGCTTGATAGATTTGCATCACATTTTCCTAATCATTTGTGTATACCATGTGGATGATTGTTTTTATTTCTAGATTTGCTTGAGGGCAAGCAAAGTTCAAGTGTGGGGGATTTGATAACGCCTAAATCTAACATGTTTTTGATAGCGTTATTGGTAGTTTTATATATGTTTTGTGGTTATATTTATATGCTTTTGTTACTAAATCGTACCAAAGTGTGTTTGCAAAGCATTTGTAGCCAAAGACAGGAAAATGGATGGAAAAGATGCAAAAATGAGGAAAAAGGAAGTATTTGAGATTTCATGTGAATCTTGTGTCAAGTCCGCTCCGTAAGGTACTTCAATGAGTTAAAGTCCAAGTAGTCGAGTTCATAAGCTTAAGGATGAAGAGAAAGATCAAAGAATCAAGAGCTACAACTGAGAAACAAGTCGTATGCAAAAGTCCAAGAAATAGGTTCATCAGCCACAGCCATCCGATCGGTCGCCGCCCGCAACTGATTCGGATGGAGTGAATTTGGATTTACCGAGAAGACCAACCGATCGGTAGACCATTCTATCCGATCGGTTGGAAGTCGCTGTTGACCCAAGACTTCTTTATTAAGGATTGTGACTTTATAACTCCGGTTCTAGGTCCTTCTTTTCAGTATTCTAACCATTCAATACTACTTGGAGAGCAAGAGAAGCATTTATGCACTTAGACCTTTGGTTAGAGCAATTTATGGAACCATTTGTTGAGTATTTATATACCAATCAATCTAGAGAGATACATACATCATACAAGTGCTAGGAGAGAACCATATACAGAAATATACTCAGAAATTCGTCCATAAGTCCAGGAGAAGGGAGAAAGTCGATTATACCATTTTCATTGCTTGTGGAATCATTGTCTTTCACTTGTAATCTTATTTCCAAATCATTGTAAGACTTTCAATCATGGTTTCTAATGTTCAAAGTATTGAGTTTATATTTATGTTTGCTATGAGTGGCTAGTGCCTTTGTGCACTTGCTTAGATGATGTGTATTATTCATTGATTGGCATTTGATTGTGATAACATGTTTTAATTCAATTTCAAGTCAATTCTAAGAACCAATTGTGATATAGTTTCATAGTGACATTTGGGTAATCAAGTTTAACTAGTGCTAGTAATCTTAAGGGTTGAAAGAACTATTGTTATTCCACTAGTTATAATCATTTGTCTATGAATGATTGTTGTTTTCCACTATTCTTGATTAAACAAAGGAACTTAATTGTGATTGTAATGAAAATGCTTTTGTCTATCAAAATGGATTGATTGTAAACCACTTTAAAGGTCGAGAGATTAATAGTTTGCTTTCAATTGTGACCTTTTGTCTATAATCGGTTACCTTTTGTATTGACCATTTCCTAAGCTTGTTTGATTAGACAAAAGATTGTTTTTGTGTTTGGGGAACACCAACTCATGAACCTTGAATTGATCTTGAATTGATTGGTTAAACTTAATGCTTGTTTTTATAAACCAAAATCTTGACGAAGGTTTAATTTGTAGAAACAATAGATTAGTGTCAAAACTAATTATCACAACCAACATGTTTTCCAAAGTTATCACAATCATATTAGTCAATTGTAGTACACTAGTCTAAGCAAGTGTAGTTTTTAACCATTTGAATTTTCATCATATCATTACTACTTATTTGAGATAGTTGCTTTTAACTTACAATTCGATTCACTACACAAATCCCTGCGAACGATCCCGACTTACCATCAAAATCTTGCTACAACGGATGAGTATACTTGCTCGTATGTGTTGTTATTAGATTCGGTAATTCACCCCCTTATAAATTTAAAACTTGCACCGAACCGGGCACATCAAAGGTCTTGGATAAAGGCTTGATGGTTCTTTTGACCTTGTTCAACTTTGGTTTTGAGGTTGAAGAATTGATTTTTGATAAAGTCATTTGTTTACTTTTGAGCATTCACGAGTTCTGGCATGGTTTTTTCAAAATCGGACTCTTCATTATTTTTCTCGGGTGTTTGTGATGATGGACGGTTATCATCACGAGACGACAGACGGTTGTCGTCACGGGGTTGTGAACTACGATTATCATCCCTCGGTGGACGATCTTGCCAATCTCTAGAATTTCTACCGTAGTAGTTTCCACGATATCCTCCTCCTCGATATCCTTCTTAAACGTAATTGGCTTCCGCTTCGGACCTCCCATGGGCTTGTCATCATATTCGGATGATGAATGGTTTCCTCCACAATAATTGCATCCATCGCGCATATATTTGATCTCTTTTTGGATACTTTGGAATTTAGAATCGATTTTGGTTGTGAGATCTTTCATCATATCCATGATTTTGGAATTTTCATTCATTCCTTCAGCGAATGCAATGATTTTTCGTTGAGGTTTGCTTTTGGCATCCTTAGACCAATCGAGCTTTAAAAGTACTCGGTCTTCGAGTAAATTATAAGCTTCGTTAGGTGGCGTATAAAGGAAAATTCCTCCGGCGTCAAGGATTCCTTGAGTTGAGTCATCGAGACCATGGTAAAAGATTTGGATGATGTTACCACGTGAGAAACCATGCCGATGAAAACTTCGGAGCATGTTTTTCATTCGAAGCAAGCTTCGACAAGATTTTCTCCTTCCTTTTGAGTGAAACTACGAATTTCACCTTAGAGACGATCAAACATGGCCGGTGGAAAGAAAGGTCCAACAAAGGCTTCTCTCATTTGGTCCCAAGTTGTAATCACTCCAGGGCTTAATTCGTTATACCAAATTTTCGCTTCTCCGGTGAGAGACGATGGAAAGAGTTTGAGACAGATTGAATTTGCTTCGGTATTTCCATAACGAAACATGTCACAAATTTCAAGAAAATCGGCGATATGTTTGTGTGGATCGGATCGAACTCTACCATCAAATTGATTGTCTTTGATCATCGAAAGGTGATGACCTTTGATGGTAAAGTTATTTCCAAGATTAACGGGAACAATGGCGGCCGCGGGTGTAGGAGCTACAACCCTATTGGTGGCCCACATAGGTCGATCGTCGGCCATTGGAAATGGTAATTCAAGAAAAAGATCAACTATGGGATGAACTTTGGAAAGTTTATCGAAAGGTGGGTTAACGGTTCTTGGTATTCTTTTATCTTTTGGAATGAACGGGTGTTTCTTCTTACGGAATAATCTCTCGGGATTAGATAAGTGTGTACTTAGTTTTTAGCCTGAAGAGCGAGTGGTCATACAAATTAAAAACGAGCCAATCGGAAAAGATTAAAACTAAAAGAAAAATAAAACAATCTTTTTTATGTCAGATTTCGGCGGTTGAGGGCCCGAACCGGCGGTTGGTTCGGGTCTGCTGATTTGTCAATTATAGTCCTAGGAATTGCACAAGAAATATGCAAAACCCGAGTCGTTTGTCCCGATGAAGATCGAATGGAATTTGTGTTCCCGGGACGTGATTCGTGTAATGAATGGGAGATAAAAGTGAATGATTTTGGTTTTTATCACTACGGAAAGTAAATCAACACTAGAAATAAAGAAATAAAGCATATGAAATAATAACGTAAAGAACAATTAATCTAAATCGTAATTAAAACTAAAACGAGTGTTTTACTAAAAATAAACGTAAGCGCGCGAAATAAAAAGTGAAATCGAAGCACTACTAATCCTACGGGCATGAAAATAATTTTCCTACATTCTATTTACTAAAAGGAAATTATGGGAAAAAAATATTTTTTTGATTTTTTTATTTATTTATTATGAATTAAAATCTAAATAAGTAATTTTAATAAAAGAAAATTAAGACTAATTATGTAATAAAACTTTTTAAACTACAAATATTTTTTGAAAAATCTTACTAAACTGAAAATGAAATTTAAATAAATTCAGAACCATTTTTTTTTTGTCTTTTTATGATTTATTTTGAAATTAAAAATTGATTTAAAATTCTAAAATAAAAAAATAGTAACTGATCAAAATAAATTCTGAAATAAATCTGGAAATTCAAAAATATTATATAAAAGCTAAGAAAAATCAGATTAGAACTAATAAGCAAACTGGACCAAAAAGCAGTTTCAAATTAAGCACTAGATAAGCCAATAAGCACTCAAAATATGCAAAAAGCTCAAAACAGATTATTACTACTTTAAAAAGCTCAAATTAACTCAATATGATCAAATAAGCACTAGCAAAGCACAAAATAGCCAAAGAGTTTCAAGGGTCTGCTGATTCAACCATGTGCAGGGCAAATTTGGCCAATGCACCTACTTTAAGCCATGAAAGAAGCTAGCTAAACTACAGGCTAAGTCCCAAAAGTGAAAAAACAGATATAACAAGCTCCTATTAAAACAGAACTCAGACAAGGAGAAGCTTATATGAGCTGTTAAAACTATATGAGTAGACTGCTACTTAGAAACTGATGCAGACAGAAAAACAGCCAAATAGGCACTTTTAAGCTAAATTTTAGGCTAGAGGATGATTGTGAAAAAGCATAAAAAGTGAAAACAGATGAAGTTAAGCTAAAAGAGAACTCAGAAAAGCAATTTGTAAGGAGTTTGAACAAGAGATGAAGCTAGAAAGTTGATTAGAAAAAGCTGAAACAGATTAGATGCTGATGCAGGGCTGCACTAAAGTAACAGATTTGGATTTACATGAAAATGAATGGCAAGCTAACCCGACCAGTCATGAATCCATATAACTAATAACCAACCACTAAATTCACCGAATTAAACACAGAAATAACAAACTCAAACACAAAATCAGTCCATCCCTAACATCAACACTATAGATCAGTCCAAGCTATAAAACCTATACTAATTAACCTGGTTCCTTAAAATCCTTAAAAGCAAATCAAACATTCCTACTAACTGCTATTCTAAGCTATCATAAACAAGATCTAAAGTTCACCTTAGTGTAGATGAGCAGTAATCACAAATTTTAACCGTTTTAACCCATAATCCAAACAACTCTTATGAAATCTGTTATTGCAAGACTAGTGAATTTCAAACAACTCTATCAATCTACTAATTACCTACTGAGATAATAACTAATGATCAAATCTAAATAACAAATAAGCAATGAAACAGAGGAATTAAGCAGTTGACTATATGTTGACTGTTTGACTTTTAGTATGAAAATCAGGCTCAAATGAGAACAATTAGCAAAGCAAATTCAGAACTTAATTTCAAAATTAAATAAGCACTAATTAACAGAATAAACTCTAAAATAAGAACAATAAGCAATTTGAACAATACCTTTGACCAAAGTTGTCTTGAATTAAAAACTGAAAATGAAAGTACAACTATGAAAACTGAAAGAGAAATTATAAAAGCTGAAATAATAAGCTGCCTACTATATTAATCCTACCCTAATAAGCTAACCTACTGACTATCACTCAAAACTAGCTAACAACCGAATCCGTGAGTGAGGTGGGGTATTTATACACCTCAGCAGAACCTTCTGGGGTCTCCCTTCAAGCAATGTTAGCCCTTGATCCAAGCTTGCTCCCTACGCTTCAATATCATCCGTTGGATTGGATTTGATGACACGGCCTCTCCAATGGCATGCACACACGTGTCCCTGGCAGCTGTCAGGCCTTCTAGAAACTTTTAATCATTGTTAATAATTGGGGGTACGAGGTAATTTAGGTGCGGTCATTTTTAGGGTTCTTGGCAGTCAATTTTGGGGAAAAATACTGAGCGGGTGTGTGTTTTTTTTAATATAATTTGACTGTGGGTGGGTTTTCTTTTGACCGGGTTATTTTTGGGTCGGGTCAGGTTTAAAGGATTGGGCTGGTTAAGTTTAAGTGTGGGCTTGGTGTAATATAAAGTGGGTTGGATTTAATGAATTGGGTAGTTATAGTTTGTAGTATAGGCATTGAAGTTTAATAAAAACACAAGGACTAAACTTGTATTTTCTGAAACTCAAAGGGTTATTTCTGCCATTCTCCAAAAGTAATATCCAAGGGACATTCTTGTCATTTGATGAAACTTCAAGGGTTGACTTTGACTTTTTCTTCCCGGCATTGGCTATAAATATCATTTCCGTATCTCGTGCTCGTTTTCCCGGTTTTTGCTTGTTTTTGTCCCTTTTTTCTCGATATCCGTCCCTGCACAATCATAAACACAAAAACACGAAATATTTGGCATAATTGGTTAGTTTTTGGTCTATTTGAGTCCGGTTTTAGTCAAGAAAAGGTATGTGTTTAAGCACATACCATCTGGGTTCACAGAAAGGTTCGAACCGGTCCGGCTGAGGGGCAGAACCGGCGGTTGGTTCGGGATTGGGTTCACAGAATGGTCTGAACCGCGGTGGCTGGTTCGGTGAAACGGCGGCTGCTGCACAGAAAAACGAAAACAAACTTTTTTTTAAAAGGCCACAAGATTGGGAGCAAAAAGCAAGGCACGGAAAATGATCAAAACTCATAAACACGTGATCAAATCCCCGAAAACGGCGCCAAAAACTTGATGTGTCTCACAAGTGCAAGTTTTAAATTTATAAACACGATCTACCAATGATTCAAACGAAACACATACGAGCAAGTATACTCATCCGTATGTAGCAAGAAATGATTCGGTAAGCCGAGGTCGTTCACAATGATTTGTTTAGTTTTAGAAACGTGACTTTGAGATTATCGAGCTTAACAATAATTCCACAATAGCAAGCAAATAATAATGATTAAGATAATTCAATATATTAAAACTACACTTGCCTAGGCTAGTTTGAACAATCCACTTAGTATGATTATGACAATAGTTCTAATGGCTTATGATCAATAAATTAGATGTTGTTCTAATTTGATTAGTTGGTGCTCTAATCCTATTGTTTCTAACACTTTCAATCCTCGTCAAGATTTTAATATGACAAAAACAATATGAAGTTTTGATCACACAAGACTAAAACAATTCAATCGCTTGATTCGCGATAGTTTCACAAGTAATTGACAACTACACTTTTTAGTTTTTTAGTTTATTCAAGTTACATATAAAATGGTCAATACATAAGGTAACACCTTCATAGACAAAGGGTGACAATTGATTAGTTAACAATGTCTCTTTCGACCTATTACACCATTAATAATCAACCTAACTTGATAAACTCTTTTGTCACATGAAAAACTTAAAAGTATAATTCGATCTTAGTATTAGCTTGACATAGAAATAGAACCATTAAGTCATAATCAACCACTTATCATGCTACAAACATCATCTAGGCAAGTGCATAAGGCACTTAGCCACTCATGGCAAACAAAGTAATAACCACAGAAAATTGATCACTTGAAAACATAATTAAAGACTGTTTCAAAGGTTGTAATGATGATTACAAGAATTAGGAACAATTACTAGATGATTAGTGATGATTACAATGATGAATATTGAATGTAAGCTTCACTTCTTTCCTGTTTTATTCCTTGAGAGCCTTCTTGAAAGGATATTTGTTAATGATTGGTGTATGAATTGTTGAATGAATGATATAAGATGATATATGATGTCCTCTCTTTTTACCAAGCTTCATATTAATAGAATGACTACTCTTTGGCCACCAAGCAAGTTTCTTGGTCACTAAGTGCCATTAAAAATCTGGACTTGTAGTAAATGAAGTATAATGATCATCCATATGAAGGTTTAGATCATTAAAAGTGGTAATAAAGAGTGCCAGGAGTGCAGCAACCCAAGGTTGAGGGTCTCAACCCGAGGTTGAAGTTCCAGCCCAAGGTTGGAATAAAGATTGGAATGACAGTTTTGAACCTTGGGTTGAACTTAAGTCTTGAGTTAACTTCCTTGAACCTTTGGTTGAAGAAGTAAGCCATAATTCATGATAAACTTCATTTGTAACTTCTCATTCATTTCATAGACGCTTGATCTTTTCTTCATGCTCGGGAACCTTTATAACTTGATTCTTTATCTTCGATGGTCTTCCCGAGGTCTTTATTATGAATGGATTCTTCCGTTGTGCATAAACTCTTGATTTGACGACTTTTCTTCGTCTTTCTCGTTATTTCCTTGGACTTGATTGTACCTGATCCTTAATACATTTTTTGTACATTTTAAATAACGCGACTAGAATATATACGAAATGAGCGTTATCATATGATTTTCATAGATTGTAGCATACAAATTAAGTTGAATCTGGCATATTTTAAATAGATTATTTGTTTTTGTAGATTTGAGGTATGTGGAGTTGTATGTAAATCAAAGGTAGCCAGGTCGGTGATGCACTTTATGTGAAATGTATATGATGTACATGATACCTAAGAAACTTAAAACAATCATCAAATGTACTATTGGTAAAACATGCAACCTAGGAGAGAGACCAGAGAAAGCGTTGAAAACAGTCGTAACTCGAAAGAATACCTAAGTAAGACCGTTTACATCTATTATAAACTCATCCTGCTTAAGTAACATGAAAAAGAAAAAACCTCTTCCTTTTTTACTTAATAAACCTGAAGTTAAGGAAAAACCTCATTCATTATTGCCTAAAGATTCCATTAACTATACGAGTACTCATAATTATAAGCTAGAAGTTGTTGTCAGCGCGTACGAATCATATTGTCTTTCTTTAGAGCATTACGTGCGGTGACTCAAGCCAAAATGCCATCTTTGCATCACCTTAGCATATTCTTTTTCCACTTCTCTTTCACTCGCACACTCAAAAAAACCCTCCACAGTAACACAAGCCAAAATCCTAATTTTGAGACCCGCCTTACTTTCTTTTCCATTTTTTCAAACCAACTAATTTTTTATTCATTAAAATAAAAATACAAATTAAAATACGAAAATAAAAAATATTCGAAAAAATTATCGTAGGCGACTAATTTCTGATGAGGCGAAAAGTGTACCGCTTTTAAGGGGTCATTTAAGCCCTAAATCGTATTTATTTGATCAAATATTGCCCTAAATCGTTCCTTTGTCATTTTAGGTACTTTTGAGGAGAAATCTGGAAAAGGAGGCATTTTGGACGTTTTTGGAGCATTAAAATGAAGAAAACGGCAAAGTCTCAAAAATCGGCTAAAAGTTACTCTTGACGGCGTCAGACTTTACTCTGGACGGCGTCATGCCTTGGCAAGAAAAGTTGGACGTGAAATTTACTCATGACGGGCCAGTGAAAATAGCATGTGAATTCTGACGGCGTCACGCTTTAACTTGATCAAGGGCGTCACGGCTTAAATCATAAGGGGACGGCGTCACGTTCATGGTTAGACGGCGTCAAGCCTTGATAAGCCAGAATGGATTTTTGAAGAGCTAAAGAGGGACGGCGTCAAGATGGTCATCCGGGAACCCTAAAAGCGGCGAGGTGACGGCGTCACACTCCATAAGGTGACGCCGTCAGATACAAAAATCTATATATAGTTTTCTAATTTTTTGTCATTAGAGAGAGCTTAGTGTGTGGAATTTTGGGAGAAAACCCTAAGACGATTTTAGCTACTTTTTCAGGGCTTTTTGCCTTGAGATCTTCCATGTTTCATTGAAAGATAAGTTATCAATTAATCATTCAATATGTCTATGTGTTGTTTGATTCTATCTTATTCTTGTCTTTTGTTTAACATGTTAGGCTAAATTTATCTTGTGTTTGCTTAGATCTAATGAAACCTAGCTATTGATTATTGGTTGTTAGTGTGTTATTGGTTGTATTGGATGATTGTTTATCTATGTTAGGCTTAAGAAAACTGGCTAACTTCCTATTCGGTAACTTGCTTGAACGTCTTAAGAAACATGAACCAAACGCGTACTAAAGGTTTTTATGGTTGTATTTAATGCACAAGCGAATTCTAGTGATCCCATGTTAGGAGCTTCCTAGCCGGCTCGACATAGGAGTGAAGTAGGAGCTTGTAGAGTTGGGGAAGTAAGTACGCCACCCCACGAATGGTATTAAGGAATACACCCGTCATCCACGCAACTAATACACACTAATTAACCGGTAAAAGATAGTTAGGGAGTAAGGAAATCTAAGTAAACACATTTCTCTACACATAAGTTTCTCACCACATTTTATTTTCAGTTATTTATTTTATTTGCATTCGTAGTAATTTGGGTTAGTTGACTAGCAACTAATTCCGCCCACTCCTTCAAACCCGAGATTTTACTTGCTTTCATAAAATTATAAAAACATAAAAAAGAATCTTCCTCAACCCTTAGACCTAATTAGAGTAGCCTTTCATACCTAACGAACACTATTCCCTGTGGAGAACGATCAATCCCCCGTACTTACCACTACACTATACTACATCGGTCAGGTACACTGCCTGGTGGGGTTGTAAGCCTCTTGAGATCCTCGAGAGGTAAAACCTGTTGTAAGGTTACAAAACCACGCAATCAATTTCTCATTATATATTTTGCTCGGAGTTCTTATTTTTGTATGTTGATGATGAAGGCATCCTTCTCCGACAACCCTTCGGTGCTAGTGCCGATATCGATAAACTTCATTTCTTCCAACTTTATTATTTTCGCGTCCTTCGCTTTAATCACCGCTAACATCTCTAGAGCGGCCTCCTCGTTTGAGCACGTCTAAATTCATTTTGTAAAGTCTCTCAAAATCTTGCGGGTTACTCCCCGTGGTGCCCGACGTGGTCTCCGATTTAGTTTTTTCACAGGACGTGGTTTGCCGGGGGAACGTGGTCTTGGATCATCTTTGTATAGGTCGGTAAATACGGTGAAATCAACCGGATCAATGGGTTCGGACGCATCCCACTTAAGGTGTTTTCTCAAGATTTTCGGCCCGTCTTGAGTAAACCCTCTTCCTTTTGACTCGTCCTTAAACGAACTCCTACAACGATTCAAAAGACCAACTTCGTTTTCAGCACTTAATTCAAACGTTTTAAACGTATGTAGACAGCATTGAACTTTTGGCAATTACTGTTCAACAATATCCACTTCCCGTAATCATATCCTTAGTACATTTGTGTTGAGAATATTTGTTGAACTCATTAAGAACCTTAAACCAAGATTATGTCTCATCTTGATCATTTCCAACTTGTTTATATATCCTCGGAAACCGCAACATAACACTCGGCTAATTGCACTTCCTCTTTGGGCGTCCAACAAGTGAGAATCTAGAAAGAACATTACGACTCCATGTTTCCATAACAAAGGGAAAGTTAACAATAATTTGATACTTTGGTATCCATTTAATACCTTGCACATGTTAGACCCGTATCCCGGTTATGAGTAGACCCCACCTTAGATGGAATATGTTAAGGACTTATGTGATTAGTTGGTCAACAAGGTTATGTGGAAGTCAAACCCGATAGTCAAACTAATAGTCAAAGTATGAGTAATGTGGCTATATAAGTTATGATGTATGAACTAAAGGGACCTAGTTTGCCAAGTGTTAATTATATGTTATAAGTTAGTTGTGACTAAAATAGGATAAAAAGGGACTTAAGGGACTAATTATGTCAAAAGGCCAAAGTCTACATGTAAACCCCTAAAAATATAAAACATGTAAAATGACCAAAATGCCCCTGCAAGTTTAAAAATTAATTAAAAGCTTATAAAGTATCAAATAAATCCCAAACTTCTGGCAATGCATAAGTTATGATCTCAAATAATTTTAACAACTTCATTTAACATTTATACAAGCTAAAAAATTACCAAAATACCCCTATGTGGCCGAATGGAATTATAAGTAAATATTATGTTATTTAAAATGGTTTAAAATATGTTAAATATGGAAATTTTGAAATCAAATCAATCAAATAAATTATCCTAACTATATTTCCGAAATTTTGGGCTGTAACCCTCCCCTATTGCTTGGCCTAATCCCTTTTAAATCAATCAACTCATTTTCTTTCTTAAAAACCCTAATTGCCGCCTAGAACAAAAACACAAAATAATTCTCCCATCCTTCATCCGAATTTCTGGAGGTGCAAGCACATTTTTCTGGTGTTAGTCGTGGTCCAAGGAAGTGTAGGAAAATTGGTTTTGGTCTTGGTTCTCCATAGTTCTATCGCTAGCAATTATTTTGTATTCGATAGGTAATATTTCAAATCAATTCATGCGACCTTTCTAAAATCCTTTAATCATTTTTCTCATGTTCCTCACGTCATATATACTCTGTGAAAAATGTCCCTAAGGTTGTGGAGGCTGTGGATTGATCGCTAGGAATTTTTGGTCCAAAAACCCACTCGCCAAGGTGTAAATTTCTCTCTGCTCATCCACACGTTAAATCCTTGATTTGGTATTTTTCCTATGATCCTTTGGTCTCATATAACTTAGATAAAATGCTCAATTCGATCCATGCACACCTTATGAATTATTTGTGAATTAAATATGAAAAACGTGTTTAAATCCAAAATAATTGAATCCAAATTTTGGGGCTTCTTATTTATTTTATTTGGACTCCACATGATCATAATAATCTGAGAAAAATTCTACTTCGAATTATTGGGGCCTAATCGAATTATTTTTGGATTTATTTAGTTTACCGATTTAAAGGAAATTAAGAAGAAAAAGAAATAACATGTAATTCGGTTAGGGTTTGGATTTTAGGGTTTATTCTTGGTTAATAAATGATGTTGTAATGATGAAATAATGATTGGGTAATTATTTGTATTTTTAGGGTTAGGGTTTGATTATATAAAGTGTTATACGATTTGATTTAAAATGTTAGGGGGTGTTTTGTAACTTTTGAAACTTAAGGGTTATTTTTAGAACTTATTTTGGGCTGTGAACATTTCAAATAAAATATAAGTTGAGGGCCCCATGTGTAATTTTTACATTTAAAAGGGTTAAAATGTTTATTAGATAAAAGGTAAATTGATTTTTGAAAATAATTAAATAGAGGGACTAAACATGTAAATTCTGGAAAGTTGGGGTCGAATGGAGTAATAAAATATATTCAGGGGGTTATGTGTAATTTTGGTAATTTAATGGTTTAATATGTAATTATTTATAATTAAAAAGTTGAAATTGTAATTAAGGGACTAAATATGAAACTTTGATAACTTGAGGGACTTGATGTGTAAATTGTGAATACTTAAGGGTAGATTCGTATAATATGATAAAATAAGTGATCATTGTGTAATTTTGATAAACTAAGGGTTTAATGTGTAATTATGGATAATATAAGGTTTAAAATGTAAATTATATAACTTAAGGGTGTAAAGTGTAAAATTGAGAAATTTGAGGGGCTGAATTGTTAACTTGATAAATATGGATTCAAAACAGATTACTTGGGATATTTTCATATTTGAACTTTAACTTTGATATAATTACATTTAAAACCCTAATTTATGTAAAGTTGTCATAAGTAACCCTAAACTTTTGTTACTTGTTAAAATACACCCTAAAGCCATAATATAATTTAATAACAACTTAACCTAAATGAAATTATGGAAATCTTACTAATTATGGAAACTTTCTAATTATGGAAACTTTCTAAAAATAGAAACTTACTAAATATGGAAACCTGCTAAAAATGGAAAGTTACTTAAAATGGAAAGGGTTGTAATTCTTTTCTACCCCTCTAGGTGTGAAGAAGGAGAGGACCTGATCTTTTCATCTTATTCATTCTGGTTGTGTTTGCTTTTGGAATAAGGTACAGATATTCTGCCCTTTTTAATAAGGTGCCTTCGACCTCTTGATTGCTGATTTGAACCTATGATATGGACCTTTGGCATTTGAACCTTTGGCATTTGGACCTTTGGCATTTGAACCTTTGGCATTTGAACCTTTGGCATTGAACCTTTGACATATGAACCTTTGATATGAACTTTGAGATTCGAACTATGACTATATGAACTTTTGCTTTGATATGAATCTTTGACCTTTGACCCCAGTTTGATACCCGAGCCAAATATGTTTCCTAGCCATGAAGGTAACATGGCCATGTCATTGATGCACCAGTGGCATGACTCTAGTGTACTCGAGTGATGTTGTACACCGTCCCCATTATGATATGATATGAGCTCACTATGATATGATTTGATATGGCCAATATGATTTGTTTGGGGGGCGTATGGATGCATCCTAGATATGTTATGATATGATATGTTTTGATATGATATGATATGGTGACTGGGGCTGGGTGCAATCCACTCCTTTCACAAAATATGGGAGCTGATCACTCCAACTGGTACATGAGGACACCCCTCATATTATCGGCTTATTTGAGAGGCATCCCCTCTACATGATTATAATATGCTATGATATGATATGTTATGATATGGGCTCGTGGTGGATGACTGTCCTAACCTTACTCTTGTACCTTATTTATATCTCTTTCATTATGTTTCGTTTGTTCGTTTCCATTTATTATATATATCTGTTCACTGGGCTTTTAAGCTCAGCCGCGTTTCTTTTCCCGCGGCAGGTATCTAAGCTAGGAGCTTTTGGATTATGCTTTGGATGGGATGAGAGTTAGATGGAGCTTTGACCTTAGATGACCACCTTTATCTTATGACTTTGTTTTAGACATGGATTTCCTTTGTATTCGTACCTTTGGATTATTTTTTTTTCTTTTCCGTGAACTTATGTATTTTCAAGTCGTGTTGACTTGACTTTCTCTTATGTATTTATTAAGACTTCCGCTGTGTGTGTTTATGTATGCTTTGATTTGTCGCCATAATGTGATACTTCTACCCTTGTCGGGTTGGGGTGTTACAATTATGGTATCAGAGCCCAGGTTGCGACCTGTAGTACATAAGCATGGCCTGTGAGTCTTATGGACCCTAGGATTTGACCCTTAAGGCTTATGTTTTGACTGGTGAGGTTTTGGGTAGACATTAGGATTCTGTTTCGTCTTTCCTTTCGTGCCTATTTTTCCTATTTTGCTAATCGTTTTCGAAATCATTCAGATGGTGAATACACGACATCAGGAATATAATGGAGGGACCCCTGATTTTAAGGCCATGATAGCAGAAGCTTTGGCCAACGCTCTCCCTAACTTGGTGACTCAGGTCACCAACAATATTCAGAATGGGGCAGGTTCTTCCGGAGGTGGTGGTGCAGGTTCAGGTCCAGGTAGTGGTGGTGGAGGTGCTCCACCAGTTGGTATCCATGTTTGGATTGAGAGGTTTAACAAGCTCAAACCCCTCTCTTTCCGGTCAGCTGCCGTCCCCACTGAGGCAGAAGACTGGATTATCCACATGGAAAAGATGTTTAAGGTTTTGGGTTGTCCAGATGAGTTTAAGACGAGATTGGCTGCATTTAAGTTTGAAGGCGATGCACAGAGTTGGTGGACAGCTTATGCTCAGGCTCAGGAGCAGGGTTTTGAGGAGACTTGTACTTGGGAGGATTTTATGGGTATCTTTTATAAGCAGTACATTCCAGTGGCTGAACAGCAGCGATATGAGCGGGAGTATGGGAACATCCGTCAGGGGGACCGAGAAACGACTGTGGAGTTTATGCAGCGATTTATGAGGCTGGCCAGTTTCGTTGGGCCAGAGATTACGGGAGATGCTTACCGTCAGGCTAAGACATTTAAGTGGGCGTTAAAGAAATGGATATTGGACCGTATCGTGAATACGCATTATGATGATGTGGCGGCGGTTGCGAACGACGCTCGCAACATTGAGATGTTGCATAGTGATGGTAGTGGTTATAATAAGCGTGATAGGGATGGTAACCGGGTGCATTCCAGGGGACAGAGTCAGCAAGGACAGGGTCAGGATTTCAGAGGCCGGCAGGACCAGGCATCCGAGCAGAGAGGTCGACAGGACCATAGGTATGATCAGCGTGGTCGCCAAGACCGGGACAACAGTCAGAGGCGACAGGATTCTCGGGGCTATGATAGACAGGTTTCTGGGAGGAGTGGGTACAACAACAACAACAACAACCCACGTCAGTATCGTGATCAGACTACTCGGGGTGCTCAGTCGGGTTATCAGTCAGGTTCTTCTGGACAGAGGAGGACTAATGAGGTGTTACCTCCTCCACCGCTTTGTCCCACTTGTGGAAAGCCTCATCCGGGGCCATGCCACAAGGCTACCGGGGGTTGCTTTGCTTGTGGGTCTACTGCTCATCGGGTGAAGGACTGCCCACAGGGAAAGCAGGTTGTGCCATCAGGTTCGGGTAGGCCAGCTCCTACTTCTGGTCGGGTTTATTCTCTCACACGTGATCAGGCGGCAGGCACGTCAGGTACCATTACCGGTTATCTTTATATTGGAGATCGTATTGTTTTTGCTTTATTTGACACCGGTGCTACACACTCTATAATATCTAATACGCTTGCCAAGAAAATAAAAGTAACTCCAACACCATTGAATAATCTTATATCCATCTCTACTCCTATGAAAACCCAAGTCACCATCGATTGTGAATATGTAAATTGTCCGCTAAGATTTGATGATTGTGTTCGTCCGGCTAATTTGCTTCCCCTCGATATGATTGATTTTGATATAATTTTGGGTATGGACTGGTTGTCTTCTCATAAGGCCACCATCGACTGTCATGCCAGAAGTGTAAGCTTTGGTGATATCCATCATCCGGACTTTGTTTATCACGGTTCTCAGCCTTTGAAATCTGTTAAACTTATTTCTGCTATGAAAGCGCGGACTCTAATCTCTCATGGTTGCCAAGGGTTTTTGGCCTCTGTTAAAGATACGTCTTCTCAGGGACCTGATGTTAGTAGTGTTCCCATTGTTCGGGAGTTCGCTGATGTCTTTCCCGAAGAGCTTCCTGGTCTTCCTCCCACCAGAGAAGTTGAATTCAGTATTGATCTAGTTCCCGGTGCTGAGCCTATCTCTAAGGCTCCGTACCGAATGGCTCCCGTTGAACTCAAAGAATTGAAAGTACAGTTAGAGGAGTTATTGGAGAACGGTTTTATTCGTCCGAGTGTTTCTCCCTGGGGCGCTCCTGTGCTATTTGTGAAAAAGAAGGATGGTAGTATGCGCCTTTGTATTGATTACCGGGAGCTCAACCGCATTACTATCCGTAACCGCTATCCCCTTCCGCGCATCGACGATTTGTTTGACCAGTTACAAGGGGCAAAGCATTTCTCTAAGATCGATTTGAGATCGGGTTACCATCAGCTTCGTGTGAGGGAACAAGATGTTCCCAAGACTGCTTTTCGCACCCGCTATGGTCATTACGAATTCCTGGTTATGCCTTTCGGCTTGACCAATGCTCCGGCCGTTTTTATGGACCTTATGAACCGGGTTTTTCATGAGTTCCTCGATAAATTTGTCATTGTCTTCATCGATGATATTCTTGTCTATTCGAAATCTAAGGAAGAGCACGAGCAGCATCTTAGGACTGTGTTGGAGATTCTTAGACAGAAGAAGTTGTACGTGAAGTTTTCTAAGTGTGAATTCTGGTTGAGTCAGGTCGCTTTTCTGGGTCACATTGTTTCTGCGGAGGGTATCACTATGGACCCAGCGAAGGTCGAGGCTATCACTAAATGGCCGAGACCTACAAATGTGACCGAGGTGAGAAGTTTTCTGGGGCTCGCTGGTTATTATCGTCGTTTCGTTGAGGGTTTTTCGCGGCTGGCCTTGCCATTGACACAGTTGATGAGAAAAGGGGAGAAATTTGTATGGACTGAGGAGAGGGAAAACAGTTTTGAGGAGCTTAAGCAGAGATTAGTGTCGGCACCTATTCTGACTCTTCCGTCTGGTTCGGGTGGTTTCCAGATCTATAGTGATGCATCTAAAAAGGGTTTGGGTTGCGTTTTAATGCAGCACGGAAAAGTCATCGCCTATGCTTCGAGGCAACTGAAGCCGTATGAAGAGAATTATCCGACGCACGATTTGGAATTGGCTGCAGTGGTTTTCGCTCTTAAAATATGGCGGCATTATCTATACGGCGAGTCATGTGACATTTTCACCGACCACAAAAGCCTTAAATATATTTTCACGCAGAAGGAACTAAATATGAGACAAAGGCGATGGTTGGAGCTCCTGAAAGATTACGACACCCACATCCAGTTTCATCCCGGCAAGGCAAATGTTGTTGCCGACGCTCTTAGCCGGAAGTCGGGCATGGTTTCTAGTCTGAAATTTGAGCCTCGGATTCTAAACGATTTAGAGATTCTTGATGTTGAGCTTTGTGTTCGGGGTTGTGACGGTTATTGGGCGAGCCTAAAGGTTGAGTCCAATCTCATCCTACGGATTAAAGAAGCCCAGAAAGATGACGGGGAACTTTGGGCTATTATGCAGAATGTAGAAGATGGGAAACAATCTGAGTTTCGGGTCGATGAGTTCGGTGTGGTATGGTTCGAGGATCGCCTTTGTGTTCCTAACGATCCTGATTTGCGAGAGGCTGTTTTGTCAGAGGCGCATAGTTCTCCCTTTACTATACATCCGGGTTCCACCAAGATGTACCGAGACCTTAAACAGCATTTCTGGTGGAACGGTATGAAACATGATGTGGCTTCTTATGTGGCTAAGTGCTTGACCTGCCAGCAAGTCAAGATAGAGCATCAGAGAGCTAGTGGGTTGCTGCAGCCGCTAGATATTCCGACCTGGAAGTGGGAGGAAATTTCTATGGATTTCGTATCGGGTTTGCCACTTACCAGAAAGAAACATGATGCGATTTGGGTGGTCGTCGATCCCCTTTTTAATTTTCCCGGGATTTCTTTTTTTTGTATGTTGATGATAAGGCTCCTTCTCCGACAATCCCGCGGTCTAGTGCCGATACATAACTTCATTTTTTTCCAAATTTATTATTTCCGTCCTTCGCTTTTGTCACGGCGTACACTCTAGAGCAACCTCCTCGTTTGAGTACTTCTAAATTCATTTTGTAAAGTCTCTCAAAATCTTGCGGGTTACTCCACGTGGTGCCCGACGTGGTCTCCGATTTAGTTTTTTTCACAGGACGTGGTTTGCCGGGGGAACGTGGTCTTGGATCATCTTTGTATAGGTCGTAAATATGGTGAAATCAACCGGGATCAACGGGTTTCGGACGCATCCCACTTGAGGTGTTTTCTCAAGATTTTCGGCCCATCTTGAGTAAACCCTTCTCTTTTGACTCGTCCTTAAACGAACTCCTACAAGGATTCAAAAGAACCAACTTCGTTTTCAGCACTTAATTCAAACGTTTTAAACGTATGTAGATAGCTTTGAATTTTTGGGCAATTACTGTTCAACAATATCCACTTCCCGTAATCATATCCTTAGTTCATTTGTGTTGAGAATATTTGTTGAACTCATTAAGAACCTTAAACCAAGATTATGTCTCATCTTGATCATTCCAACTTGTTTATATACCCTCGGAAACCGCAAACATAACACTCGGCTAATTGCACTTCCTCTTTGGGCGTCCAACAAGTGAGAATCTAGAAAGAACATTACGACTCCATTTTTTCCATAACAAAGGGAAAGTTAACAATAATTTGATACTTTGGTATCCATTTAATACCTTGCACATGTTAGACCCGTATCCCTTTTATGAGTAGACCCCACCTTAGATGGAATATGTTAAGGACTTATGTGATTAGTTGTAAACAAGGTTATGTGGAAGTCAAACCCGATAGTCAAACTAATATCAAAGTATGAGTAATGTGGCTATATAATTTTATGATGTATGAACTAAAGGGACCTAGTTTGCCAAGTGTTAATTATATGTTATAAGTTAGTTGTGACTAAAATAGGATAAAAGGGACTTAAGGGACTAATTATGTCAAAAGGCCAAAGTCTACATGTAAACCCTAAAAATATAAAACATGTAAAATGACCAAAATGCCCCTGCACAGTTTAAAAATTAATTAAAAGCTTATAAAGTATCAAATAAATCCCAAACTTCTGCAATGCATAATTATGATCTCAAAAAATTTTTAAAACAATTTCATTTAACATTTATACAAGCTAAAAAATTACCAAATACCCCTATTGGCCGAATGGAATTATAAGTAAATATTATGTTATTTAAAATGGTTTAAAATATGTTAAATATGGAAATTTTTGAAATCAAATCAATCAAATAAATTATCCTAACTATATTTCCGAAATTTTGGGCTGTAACCCTCCCCTATTGCTTGCCTAATCCCTTTTAAATCAATCAACTCATTTTCTTTCTTAAAAACCCTAATTGCCCGCCTAAACAAAAACACAAAATAATTCTCCCATCCTTCATCCGAATTTCTGGAGGTGCAAGCACATTTTTCTGGTGTTAGTCGTGGTCCAAGGAAGTGTAGGAAAATTGGGTTTTGGTCTTGGTTTCTCCATAGTTCTATCGCTAGCAATTATTTTGTATTCGATAGGTAATATTTCAAATCAATTCCCTGCGACCTTTCTAAAATCCTTTAATCATTTTTCTCATGTTCCTCACGTCATATATACTCTGTGAAAAAATGTCCCTAAGGTTGTGGAGGCTGTGGATTGATCGCTAGGGAATTTTGGTCCAAAAACCCACTCGCCAAGGTGTAATTTCTCTCTGTCTCATCCACACGTTAAATCCTTGATTTGGTATTTTTCCTATGATCCTTTGGTCTCATATAACTCAGATAAAATGCTCAATTCGATCCATGCACACCTTATGAATTATTTGTGAATTAAATATGAAAAACGTGTTTAAATCCAAAATAATTGAATCCGAATTTTGGGGCTTCTTATTTATTTTATTTGGACTCCACATGATCATAATAATCTGAGAAAATTGCTACTTCGAATTATTGGGGCCTAATCGAATTATTTTTGGATTTATTTAGTTTACCGATTTAAAGGAAATTAAAGAAAAAGAAATAACATGTAATTCGGTTAGGGTTTGGATTTTAGGGTTTGTTTCTTGGTTAATAAATGATGTTGTAATGATGAAATAATGATTGGGTAATTATTTGTATTTTTAGGGTTAGGGTTTGATTATATAAGTGTTATACGATTTGATTTAAAATGTGTTAGGGGTGTTTTGTAACTTTTGAAACTTAAGGGTTATTTTTAGAATTATTTTGGCGCTGTGAACATTTCGAATAAATATAGTTGAGGGCCCCATGTGTAATTTTTACATTTAAAGGGTTAAAATGTTTATTAGATAAAAGGTAAATCGATTTTGAAAAATATTAAATAGAGGGACTAAACATGTAAATTCTGGAAGTTGGGGTCGAATGGAGTAATAAAATATATTCAGGGGGTTATGTGTAATTTTGGCAATTTAATGGTTTATATAGTAATTATTTATAATTAAAAAGTTGAAATTGTATTAAGGGACTAAATATGAAACTTTGATAACTTGAGGGACTTGATGTGTAAATTATGAATACTTAAGGGTAGATTCGTATAATATGATAAAATAAGTGATCATTGTGTAATTTTGATAAACTAAGGGTTTAATGTGTAATTATGGATAATATAAGGTTTAAAATGTAAATTATATAACTTAAGGGTGTAAAGTGTAAAATTGAGAATTTGAGGGGCTGAATTGTATACTTGATAAATATGGATTCAAAACAGATTACTTGGGATATTTTCATATTGAACTTTAACTTTGATATAATTACATTTAAAATCCTAATTTATGTAAAGTTGTCATAAGTAACCCTAAACTTTTGTTACTTGTTAAATACACCCTAAAGCCATAATATAATTTAATAACAACTTAACCTAATGAAATTATGGAAATCTTACTAATTATGGAAACTTTCTAATTATGGAAACTTTCTAAAAATAGAAACTTACTAAATATGGAAACCTGCTAAAAATGGAAAGTTACTTAAAATGGAAAGGGTTGTAATTCTTTCTACCCCTCTAGGTGTGAAGAAGGAGAGGACCTGATCTTTTCATCTTATTCATTCTGGTTGTGTTTGCTTTTGGAATAAGGTACAGATATTCTGCCCTTTTTAATAAGGTGCCTTCGACCTCTTGATTGCTGATTTGAACCTATGATATGGACCTTTGGCATTTGAACTTTGGCATTTGGACCTTTGGCATTTGAACCTTTGGCATTTGAACCTTTGGCATTGAACCTTTGACATATGAACCTTTGATATGAACTTTGAGATTCGAACTATGACTATATGAACTTTTGCTTTGATATGAATCTTTGACCTTTGACCCCAGTTTGATACCCGAGCCAAATATGTTTCCTAGCCATGAAGGTAACATGGCCATGTCATTGATGCACCAGTGGCATGACTCTAGTGTACTCGAGTGATGTTGTACACCGTCCCATTATGATATGATATGAGCTCACTATGATATGATTTGATATGGCCAATATGATTTGTTTGGGGGGCGTATGGATGCATCCTAGATATGTTATGATATGATATGTTTTGATATGATATGATATGGTGACTGGGGCTGGGTGCAATCCACTCCTTTCACAAAATATGGGAGCTGATCACTCCAACTGGTACATGAGGACACCCCTCATATTATCGGCTTATTTGAGAGGCATCCCCTCTACATGATTATAATATGCTATGATATGATATGTTATGATATGGGCTCGTGGTGGATGACTGTCCTAACCTTACTCTTGTACCTTATTTATATCTCTTTCATTATGTTTCGTTTGTTCGTTTCCATTTATTATATATATCTGTTCACTGGGCTTTTAAGCTCAGCCGCGTTTCTTTTCCCGCGGCAGGTATCTAAGCTAGGAGCTTTTGGATTATGCTTTGGATGGGATGAGAGTTAGATGGAGCTTTGACCTTAGATGACCACCTTTATCTTATGACTTTGTTTTAGACATGGATTTCCTTTGTATTCGTACCTTTGGATTATTTTTTTTTCCTTTCCGTGAACTTATGTATTTTCAAGTCGTGTTGACTTGACTTTCTCTTATGTATTTATTAAGACTTCCGCTGTGTGTGTTTATGTATGCTTTGATTTGTCGCCATAATGTGATACTTCTACCCTTGTCGGGTTGGGGTGTTACAATTATGGTATCAGAGCCCAGGTTGCGACCTGTAGTACATAAGCATGGCCTGTGAGTCTTATGGACCCTAGGATTTGACCCTTCAGGCTTATGTTTTGACTGGTGAGGTTTTGGGTAGACATTAGGATTCTGTTTCGTCTTTCCTTTCGTGCCTATTTTTCCTATTTTGCTAATCGTTTTCGAAATCATTCAGATGGTGAATACACGACATCAGGAATATAATGGAGGGACCCCTGATTTTAAGGCCATGATAGCAGAAGCTTTGGCCAACGCTCTCCCTAACTTGGTGACTCAGGTCACCAACAATATTCAGAATGGGGCAGGTTCTTCCGGAGGTGGTGGTGCAGGTTCAGGTCCAGTAGTGGTGGTGGAGGTGCTCCACCAGTTGGTATCCATGTTTGGATTGAGAGGTTTAACAAGCTCAACCCCTCTCTTTCCGGTCAGCTGCCGTCCCCACTGAGGCAGAAGACTGGATTATCCACATGGAAAAGATGTTTAAGGTTTTGGGTTGTCCAGATGAGTTTAAGACGAGATTGGCTGCATTTAAGTTTGAAGGCGATGCACAGAGTTGGTGGACAGCTTATGCTCAGGCTCAGGAGCAGGGTTTTGAGGAGACTTGTACTTGGGAGGATTTTATGGGTATCTTTTATAAGCAGTACATTCCAGTGGCTGAACAGCAGCGATATGAGCGAGGAGTATGGGAACATCCGTCAGGGGGACCGAGAAACGACTGTGGAGTTTATGCAGCGATTTATGAGGCTGGCCAGTTTCGTTGGGCCAGAGATTACGGGAGATGCTTACCGTCAGGCTAAGACATTTAAGTGGGCGTTAAAGAAATGGATATTGGACCGTATCGTGAATACGCATTATGATGATGTGGCGGCGGTTGCGAACGACGCTCGCAACATTGAGATGTTGCATAGTGATGGTAGTGGTTATAATAAGCGTGATAGGGATGGTAACCGGGTGCATTCCAGGGGACAGAGTCAGCAAGGACAGGGTCAGGATTTCAGAGGTCGGCAGGACCAGGCATCCGAGCAGAGAGGTCGACAGGACCATAGGTATGATCAGCGTGGTCGCCAAGACCGGGACAACAGTCAGAGGCGACAGGATTCTCGGGGCTATGATAGACAGGTTTCTGGGAGGAGTGGGTACAACAACAACAACAACAACCCACGTCAGTATCGTGATCAGACTACTCGGGGTGCTCAGTCGGGTTATCAGTCAGGTTCTTCTGGACAGAGGAGGACTAATGAGGTGTTACCTCCTCCACCGCTTTGTCCCACTTGTGGAAAGCCTCATCCGGGGCCATGCCACAAGGCTACCGGGGGTTGCTTTGCTTGTGGGTCTACTGCTCATCGGGTGAAGGACTGCCCACAGGGAAAGCAGGTTGTGCCATCAGGTTCGGGTAGGCCAGCTCCTACTTCTGGTCGGGTTTATTCTCTCACACGTGATCAGGCGGCAGGCACGTCAGGTACCATTACCGGTTATCTTTATATTGGAGATCGTATTGTTTTTGCTTTATTTGACACCGGTGCTACACACTCTATAATATCTAATACGCTTGCCAAGAAAATAAAAGTAACTCCAACACCATTGAATAATCTTATATCCATCTCTACTCCTATGAAAACCCAAGTCACCATCGATTGTGAATATGTAAATTGTCCGCTAAGATTTGATGATTGTGTTCGTCCGGCTAATTTGCTTCCCTCGATATGATTGATTTTGATATAATTTTGGGTATGGACTGGTTGTCTTCTCATAAGGCCACCATCGACTGTCATGCCAGAAGTGTAAGCTTTGGTGATATCCATCGTCCGGACTTTGTTTATCACGGTTCTCAGCCTTTGAAATCTGTTAAACTTATTTCTGCTATGAAAGCGCGGACTCTAATCTCTCATGGTTGCCAAGGGTTTTTGGCCTCTGTTAAAGATACGTCTTCTCAGGGACCTGATGTTAGTAGTGTTCCCATTGTTCGGGAGTTCGCTGATGTCTTTCCCGAAGAGCTTCCTGGTCTTCCTCCCACCAGAGAAGTTGAATTCAGTATTGATCTAGTTCCCGGTGCTGAGCCTATCTCTAAGGCTCCGTACCGAATGGCTCCCGTTGAACTCAAAGAATTGAAAGTACAGTTAGAGGAGTTATTGGAGAACGGTTTTATTCGTCCGAGTGTTTCTCCCTGGGGCGCTCCTGTGCTATTTGTGAAAAAGAAGGATGGTAGTATGCGCCTTTGTATTGATTACCGGGAGCTCAACCGCATTACTATCCGTAACCGCTATCCCCTTCCGCGCATCGACGATTTGTTTGACCAGTTACAAGGGGCAAAGCATTTCTCTAAGATCGATTTGAGATCGGGTTACCATCAGCTTCGTGTGAGGGAACAAGATGTTCCCAAGACTGCTTTTCGCACCCGCTATGGTCATTACGAATTCCTGGTTATGCCTTTCGGCTTGACCAATGCTCCGGCCGTTTTTATGGACCTTATGAACCGGGTTTTTCATGAGTTCCTCGATAAATTTGTCATTGTCTTCATCGATGATATTCTTGTCTATTCGAAATCTAAGGAAGAGCACGAGCAGCATCTTCGGACTGTGTTGGAGATTCTTAGACAGAAGAAGTTGTACGCGAAGTTTTCTAAGTGTGAATTCTGGTTGAGTCAGGTCGCTTTTCTGGGTCACATTGTTTCTGCGGAGGGTATCACTATGGACCCAGCGAAGGTCGAGGCTATCACTAAATGGCCGAGACCTACAAATGTGACCGAGGTGAGAAGTTTTCTGGGCTCGCTGGTTATTATCGTCGTTTCGTTGAGGGTTTTTCGCGGCTGGCCTTGCCATTGACACAGTTGATGAGAAAAGGGGAGAAATTTGTATGGACTGAGGAGAGGGAAAACAGTTTTGAGGAGCTTAAGCAGAGATTAGTGTCGGCACCTATTCTGACTCTTCCGTCTGGTTCGGGTGGTTTCCAGATCTATAGTGATGCGTCTAAAAAGGGTTTGGGTTGCGTTTTAATGCAGCACGGAAAAGTCATCGCCTATGCTTCGAGGCAACTGAAGCCGTATGAAGAGAATTATCCGACGCACGATTTGGAATTGGCTGCAGTGGTTTTCGCTCTTAAAATATGGCGGCATTATCTATACGGCGAGTCATGTGACATTTTCACCGACCACAAAAGCCTTAAATATATTTTCACGCAGAAGGAACTAAATATGAGACAAAGGCGATGGTTGGAGCTCCTGAAAGATTACGACACCCACATCCAGTTTCATCCCGGCAAGGCAAATGTTGTTGCCGACGCTCTTAGCCGGAAGTCGGGCATGGTTTCTAGTCTGAAATTTGAGCCTCGGATTCTAAACGATTTAGAGATTCTTGATGTTGAGCTTTGTGTTCGGGGTTGTGACGGTTATTGGGCGAGCCTAAAGGTTGAGTCCAATCTCATCCTACGGATTAAAGAAGCCCAGAAAGATGACGGGGAACTTTGGGCTATTATGCAGAATGTAGAAGATGGGAAACAATCTGAGTTTCGGGTCGATGAGTTCGGTGTGGTATGGTTCGAGGATCGCCTTTGTGTTCCTAACGATCCTGATTTGCGAGAGGCTGTTTTGTCAGAGGCGCATAGTTCTCCCTTTACTATACATCCGGGTTCCACCAAGATGTACCGAGACCTTAAACAGCATTTCTGGTGGAACGGTATGAAACATGATGTGGCTTCTTATGTGGCTAAGTGCTTGACCTGCCAGCAAGTCAAGATAGAGCATCAGAGAGCTAGTGGGTTGCTGCAGCCGCTAGATATTCCGACCTGGAAGTGGGAGGAAATTTCTATGGATTTCGTATCGGGTTTGCCACTTACCAGAAAGAAACATGATGCGATTTGGGTGGTCGTCGATCGACTAACCAAGTCGGCTCATTTTCTACCGATTCGTATGGATTATCGGGTTCCTAGATTGGCAGAGATTTTTGAGCAGGAAATCGTTAGACTCCACGGTATGCCTACGGCTATTATTTCAGATAGGGATCCACGGTTTACTTCACGATTTTGGAAAGGGCTACATAAGGCTTGGGGTGCACGACTCAAGTTCAGTACAGCTTTCCACCCTCAAACAGATGGTTAGTCAGAGCGGACCATCCAGACATTGGAGGACATGCTGAGGGCATGTGCGTTAGAGTGGACGGGTAATTGGGACGAGTATCTTTGTTTAGTAGAGTTCGCTTATAACAACAGCTGGCATGCTAGTATTCGGATGGCTCCTTTCGAGATGTTGTACGGACGGAAATGTAGAGCACCCGTTTGTTGGAACGAGGTGGGAGAGCGTGCTATTGAGGGTCCGGAGTTGGTTCAGATCACGAATGAGAAGGTAGATGTTGCTAGGGAGAAGTTGAAGGAAGCTAGGGCTCGTCAGAAAAGTTATGCGGATAAGCACCGTCGTGATTTGGAGTTTCAGGTTGGCGATCGGGTTTTCCTTAAGGTTTCACCGTTTCGGGGAGTCAAGCGTTTTGGAATCAAGGGCAAGCTGAGTCCTCGATTCATCGGGCCATTCGAGATCCTGGAACGTATTGGAGAGGTTTCCTACCGTTTAGCTCTACCTCCCCAGCTTTCGCATGTGCATGATGTATTCCATGTATCTCTCCTACGGGGATACAACTATCATCCTCTTCATGTGGTATCTTATCCTCTCGATCAGATTCAGCCGGATATGTCTCTTCCGGAGGAGCCGGAAGCGGTTCTGGATCGCCAAGAGCGAGTTATGAGACGTAAAGTCATTCCATTCGTTAAGATTCTTTGGCGGAACCACCCAGAGCGGGAAGCTACCTGGGAGACCGAGGAGTCTATTCGAGCTAGTTATCCTCATTTTGTATTCTGATCTGGTATGTCTCTATTTTGTTTCCGTTCCATTTCAGTTCTACTTCCTTGCAAATTTCGAGGACGAAAATTTTCATTTAGAGGGGAAGAGTTGTAAAACCCTAAAAATATAAAACATGTAAAATGACCAAAATGCCCCTGCAAGTTTAAAAATTAATTAAAAGCTTATAAAGTATCAAATAAATCCCAAACTTCTGGCAATGCATAAGTTATGATCCCAAATAATTTTAACAACTTCATTTAACATTTATACAAGCTAAAAAATTACCAAAATACCCCTATGTGGCCGAATGGAATTATAAGTAAATATTATGTTATTTAAAATGGTTTAAAATATGTTAAATATGGAAATTTTGAAATCAAATCAATCAAATAAATTATCCTAACTATATTTCCGAAATTTTGGGCTGTAACCCTCCCCTATTGCTCGGCCTAATCCCTTTTAAATCAATCAACTCATTTTCTTTCTTAAAAACCCTAATTGCCGCCTAGAACAAAAACACAAAATAATTCTCCCATCCTTCATCTGAATTTTTGGAGGTGCAAGCACATTTTTCTGGTGTTAGTCGTGGTCCAAGGAAGTGTAGGAAAATTGGTTTTGGTCGTGGTTCTCCATAGTTCGATTGCTAGCAATTATTTTGCATTCGATAGGTAATATTTCAAATCAATTCATGCGACCTTTCTAAAATCCTTTAATCATTTTTCTCATGTTCCTCACGTCAATAATACTCTGTGAAAAATGTCCCTAAGGTTGTGGAGGCTGTGGATCGATCGCTAGGAATTTTTGGTCCAAAAACCCACTCGCCAAGGTGTAAATTTCTCTCTGCTCATCCACACGTTAAATCCTTGATTTGGTATTTTTCCTATGATCCTTTGGTCTCATATAACTTAGATAAAATGCTCAATTCGATCCATGCACAACTTATGAATTATTTGTGAATTAAATATGAAAAACGTGTTTAAATCCAAAATAATTGAATCCGAATTTTGGGGCTTCTTATTTATTTTATTTGGACTCCACATGATCATAATAATCTGAGAAAAATGCTACTTCGAATTATTGGGGCCTAATCGAATTATTTTTGGATTTATTTAGTTTACCGATTTAAAAGAAATTAAGAAGAAAAAGAAATAACATGTAATTCGGTTAGGGTTTGGATTTTAGGGTTTGTTCTTGGTTAATAAATGATGTTGTAATGATGAAATAATGATTGGGTAATTATTTGTATTTTTAGGGTTAGGGTTTGATTATATAAAGTGTTATACGATTTGATTTAAAATGTTAGGGGGTGTTTTGTAACTTTTGAAACTTAAGGGTTATTTTTAGAACTTATTTTGGGCTGTGAACATTTCAAATAAAATATAAGTTGAGGGCCCCATGTGTAATTTTTACATTTAAAAGGGTTAAAATGTTTATTAGATAAAAGGTAAATTGATTTTTGAAAATAATTAAATAGAGGGACTAAACATGTAAATTCTGGAAAGTTGGGGTCGAATGGAGTAATAAAATATATTCAGGGGGTTATGTGTAATTTTGGTAATTTAATGGTTTAATATGTAATTATTTATAATTAAAAAGTTGAAATTGTAATTAAGGGACTAAATATGAAACTTTGATAACTTGAGGGACTTGATGTGTAAATTATGAATACTTAAGGGTAGATTCGTATAATATGATAAAATAAGTGATCATTGTGTAATTTTGATAAACTAAGGGTTTAATGTGTAATTATGGATAATATAAGGTTTAAAATGTAAATTATATAACTTAAGGGTGTAAAGTGTAAAATTGAGAAATTTGAGGGGCTGAATTGTTAACTTGATAAATATGGATTCAAAACAGATTACTAGGGATATTTTCATATTTGAACTTTAACTTTGATATAATTACATTTAAAACCCTAATTTATGTAAAGTTGTCATAAGTAACCCTAAACTTTTGTTACTTGTTAAAATACACCCTAAAGCCATAATATGATTTAATAACAACTTAACCTAAATGAAATTATGGAAATCTTACTAATTATGGAAACTTTCTAATTATGGAAACTTTCTAAAAATAGAAACTTACTAAATATGGAAACCTGCTAAAAATGGAAAGTTACTTAAAATGGAAAGGGTTGTAATTCGTTTCTACCCCTCTAGGTGTGAAGAAGGAGAGGACCTGATCTTTTCATCTTATTCATTCTGGTTGTGTTTGCTTTTGGAATAAGGTACAGATATTCTGCCCTTTTTAATAAGGTACCTTCGACCTCTTGATTGCTGATTTGAACCTATGATATGGACCTTTGGCATTTGAACCTTTGGCATTTGGACCTTTGGCATTTGAACCTTTGGCATTTGAACCTTTGGCATTGAACCTTTGACATATGAACCTTTGATATGAACTTTGAGATTCGAACTATGACTATATGAACTTTTGCTTTGATATGAATCTTTGACCTTTGACCCCAGTTTGATACCCGAGCCAAATATGTTTTCCTAGCCATGAAGGTAACATGGCCATGTCATTGATGCACCAGTGGCATGACTCTAGTGTACTCGAGTGATGTTGTACACCGTCCCCATTATGATATGATATGAGCTCACTATGATATGATTTGATATGGCCAATATGATTTGTTTGGGGGGCGTATGGATGCATCCTAGATATGTTATGATATGATATGTTTTGATATGATATGATATGGTGACTGGGGCTGGGTGAAATCCACTCCTTTCACAAAATATGGGAGCTGATCACTCCAACTGGTACATGAGGACACCCCTCATATTATCGGCTTATTTGAGAGGCATCCCCTCTGCATGATTATGATATGCTATGATATGATATGTTATGATATGGGCTCGTGGTGGATAACTGTCCTAACCTTACTCTTGTACCTTATTTATATCTCTTTCATTATGTTTCGTTTGTTCGTTTCCGTTTATTATATATATCTGTTCACTGGGCTTTTAAGCTCAGCCGCATTTCTTTTCCCGCGGCAGGTATCTAAGCTAGGAGCTTTTGGATTATGCTTTGGATGGGATGAGAGTTAGATGGAGCTTTGACCTTTGATGACCACCTTTATCTTATGACTTTGTTTTAGACATGGATTTCCTTTGTATTCGTACCTTTGGATTATTTTTTTTTCTTTTCCGTGAACTTATGTATTTTCAAGTCGTGTTGACTTGACTTTCTCTTATGTGTTTATTAAGACTTCCGCTGTGTGTGTTTATGTATGCTTTGATTTGTCGCCATAATGTGATACTTCTACCCTTGTCGGGTTGGGGTGTTACACTACACCTAACTATTATATCTAGGATAATCTAGAGATATCCACAATTATTGAGAAGGTGTGAAGACCGGATTTTAGAGAGAAGATAGAGAGGGAAAAAGTGAGATGGTGATCTAGAGAATATGAAGATGATCAAGTCCTAAGTGCTTATGGCCTTCCTTAGCTATGATCTTATGCAAGTAAGTACCTATGTTCTTGATATTAGTGGAGTTTAAGATTATGAGTAAAGTGGGGTTTTATCATATGATCAAGATATGATAATATGATGATATGATTGGGAAAATGAGTGTATTTAATGGGTTTTGTTAACCCTTGTTATATTATTAATTGTTATGTTGTTAGGTTTTGGTTATGGTAGAGGATGATGATGATGATGGAAGATTATGATGATGATGATGTTCTTGGTATTGTTTAGCTTGGACTAAGGTAAGTAAAATGATGATGGCATGTATTATATGGATGTCTAACATGTATGTGTTATGTATATTTTGCGGTTAGTGATAAGAGATTTGATATGTGCGTATATGCTAGGATTAATATATCTAAGTGGTGAGTTTGGTTGTGATGGTAAGTTGATGGTAGGTGTTTATGCAAGAATTAGAGAGTGGAGTAGCTAAGTAAGTGTTTGGAGATATGTGATGCTTATGTGTTTGATTGAAGTATGATGGTATGTGATTATCGTTTTACTTACTAAGCGTAAGCTTATTCTTTTAGTTGTCAATGTTTTGTAGGTTAATGGCGATGATGATAACTTGGCTTGGATTATAGCTTAAGGATATGGAAGCGGTTGGAAGGTAGTGAATGATAGGAGCTAGGTAGAATACCGAGCTCGAGTCAAAGTTGTACCCCCGAGAATCTCTTTTATGAGTCGTTTATTGTGTGTCAAAGTCGTGAAATAGTTTGGTGGTCTAACGAGGTGTCAAAGTGTTTATTATGTGTTTGTAGTCAATGTTTAAAGGGGCGTTTGGTAAAGGTGAGAATGTACCCATTTTGGGATGTAAACGGGTCAAGTGTCGTTGGAACACGTTTGATATGTTAACTAATTGATGTTGGTCAAGTTTGGTGTAATACGGAAGTTGTATAAGTGGTTTGTTGTGAAAATGGGTCAAAAGGGGTTTACGCATAACCCGTCAGTTTAGGATCCACTTTTAGGTCCCAAAGTCTGAACCTTAGTGTGGATCCTCCTAGGATCTACTTTTAGGTTCAAAATGGTGATCCTTGATGTGGATCAAGCCTTAAGTCTAGGATCTACCTTTAGGTTCCAAAGTATGGACCTTAGTGTGGATCCTTGGTTTTCAGTTTGGGATCTACCTTTAGGTTCCAAAGTATGGACCTTAGTGTGGATCCTTGGTTTCAGTTGGGATCTACCTTTAGGTTCCAAAGTATGGACTTAGTGTGGATCCTTGGTTTCAGTTTGGGATCTACTTTTAGGTTCCAAGATATGAATCTAAGTGTGGATCCAGTTTAGTCATCTTGGTTATGTTCAAGGATTTTGTAAACGGTCAAAAGGGTCGAAAGTAATGGTAAAGCGTTTTCCGTGTGTAAAGTTCAAAATTTTTGGTCAAAGTGGTCAAGGGGCGTTACAACTTGGTATCAGAGCTTCGGTTTAAGTGAATTAGGTTTCCTTTAGGTTGCCTAGACTTAAACCACTCGTAGACGCGTTAAGTTTAAGTTTAAGAAAGACGGGTAAATATTTTGTAAGTTATAGGATATGAATGTTGAGTTTTGAAACGAATTATGTGATTGCTATACGGGTATAATGATGGGGACTTATGGATATGTTTTATGTGATTTATATTGTGGAAGATTTGATGTGTGAGTGATAAGATTACCGTGCACCTCGGGTTGTATCGGTAATCATTATATGATTATGAGAATGTAGCAAAATATAGAAGTAATGAATTAGACGAGGAAGAATAGATGCCTTAGATGTGCGATGTGAAAGTGCTTATAGCAATAGTGGGATTAGGATTTGGTTGGATATAAAGTGAATATTAAGAATGTGGACTTACTAATGGTAGAATTAATAAGTTGAACTCGAGTCTTTGAATTTTTAAGTTATGAGATGGAATACGTGATATGTTGTGTGAGCGTAAGGTGTTGAGAGTTGTTCATGTTTATAGTATTAGTGTGTGTGTAATGTAAGTCCATGACGGACTAGACGTGCTTAAATGATAGATTATCGTACACTTGGATATTGTCGATGATTATGTGATTGGGTGTTATAGTAGTTTAGCGAAGGCGAATGGGTTTAATAAGTTGTGTGGTGGTTTATAGGAAATGTGACTAATAAGGAAAGTGCACGGCTTGTGAGCTAGGAATGACCAAAGTATGGTATTATGAGTAGTTATACTTAGTGTGATGATCATTAATGAGGTATTAGAGGCGGGTTAGTGGAAAGTCAAAGTATTAGGAGTGTCATTATGAACGTGTGGTAACTTTGAATGTGTGTGGTGAAGAAATGATATAAATTTATACATAATAAGTCCGTAATGAACTTAGAAAAGTTATAAAATGAGAAAAGGCATAGTGATTGAGAAAATGATGAAATAGAGCGAAATTTCTTAAGAACTAATAGCTATAATGAGATGGGCACGTACAAGGTTAAGGTATTACCATGAAAATAATTATATTATGGCTAAGGCGATTAGCTGTAATTATTAATAAATAATGAACGTGTTGTAGTTGATGATCGATGTAAGGTCTACATGAAAAGGAAGCGAGTGAGACTAAACAAAGAGAGAAAAGATATGAGAATAAAAATGTCAGGGATTATAAATGTAAGAAAGAATGAGAGGAGTGTGTATGAGATAAAGGCGTTGTCTTGAAAATATCATATTACGGCTAAGGCGATTAGCTGTAATCATTATAATGAAAGCATGTGTTATGGTTGGCAAAATGTGTGAAGTTTAGATGTAAATGAGATGAGTAGACTAAAATGCAATGTAAGAATGTGAAAACGATTAAGGTGGGCTAATAATGCAAGAGGTAATTAAGAGTGAAAACACATAGAAGTGTGTAAATATAATAAGCAGTCTCATATGCTCTATGCGCTTGCATTTCACTAAAATAAATGAATGTAATTATATGTGTGTTAACATGTTAATGGCCTGGATCCGATGTTAAAAATGTGAAAGTGGTAAAGTGATGAATGTTAATGATCCTTCGGGATGAATGTTAAATGTGGTATCCCTCGGGATGACCAAGTAAAGGAATGTTAAGGAATCCTTCGGGATGAATGTTAAAGATCCTTCGGGATGAAAAGTATTGCCTTTATCGGTAAATGGGGTTGCCTATATCATTGGCAAATAAAATATCCCCGTAATGATTGTGTTAATGATACGGATCCAAGTCTAAAAAGAAAAATATGAAGTATAAACATGATGAAATAATAAAAGTTAAATTTGGAAATAGGAGTAGTAGTATTATGTCGGGAGTACATAACCATGAGTTTATATTTCTTGATTTACATCGATTGGGACGCCTCTCCATGTAAATGAGGAATTATAAACGAGTGGGCTATGTGTTGCCGACACGACACGAGTAGGGTTAGAGAAGTAGAAAGCGGGAGTTTAAAATTAGTTAGAAATTATAAGGACTAAGATAGGAGGATTAGAATTAGAGCATGGTTTTTAATGGAGACTTAGGAGAACCTTGATGAGATAAAGAATTGTAGTGATGATATAATGTGCCTTGCGGCGTGGTACAAAATATGATGAATGAAAATAATGGAACGTGAACGTATTAGTCGAGTGTGATTAGGTAAAGTCAAATAGTACGAGTTCTTAAGTATCAAGTAGTCAAAGGATGAGGGTAGGGGATAAAGCGAGTGAGATGGTGATGTGACGGTAATAGGGCGGATTAGAATGATGATTGGCGATAATAAGTAAGTCTTGTATTATGCAAAATCTAAGCAAGAGTTGTGTGGTATAGAAGTAAGCGGGGGTAATGTGGATTAGGGCATGTGATATGCTATAGTGTGCATAGAGTTGCAAGATTTCTTAGATCGTTGCACTAGATAAACTAGGAGTTAATGTGCTAGGAATGAGATGAGTTATGTGACTAAGTGCAGGATAGTAAAGAATGATAGATTTCGGGGACGAAATCTAAATAAGGGGGTAGAATTGTTAGACCCGTATCCCGGTTATGAGTAGACCCCACCTTAGATGGAATATGTTAAGGACTTATGTGATTAGTTGGTCAACAATGGTTATGTGGAAGTCAAACCCGATAGTCAAACTAATAGTCAAAGTATGACTAATGTGGCTATATAAGTTATGATGTATGAACTAAAGGGACCTAGTTTGCCAAGTGTTAATTATATGTTATAAGTTAGTTGTGACTAAAATAGGATAAAAAGGGACTTGAGGGACTAATTATGTCAAAAGGCCAAAGTCTACACCTAACTATTATATCTAGGATAATCTAGAGATATCCACAATTATTGAGAAGGTGTGAAGACCGGATTTTAGAGAGAAGATAGAGAGGGAAAAAGTGAGATGGTGATCTAGAGAAGATGAAGATGATCAAGTCCTAAGTGCTTATGGCCTTCCTTAGCTATGATCTTATGCAAGTAAGTACCTATGTTCTTGATATTAGTGGAGTTAAAGATTATGAGTAAAGTGGGTTTTTATCATATGATCATATGATGATATGATTGGGAAAATGAGTGTATTTAATGGGTTTTGTTAACCCTTGTTATATTATTAATTGTTATGTTGTTAGGTTTTGGTTATGGTAGAGGATGATGATGATGATGGAAGATTATGATGATGATGATGTTCTTGGTATTGTTTAGCTTGGACTAAGGTAAGTAAAATGATGATGGCATGTATTATATGGATGTCTAACATGTATGTGTTATGTATGTTTTGTGGTTAGTGATAAGAGATTTGATATGTGCTTATATGCTAGGATGAATATGATCTAAGTGGTGAGTTTGGTTGTGATGGTAAGTTGATGGTAGGTGTTTATGCAAGAATTAGAGAGTGGAGTAGCTAAGTAAGTGTTTGGAGATATGTGATGCTTATGTGTTTGATTGAAGTATGATGGTATGTGATTATCGTTTTACTTACTAAGCGTAAGCTTATTCTTTTAGTTGTCAATGTTTTGTAGGTTAATGGCGATGATGATAACTTGGCTTGGATTATAGCTTAAGGATATGGAAGCAGTTGGAAGGTAGTGAACGATAGGAGCTAGGTAGAATACCGAGCTCGAGTCAAAGTTGTACCCCGAGAGTCTCTTTTATGAGTCGTTTATTGTGTGTCAAAGTCGTGAAATAGTTTGGTGGTCTAACGATGTGTCAAAGTGTTTATTATGTGTTTGTAGTCAATGTTTAAAGGGGCGTTTGGTAAAGGTGAGAATGTACCCATTTTGGGATGTAAACGGGTCAAGTGTCGTTGGAACACGTTTGATATGTTAAATGATTGATGTTGGTCAAGTTTGGTGTAATACGAAAGTTGTATAAGTGGTTTGTTGTGAAAATGGGTCAAAAGGGGTTTACGCATAACCCGTCAGTTTGGGATCCACTTTTAGGTCCCAAAGTCTGAACCTTAGTGTGGATCCTCCTAGGATCTACTTTTAGGTTCAAAATGGTGATCCTTGATGTGGATCAAGCCTTAAGTCTAGGATCTACCTTTAGGTTCCAAAGTATGGACCTTAGTGTGGATCCTTGGTTTTCAGTTTGGGATCTACCTTTAGGTTCCAAAGTATGGACCTTAGTGTGGATCCTTGGTTTCAGTTTGGGATCTACCTTTAGGTTCCAAAGTATGGACCTTAGTGTGGATCCTTGGTTTCAGTTTGGGATCTACTTTTAGGTTCCAAGATATGAATCTAAGTGTGGATCCAGTTTAGTCATCTTGGTTATGTTCAAGGATTTTGTAAACGGTCAAAAGGGTTGAAAGTAATGGTAAAGCGTTTTCCGTATGTAAAGTTCAAAATTTTTTGGTCAAAGTGGTCAAGGGGCGTTACAACTTGGTATCAGAGCTTCGGTTTAAGTGAATTAGGTTTCCTTTAGGTTGCCTAGACTTAAACCACTCGTAGACGCGTTAAGTTTAAGTTTAAGAAAGACGAGCAAATATTTTGTAAGTTATAGGATATGAATGTTGAGTTTTGAAACGAATTATGTGATTGCTATACGGGTATAATGATGGGGACTTATGGATATGTTTTATGTGATTTATATTGTGGAAGATTTGATGTGTGAGTGATAAGATTACCGTGCACCTCGGGTTGTATCGGTAATCATTATATGATTATGAGAATGTAGCAAAATATAGAAGTAATGAATTAGACGAGGAAGAATAGATACCTTAGATGTGCGATGTGAAAGTGCTTATAGCAATAGTGGGATTAGGATTTGGTTGGATATAAAGTGAATATTAAGAATGTGGACTTACTAATGGTAGAATTAATAAGTTGAACTCGAGTCTTTGAATTTTTAAGTTATGAGATGGAATACGTGATATGTTGTGTGAGCGTAAGGTGTTGAGAGTTGTTCATGTTTATAGTATTAGTGTGTGTGTAATGTAAGTCCATGACGGACTAGACGTGCTTAAATGATAGATTATCGTACACTTGGATATTGTCGATGATTATCATATGATTATGTGATTGGGTGTTATAGTAGTTTAGCGAAGGCGAATGGGTTTAATAAGTTGTGTGGTGGTTTATAGGAAATGTGACTAATAAGGAAATTGCACGGCTTGTGAGCTAGGAATGACCAAAGTATGGTATTATGAGTAGTTATACTTAGTGTGATGATCATTAATGAGGTATTAGAGGCGGGTTAGTGGAAAGTCAAAGTATTAGGAGTGTCATTATGAACGTGTGGTAACGTTGAATGTATGTGATGAAGAAATGATATAAATTTATACATAATAAGTCCGTAATGAACTTAGAAAAGTTATAAAATGAGAAAAGGCATAGTGATTGAGAAAATGATGAAATAGAGCGAAATTTCTTAAGAACTAATAGCTATAATGAGATGGGCACGTACAAGGTTAAGGTATTACCATGAAAATAATTATATTACGGCTTAGGCGATTAGCTGTAATTATTAATAAATAATGAACGTGTTGTAGTTGATGATCGATGTAAGGTCTACATGAAAAGGAAGCGAGTGAGACTAAACAAAGAGAGAAAAGATATGAGAATAAAAATGTCAGGGATTATAAACGTAAGAAAGAATGAGAGGAGTGTGTATGAGATAAAGGCGTTGTCTTGAAAATATCATATTACGGCTAAGGCGATTAGCTGTAATCATTATAATGAAAGCATGTGTTATGGTTGGCAAAATGTGTGAAGTTTAGATGTAAATGAGATGAGTAGACTAAAATGCAATGTAAGAATGTGAAAACGATTAAGGTGGGCTAATAATGCAAGAGGTAATTAAGAGTGAAAACACATAGAAGTGTGTAAATATAATAAGCAGGCTCATATGCTCTATGCGCTTGCATTTCACTAAAATAAATGAATGTAATTATATGTGTGTTAACATGTTAATGGCCTGGATCCGATGTTAAAAATGTGAAAGTGGTAAAGTGATGAATGTTAATGATCCTTCGGGATGAATGTTAAATGTGGTATCCCTCGGGATGACCAAGTAAAGGAATGTTAAGGAATCCTTCGGGATGAATGTTAAAGATCCTTCGGGATGAAAAGTATTGCCTTTATCAGTAAATGGGGTTGCCTATATCATTGGCAAATAAAATATCCCCGTAATGATTGTGTTAATGATACGGATCCAAGTTTAAAAAGAAAAATATGAAGTATAAACATGATGAAATAATAAAAGTTAAATTTGGAAATAGGAGTAGTAGTGTTATGTCGGGAGTACATAACCATGAGTTTATATTTCTTGATTTACATTGATTGGGACGCCTCTCCATGTAAATGAGGAATTATAAACGAGTGGGCTATGTGTTGCCGACACGACACGAGTAGGGTTAGAGAAGTAGAAAGCGGGAGTTTAGAATTAGTTAGAAATTATAAGGACTAAGATTGGAGGATTAGAATTAGAGCATGGTTTTTAAGGGAGACTTAGGAGAACCTTGATGAGATAAAGAATTGTAGTGATGATATAATGTGCCTTGCGGCGTGGTACAAAATATGATGAATGAAAATAATGGAACGTGAACGTATTAGTCGAGTGTGATTATGTAAAGTCAAATAGTACGAGTTCTTAAGTATCAAGTAGTCAAAGGATGAGGGTAGGGGATAAAGCGAGTGAGATGGTGATGTGACGGTAATAGGGCGGATTAGAATGATGATTGGCGATAATAAGTAAGTCTTGTATTATGCAAAATCTAAGCAAGAGTTGTGTGGTATAGAAGTAAGCGGGGGTAATGTGGATTAGGGCATGTGATATGCTATAGTGTGCATAGAGTTGCAAGATTTCTTAGATCGTTGCACTAGATAAACTAGGAGTTAAGGTGCTAGGAATGAGATGAGTTATGTGACTAAGTGCAGGATAGTAAAGAATGATAGATTTCGGGGACGAAATCTAAATAAGGGGGTAGAATTGTTAGACCCGTATCCCGGTTATGAGTAGACCCCACCTTAGATGGAATATGTTAAGGACTTATGTGATTAGTTGGTCAACAAGGTTATGTGGAAGTCAAACCCGATAGTCAAACTAATAGTCAAAGTATGACTAATGTGGCTATATAAGTTATGATGTATGAACTAAAGGGACCTAGTTTTCCAAGTGTTAATTATATGTTATAAGTTAGTTGTGACTAAAATAGGATAAAAAGGGACTTGAGGGACTAATTATGTCAAAAGGCCAAAGTCTACACCTAACTATTATATCTAGGATAATCTAGAGATATCCACAATTATTGAGAAGGTGTGAAGACCGGATTTTAGAGAGAAGATAGAGAGGGAAAAAGTGAGATGGTGATCTAGAGAAGATGAAGATGATCAAGTCCTAAGTGCTTATGGCCTTCCTTAGCTATGATCTTATGCAAGTAAGTACCTATGTTCTTGATATTAGTGGAGTTAAAGATTATGAGTAAAGTGGGTTTTTATCATATGATCATATGATGATATGATTGGGAAAATGAGTGTATTTAATGGGTTTTGTTAACCCTTGTTATATTATTAATTGTTATGTTGTTAGGTTTTGGTTATGGTAGAGGATGATGATAATGATGGAAGATTATGATGATGATGATGATGTTCTTGGTATTGTTTAGCTTGGACTAAGGTAAGTAAAATGATGATGGCATGTATTATATGAATGTCTAACATGTATGTGTTATGTATATTTTGTGGTTAGTGATAAGAGATTTTATATGTGCTTATATGCTAGGATGAATATGATCTAAGTGGTGAGTTTGGTTGTGATGGTAAGTTGATGGTAGGTGTTTATGCAAGAATTAGAGAGTGGAGTAGCTAAGTAAGTGTTTGGAGATATGTGATGCTTATGTGTTTGATTGAAGTATGATGGTATGTGATTATCGTTTTACTTACTAAGCGTAAGCTTATTCTTTTAGTTTTCAATGTTTTGTAGGTTAATGGCGATGATGATAACTTGGCTTGGATTATAGCTTAAGGATATGGAAGCGGTTGGAAGGTAGTGAACGATAGGAGCTAGGTAGAATACCGAGCTCGAGTCAAAGTTGTACCCCCGAGAGTCTCTTTTATGAGTCGTTTATTGTGTGTCAAAGTCATGAAATAGTTTGGTGGTCTAACGAGGTGTCAAAGTGTTTATTATGTGTTTGTAGTCAATGTTTAAAGGGGCGTTTGGTAAAGGTGAGAATGTACCCATTTTGGGATGTAAACGGGTCAAGTGTCGTTGGAACACGTTTGATATGTTAAATGATTGATGTTGGTCAAGTTTGGTGTAATACGGAAGTTGTATAAGTGGTTTGTTGTGAAAATGGGTCAAAAGGGGTTTACGCATAACCCGTCAGTTTGGGATCCACTTTTAGGTACCAAAGTCTGAACCTTAGTGTGGATCCTCCTAGGATCTACTTTTAGGTTCAAAATGGTGATCCTTGATGTGGATCAAGCCTTAAGTCTAGGATCTACCTTTAGGTTCAAAGTATGGACCTTAGTGTGGATCCTTGGTTTCAGTTTGGGATCTACCTTTAGGTTCCAAAGTATGGACCTTAGTGTGGATCCTTGGTTTCAGTTTGGGATCTACCTTTAGGTTCCAAAGTATGGACCTTAGTGTGGATCCTTGGTTTCAGTTTGGGATTTACTTTTAGGTTCCAAGATATGAATCTAAGTGTGGATCCAGTTTAGTCATCTTGGTTATGTTCAAGGATTTTGTAAACGGTCAAAAGGTCGAAAGTAATGGTAAAACGTTTTCCGTGTGTAAAGTTCAAAATTTTTGGTCAAAGTGGTCAAGGGCGTTACATTTAATACCTTGCACATTACTCACCACTGTAGAAAAAATTAGAATTAATTTTTCCTTGCTAATCAGTTGTACTAGAAACTGAGTGAGAGCTGCCTCCGTTTAAACAAATATGTGGACATGCAACTTGGCACATGCAGTCGAGTATATGTATTTTGTACTACTATTTTAGAAAAGCCAATGTAGTAAATATAATTTTCTTTTACATAGAACCTAATAAAATTACCACATTAGCTCAAAATTTTGGAGCCTTCCCTTCCCCAACTAAGCTCCGTCCATGTGTATATGTGTCATCATAAGATGAGCTACGTGTACTTTTAAGAGTATGGTGATATAAGATGTCGAGTTGCCTTATATACCTAAAGATAAATATGCTCATGCATACAACAAAAACAAAGACAGATAGAAACACCAACACATTTCAATAAATAATCGAATGGACGACGAAAACAGTCGACTATTCGAGACAGAAAAACGAAAAGGTGGTAAGAAGTACACAAGGTGTTTGCAACAACGGTGTTAGTGTGTATAATATGGATATGGGTTTATAGAGTAACTCAACTGCCACCGTTAAAATTAACAACTAATGCTAACGGTGGCATAAAATGCTATCGGTTCGGGATGTTCGTGTCAGAACTATTTTTGGGTTTCTATTGGATAGGTTTGAGTTAACTCAATCGGTTCGATGGAATCCAACTTACCGGAGAACCTTTAAACATCGACTTTCTCAAAGGTTTGAGTTCTCTTATTTGTTTACTAGATTTTTTTTTTTTTTTTTTTTTTTTCCCTTAAGTTAATCATACACTATTTAAAATAATGTTTTCTTATCCTATAAAGTGATATTAACGTGTAATATACTAAGGGCATGCAAGTATTATGTCTCGTGGAATCGTGGTTATTTCTATTTTTGCACATGCCAGTCATTGGACAACATGCAGGATGTAGATTTTACTTACGTAGATAATGTATTACAGTAACTTAAGATTATCTACTTACGTAGATAATGTAGTTAAATAATACCAATATCGTGTTTTAGATGGTCCAATTTAATTGTTAGGTACGAAAACAAGTTACCTGGTGTGGACATATTCGTATGCACGGCTGACCCCGTGATCGAGCTACCAATGATGGTGATTAGTACTGTTTTATCGGTTATGGCTTATGACTAACCGCCTAACAAGCTTGCGATCTATCTATCTGATGATGGTGGATCTGAGCTTACTTTTTACGCTCTCACTCAAGCCGCGGTCTTTTCCAAACATTGGTTGCCATATTGTCGAAAGTACACGGTGGAGCCATTGTCACCAGCTGCATATTTCAAATCAGCTTCTCGCCCATCAAACACGAAACATGATCAAGATTTTCTTGGTGTCATGGTAAACGCGATCATTGCATTAACATTTTTATTAGTTTTGGAAACATTTGTGGTTACAATAACATTTCTGGAAACTTTCAAAAGTGTATCTTCTTTGATATTGCAGAATTTGTTTGAGGACATGAAGAATCGAGTTGAAAATGTGACAAAGCTCGGAAGAGTTCCTGAAGAACTACGTGTAGAAAACAAAGGGTTTGCGGAGTGGGATGCGTTTACATCTCCAAGAGATCATGATGCCATCGTTCAAGTAAGCAGTTCATGATATACACAGTTTTGGACACTGTTTTCAACTCGAGTCAGCTTTTCTCTTGGGTGTTTGAATCAATCATCGAATTAGTCCTTCTAACTCTGTCATTTGCAGATTTTACTCGATAAAAATCAGGATGTAGAGGGGCAAAGCCTTCCGAAATTAGTATATTTGGCTAGGGAAAAGAGACCAAACCATTTTCATAACTTCAAAGCTGGAGCCATGAATGCATTGGTAAGTATTTAAGTAACTTTTATACACATTTTCTGAAGTAATATTTTTCCTTTTTTGGGAGGAAGATATTATGTTAAATGATGTTATCGTTTTATACAGATACGGGTGTCGTCGAAGATAAGCAATGGACCAATAATTTTAAACGTAGATTGTGATATGTACTCGAATAGCAGTGACACTATAAGAGACGCGCTTTGCTTCTTCATGGATGAGGAAAAAGGCCACGAGATTTCTTTTGTTCAGTACCCACAATCTTTCGAAAACCTTACAAAAAATGAACTGTATGGTGGCTCTCTTAGAGTAATTCGTGAGGTGAGCGATATAAATATGCATATAATATATGCTTGATTTATTTATACTGTTGTTAAGAAAGCTTAACGTGTTTTTTGTTGAATGATGAAGATTGATTTCCACGGTTTTGATGGTATGGGCGGGCCTTTGTATGTTGGAACTGGCTGCTTTCACCGAAGAGAAATTCTTTCAGGGAAAAGTTTATATGATGGAAAAAGAATCGATTGGAACATGGATCACAAAGAGACGACATTAGAAAACACGAATGAAGAACTAAAGAAGCTCGCGACATGCACCTTCGAAACTCATACTGAATGGGGAAAAGAGGTTTTACGTTTGTTTTCGGTTTCTAATTCCAAGCCAACCTAACACAACCCGATCCATTTTGATAAATACAAAAATTATCCGTTGTGACACTTAGCCACATCTATGCCCATGTTATATGATATCCTTAGAAGTATATCATCATCGAAACTCTGCAACTTAACATTATTTCAATGCATTTTTGTATTATAGATTGGTTTAAAATCAGTATTTTACAATCCTAAACGGATGTCCCGTTGAAGATGTCATAACAGGGCTATCTATTCACTGCCGAGGATTAAAATCAGTATTTTACAATCCTAAACGAGAGGCCTTTTTAGGCGTTGCTGCATCAACCACACTCGACCAGACTCTTGTGCAACATAAAAGGTGGTCCGAAGGCAATCTATTGATTTTGCTCTCAAAGTATAGCCCGGCTTGGTACGGGCTGGGAAAGATTCACCCTGGTCAATTAATGGGCTATATGATCTACGGTTTATGGTCCCCTTCATCCGTGCCAACTCTTTATTACTCCATTGTTCCATCACTTTGTCTCCTTAAAGGGGTATCTCTTTTCCTTACGGTAAGTTATCACTCTATCATTGTTTGTGCACCTTACGACGAGGTTAAGAAATAAGCGAACAGTTGTTTCAACAGTCATATCAATCGTAAATCTTATTAAGTTTTTTGTAAATGTTGTATTACTCACTTGTCCAATACAATAGTTACAAAAATTAGTAAGTTAATGATGTTTTGATGCCTTATATAAAGTTGCAATAATTTTAACAACGCTACACCTATTTCTTGCAACTTTGTTGATATGTAGGTATCAAGCGGATGGTTTGTCCCATTCGCATACATCTTTTTCTTCATCTCAGTATTCAGCTACCTTGAATTCCTTCAATCCGGCGGGACCACAAGAGGGTGGTGGAATAATCGCAGAATCTGGTTCTACAAGCGAACTACCTCCTACTTTTTTGGATTACTCGACACCATTTTGGGCTCAGACTTATCATTTGTGATAAGCTCAAAAGTAGCTGATAATTATGTTCAAGAGAGGTATGATAAAGAACTAATGGAATTTGGAGTGTCGTCACCTTTGTCAACACATGTGGCAACACTATCGATGGTCTTTTTGGTCTATTTTCTTGGGTTTGTTGTGAAATCGGCATTGATGGACACGATAACTAGGAGAGCCTACTTTGAGACCATGGCGATTCAAATAGTACTTTGTGTCGTATTAGTGCTTAATAATGTACCATTCTACTTGGGGCTTTTTGTTCGCAACGATAAAGGGAAAGTACCAAATTCTGTGACAACAAAATTAGTCTCTATAGCTTTGCTCATTTGTACGATTTTCTACTTTGTATAGTATGTCTCGATACAATGAAGTAGGGTGTATTTAGTTCGAGATTTGTGTGGTTAATATATTCTACTATCTTGATGTTATTGGTTAATGAATTCATAACTTCAATATTATTTTACAAGTTGTCCTTACTACTTTCGAAATTAGGCCAAAATTTTGATTTTCGATTTAAAGTCTCTTTCGTTTGCCTGAATTGACTATATTAAATCACGTTTCTGTTAGAGCATAACAAAAATACTTGTGTCATGTACGACTCGCAATACATAATCCCAAAATAATCTCAGGTAAACTAGTTACCAACTGTTGCTCTTACTATACTCAAATATAATTCTTTAATTAGTATGTTTTGTTATAGATGTTGAGTTGTGGAGTCTAAATATTAGCTCCGTTTAGGCACTGAAGTTAATTTGCTAAGCGTACAGAAGTAGGACTATGTGTATGCAGTAGCTCCTTAGGATCCTACTCTTAAGTGAAGGAGAAGAAGCTTGACAAAGCTTTGTTGGATGAGACAAAGGCTCTGACACTTTAACAACTTCAACAAAAGGCTTCATCTAGAGACTCTGTCAGGTGGACATAGGCTTGTGGGTTGTACCTGGAAGCATGGGCTTGGCCCATATCACTACTAGAATCAGGAAAACTGACTGAAAATGGCTGTGGGTCCCACATGAGCATCGGGAAATGTTGTCGGCACGGTAAGTCCCTACGCGGCATTCACGAATATCAGCCGCCTTCGAACTGTCGTCAACATCAACTATGTGCCGACGTCATGTCGCCGGCACGACGTTTTTTTCATCGCCGAGAAAAGTCCCGATTGTACTAGTGTATGGAGTTAGTTGGATATAGTCTGGCCCCTAAGTTGTTATCTTAAGGAGAAACCTAGGATTAGGGTTTCCATACCTATATATACCCCTCAATGTAATTGTAAACTTAATCTCTTGTGTTTGTACTTACCTCAATAATAATATCTCTCTAGTTTGACTCCGTGGACTGTCACGACTACCCTAGTCGTGAATACCACGTTATATCTTGTCTCACTTTACTTTCTGTAAGCTTTGTTTGTGTTCTTTTTTTCGACAAATGTGTGTGTAGGTGCTATATACCCTACAAAGTGGTATCAGAACTTTGGTGACAATAAACTATGGCAGAAGACGAGAAGATAAAGATTGACAAGTTTGATGGTCATGATTTCGGGTTCTGGAAGATGCAGATTGAGGACTATCTGAATCAGAAGAAGCTTCATGAGCCTTTGGCAAAAGCCAAACCCACACGCACGAAGGCTGAAGATTGAGCTCTATTGGATAGGCAGGCTCTGGGTGTGGACAGGTTATCTTTGGCAAAGAACGTAGCCTATAACGTTGTCAAAGAAAAGACCACATACGATTTGATAAAGGCTTTGTCTAATATGTACGAGAAACCTAGTGCATCAAATAAGGTGTATCTTATTCGACAATTATGTAATACAAAGAAAAAGGAATGGGCCTGATGAGCTGTAAAATCATATTGTTTTTAGGGTTCATTTAGCCCCTAATTTAATACACTTAATATCATTTATTGCCATAAATCATTTCTTTTTTATTTTTAGGTGTTTATGCTTTTGCTGGAAACATGCGGAACCGAGGCTTATTTGGAAGAAGAATGGAAGAAAAAGACAAGTTCCAAGTTTGTGACCGGCATCCTTGACGTCGTCACCAGAAGTGCCCAAAGTGCGATTTTGAAGATGTTTTGTGACGCTTCAGCGTGTGGAGGCGGCCTTAGTGATGCCGTCACAACCCCTGGTGACGTCATCACCCTCACAACCTGACACCGTCACAACTATGGCGGTGGAAAAATAACCCTAGGACGATTTACAACTTGACTGCGTTACAACCATAAGCTGACGCCGTCACAAGCTGATTTTCTATATATACTTCGGTTTGTTTTCATATTTTCGTGTGGACTTTGAGATAAACCCTAGACGATTTTTGGTGCTTTTCCAGACCTTCTTACCTCAGTTTATCATATGTATTGAAGAGACAAGTTTTTTTTATTCAACCAATCGTGTTTACCCTTAATTGTTTGATTATATCTTGTTCTTGTTTCTCAATTGCTATGCTAGGCTAGATTTGTTTAGTATTTACTTAGGGTTTATGCATGAAACTTGTTAGTTTATAATTCTTGCTTCCTATCGATTATTTGTTTGATTGTATGTTTGTGATTCCGACAACTAAGTACGAAACCTGATTAATATCCATTTCTCTACTTAGTTGATTATATTAGATTGTCTACGATACCTGATTTATATCTGTCCCTCTAGATAATCACCTAGAACACAAGCTATATACCCGGATAACTTGTGCCTTTATTTATCACATCCCTCTAGTTAATCAATCCGAAGCCACTATACCGCCATTGTTTAATGCCCTATTAGTGGAATCGTTACCTAGGAATCATATGCATTTGATCAAATAAGGAAGTGACAATTAATAGGTAGAATTGGATAGCTAACAAGGAGTAGTGCACCCTACGTAAATACTGAAAGGATTTTATGTGTGCAAACAACACAGTAAGCTTTTACAAATTATCATAACGGAAATGCCGAAGGGTCCCACCGATGCACACTAAACAGAACGAGCAAGCGGAAATAAGAAACGAGTATACGAAATGAAATGAGATGGAAATGGAAATAAAAATGAAAATCCAACATTATTTTCATTTGAGGGTTACACAGTAATTACCTAAAACATAACATTTATCAAGGGATAAATATTAAGGGGTAATAATTAATAACAGATCAAACTAATATCTCCCTAGGGATATTAGTCGATTGGCCAAACCCAAGGGGAAAAGGAAAAGAGTTTGTTTCCTAAACAAATTTGAATACTTTTTCAAAGTATTCTTGTTAGCCTTAAAGTTATGTCATAGTTGGGAATTGCATTTAGTTATATGTATAAGGGCTAGTGTAGACAAAGCGTTGGGCTTTTGGACTAGAATAGATAAGTAAGCTTGTAACCAATGTAAAGCCCATGAGCCAAAGCCCAACCGAAAGCCCATTGTAAGCATTAGGGCGTCACCTAGTTGCTATATATACCTTCCTTGTCTCACCAAGGAAGGGTGGATGTTCATTTGTAATAAGGAGGTGTGTGTGTTATTCTTGTTTCTCTCTCTAGAATTCACACACACCTTCCCCCATTCTTAATCTAATATCACCATGTTTAACCTTTATTTCGAGCATCCCCGACCTCCTGAAATATGTGTTTTTGATCATTACAATTGGTATCAGAGCTAACCAGGGGCGAATCGTGGTGATTTGAGGTGAAAAAAGGTGATTCGTGGTGTGTTTTATATCGTTACTGTTCTTCAGCCATAAAATTCGTAAGTTTTGATAGTTTTTGGTGAAAAAGCTTCAAGCTTTTTGATTTTTCAGTGAGTTTAAAACAAAAAAGGTGGTAGCTTTTTGTGTTTAACGTGAGTTTTGGAGAAAAAGTTGTGAGCTTTATTGGCTTTTTACGAGATTTTTGAAGTTTTGATCGAAAAAAAAGTGGCTACAAAAGATTGCGGTTCGAATCCTCCTTGCATAGAATTTTTATCACTTTTCTTGTATAAGAATTGTGATAAAAGTGGTTCTTCATCATCGAAAAATCTAAATTCTTGTACAAGAATTTAGATAAAAGAGGGTTTTTCGCAATTCATTTGCGATTGAAAAGGGTTTTTCGCAATTGCTCAAAGCCTATCGCAAATCTGAGCTTTTCGCAATTGGTTGAACTCTTTCGCAATTGGTTGAACTCTTTCGCAATTGGTCCCTTTCGCAATTGGCCCCTTCGCATTGGCCTTCGCAATTGGTCCCTTTTTATCGCAAATGCTGCCAGGCTTTCGCAATTGTTTCTCGGAAAAAAGCTTTCACAATTGTTTCTCGGACAAAGGCTTTCGCAATTGGTTCTTGGACAAAGACTATCGCAATTGTAAAAAAAAAAAAAAAGTTTTTTGGCGGGAAAATTTGAGTAAAATTTAATTTGGAGGAGTGACTTAACGGTCAATTTTTACGCGAAATTCAAATTCTGGTGTAATGGTGAAAATTTTTGCCTAAATTCAAATTTTTAGGTCAAAATTCGAAATTTTTTCGGTGAATTTTGGCGTAAAAATTTCTTAAACTCAAATTTTTTCTGCATCATTAGAATTGCATTTTATGGCATATTTCACACCAAAATCACAAATGATATTACTGGTATACATCCTCAAATCCTACCACGTATAGCCAAAAAGATCCTGATCAAGATTCACAATCAAATGACAATGGCTAAAAAATTGATTGTTATCAACTGTGACTACAAGGATGATGATTCATTATTACCTATTTGAAGTTGAAGTGGAATATCACGGGTGCGTGTACTTAGTATCTTGAAGATATCGGGGTTGGTTGGATGCATGATTCTTCGAGATCCTTGCTTGGGCACTCATTGAATGATTAAGACTTGATTTGTCTAGTTATACCTGATGTAAGGAGTTACGTTGTTGTGCTCACAGAGTATAGCTATCACTTTAAAGGAGTTACGTTGTAGTGCTCAAGTGTCACACAAAGATGTGGATAATTCAAGATGAGTTCATATACAGTAAAGGAAGGTTGGATGGGTATATGAAACGATCTATGCTTCAAGGAGTTACGTTGTAGTGCTCAGTATAGGTTCTTAGTCATACGTTAGTGCAAGTTTAAGTCACAAGTTTGGGTTATTTTACTTCAGTCTCAAGTTCGTCATAGTGGGTTTTCTCCATCAGTAGTCACTACATAAAGTCGTTGTTTTTTATACAGGGGGTTGATAAAGAGTTAGACATTTCAAATGGTATTATTAGTAGATTGGGTATATCGACATCTTCTCACGGGCTGATATGATTCCTGATAAAGGGCTTCCAGTTAATACTTCACGTACACATCATTATGCTGATTCCGATAAATCGTAACCAGCAGGGGAGAGAAATGTGTACATCAAGGACGCATAACAAGTTCACGTGATCGAGTTCAATTGTATTACTACCGGAGTGAAGTCCGCAGAGATAAGCAGTGATTCAACTTGTTACTTTGGTGTTATCATTCATGTGTACGTTACGGGCTGATCTCTCATGGGAAAAATAACTGGGATGCATTTGGTGAGATAAAGATGTTGATAATCTATTCCCCCGAACAGATTCAGGGCACTCAGGGCACTCATAAAATGAGGTTGTCAGTTTGGGGGAGAGCACTAATTAGGGGAGAGCACTCAGGCACTCTGAATTAAACCCTAATTAGATTTGCTCACATAGTTCTTCTGCAAGTAAAGAAATGAAGCTGAGAAGATTCTGCAAGCTGAACGAAGTAATGAAGTTTGAAGACCATTCTCAGAACTGATGCGCTCATGTTTTGTATTAAATTTACTTGTAGGGAACATTGTAAGCAATTCCCGTATGACATCACTTTGGGGAGAGATTGTTAGACTTAAAGTTATGTCATATTTGGGAATTGCATTTAGTTATATGTATAAGGGCTAGTGTAGACAAAGCGTTGGGCTTTTGGACTAGAATAGATAAGTAAGCTTGTAACCAATGTATAACCCATGAGCCAAAGCCCAACCGAAAGCCCATTGTAAGCATTAGGGCGTCACTTAGTTGCTATATATACCTTCCTTGTCTCACCAAGGAAGGGTGAATGTTCATTTGTAATAAGGAGGTGTGTGTGTTATTCTTGTTTCTCTCTCTAGAATTCACACACACCTTCCCCCATTCTTAAGCTAATATCACCATGTTTAACCTTTATTTCGAGCATCCCCGACCTCCTGAAATATGTGTTTTTGATCATTACAAAGTATTCTTGATCCTTCCTAGCTTCCCTATAAATACAAAGGGACTTAGAAGGATCCTCATAACTTACACATTAACCCTAAAATCTCCCCTCTCCTCTCTCTCACACACGTTCAACGACCAAAGGGTTCTCAAACCCTTTAGTCGATCGCAATTCATCCCAATCAACACGAAGTAGATTTTGGGATTACCTGGTGTTTCACATCTCGCCTAACTTGCTTAGTTTTGAGCCATGTTCTAGTTGTGCAATATCGGTGGATACCTAACGCAACCCTAACTTAGGTTTTTCTCCCGAAAACCCTAACTTGGTCGATCATCAAGAAGGAAAGGCAAACCCGCGCAGCAGATTCATTCAAGAGCTTATGCAAGCAGGATAACAAGTAAGTCTTCTATAAAACCTCTTTTTACGTGTTTAGGATTAGGTTATGTCACTGATTAGGTTAAATCAGACTGGTCAGGGTTTTAAGGTAGCATGGCCTTGCTATATGTTTTATTCTGATGTGCATGTTTTATTGCTCATGCGGGTGACACCAGAACCCTACAAATACGCCTTTATCTCTTATTGATTTCCACCAATTTATGTTTACTTGTTATTTTACTTTTATCACAATTTAGGTTAGTATTAGTCTTAAAACAAACTCTTTTAGAACTCCAGATAATTTACTTGCTTTCTATAAAAATTAAAAAAAAAAAAAAAAAAAAAAAAAAAAAAAAAAAAAGTACCAAAAACAATCTCCACTCGTCTTTAGATCATACGACATACATTTCAAGCCTACCTCACTATTCTCTTAAAGAACGACCAATCCCCCGGACTTATCTATAATACACTACAACTGTTAGGTATTAAGGGGTTGTAAAACTTAGGTGTTGCAACCGCCGCATCAAGTTTTTGACGTCGCTGTCAGAGAATAGTCTAGGTTTGATTTATATTTTGATTGGTCTAACTCACTAGATTCCTATCAAGTGAGATTTTGCTAAAGTTCGACTCGAGCTTTGTTAAAGTTCGACTTAGTTCAACTCGTTTAATACCCTATCTTTTACAACCTAGTGTATTTTTAAATATTTTTTGCAATTTGAAATATTTTGATAATACCAATTTTGACAGAAAGAAAAAGAAATTATAACTTAGGGTCTGTTTGGTTTAAAGGTTTGGGATGGTTTTTGAGTTTCAAGAGAGAAAGTAGTTATTTGTTTGATAATTTTACTTTAGAATTTAAATTTAGATTTAAGATGATTAAAAAAAAAAAAAAAAAAATTGTGTAAAACCGCAAGTAGATGAGCTGCTTTTTTGAAAATGTGAGGTCAACTTTAGTGTCTCTCTACATCTCTATTATTTTATATTATAAACTAATAAAACCAAATTTAAATACATACATTAATTTGCAAACTATTTTCTTTGTCAACAAACTAGATTATTTTGTCTTATCTTATTTTATTTTCTTTTTTATACATTAAATCAAATTCAAATCTTCATTTCAACTTTAAATCCAAATCTTAATCCTAAACCCACATATATACCAAACGGGCCCGTCGTTAAAAAAACAAACGGGCCCTAATATTACAAAATTAATCTCCTTAAACATTTGTGGTTTAGAAATATTAGGCATAAATGTTATGTTGACCCCCTAAAATAGGGGTGAGTTAGTAAAATACCAGTATTTATAACTTTTTTCGTTTTTAGCCTTTAACTAGTAGCTATGACAAATAAATAAATAAATAAATAAATTGCATATGAAATAAAAAATAAATAAATAAATTGCATATGTTATTGTATTTTAAATTTTACCTAAACAAAATAAAATTTTAATATTTAAAAAAGTTTGCCGTTAGAAAGGTTTTCCAAATACGATCGAAAAGAGCCTAATATTATAATACTCCTAATATTCACGATTTTAATTTTCCTATAAAAATATAAAAAAATAGAATTGTTTCGTTGAATTGGCAAGTTCTTTAAAAGGTTTTAGTTATAGCTTTTAGTTATTTAGTATGAGAAATGCTCTAACAAACCGATTTTGAGCTGACAGTTTTATTTGATGGGATTTACTAGTAAAAAGTAAAAACAGCTCTTTAGTACTTAACGTATCTTGTTTCATTACCAGCAGCACTTAGGGACTCACATTGGCATTGTTCACAGAAACAATTTGCTACCTTAAACATTATCTACTATGTGCGCCGCCATTTACATGAGTATATAATATTAGTGTCTCCATCTGTGCAATCTCATAACAACAAACACTCACAAGAAACAAAACACAAACATACTTCTAATAATTATGTCTGGTTTAATTGATATGTGGACTAGTGAAGCTAACAAGCTTCGAAACAACAACAACAATAACAAGAAGGTTCGTGGTTCGGATGGTTCGAGCCCATCCGAACCAATCTTCAAACTCTATCGGGCCACAGGCGTTACTCAAGCGAGCTAACTCGCCACAGTCCGTGGTCGCTAGCTACTCTGAGGCTTCTGTTTCGATGCTCGTTGATTACTTTAGCCTGATACGAAATAAAACCAAAAAGCAGAAGAAGTGACACCTTGTGTCTATAGTTGTAACTAATTATGCTTGTTTGAACTTTGTATTGTCATCTTTTACTATGTTTGGCTATGTTTATTATGTAAAAAACAATGTATAAACTTTAGTTTGAGCATTGAAGTATCGCCTTTTATTTTTTATTTTTTGTGACATCCATTACACATTATGCATGATGATCAATGCACACAGGACAACTTTCAGTGCAGCAGACAAAAAAAAACCAAAAATAAAAATATGGAGATGCGGGGAATCGAACCCCGTGCCTCTCGCATGCGAAGCGAGCGCTCTACCATATGAGCTACATCCCCTTGTTGATTTGATAACTGCAAAACACTAATAAAATGACTTGTTTATTTTTACTTATATTAACCAAGTTTTGCATGTGTGTGAGAACTTAAAAAGATATCAAATCTGTATCCTCTACCATTGCTTTAAGTACTAACATTGAACTTTCGAAAATCATCAATAAAATGTCTAAACTTTGTAAAAGAAGTAGCTCTGCTCGGCGAGGAATCGCCTATCTCTATCGCCAATACCAACATGACGAAAATCTATTTCAACGGAATTGCAAGATACAGCTTTTCTCAAAGAAAATGCAATGCAACGTTTAGTTACGTTGGGCATTTATCAAATCTTTTTAAATATTTAAATTAACATAAATAGAGAACTGAACAAATAATTTGTTAATAAGAAACTATATTGCAATAAATTTACAACTCTTTTACTTGAGAGTTATTGACTTATAAGGTTGCCGGGTTAACTTTTCATACAGGATGCAAAACAAAAAATATGGGATCATATCATTTTAATTAATTTATAAATTGATACATGATTCTTAAGTGATAGCTTTTTCTACTATAAACTACGAACATGTTATGTTAGTAAATGTTTGATATTCGAAATGCGATAACATTCGCTAGTACAATCGGTACTTTTCCCTGCGACTAAAAAAACGCCGTGCCGACGACGTCGGTATGTACTTCATGCCGACGACATTGCGAAGGCGTTTGATAGTCGTGAATGCCTCGTCGGGACTTACTGTGCCGACGACCTCTTCCGACGCTCATGTGAGACCCACAACCATTTTCAGTCAAAGAATTTTGGGATCCGACAAGTACTGTACATTTCTGCTAATTAATTACTTAATTAACAAATGGTCAACGAAAGTCAAAATTTTCTTTATAACGTACCGACGACATGTCGAAGGCACCAAAGTTGCTAAACTAAAATTTTCACGTATTGTACCGACGACATGGCGTCGGTACAAAAGTAAATCAAATAAATATGATTATTTTGTGCCGACGACATGTCGTCGGTACAATGAACTGCTACTGCTGCACAACAACCTGCACAGCAGCAGTGTTCCAGATTTTTTCGGAAAAAATCTATACAAACTGTACACAAACCAAACTTGTACACCACCAATACCAACATGCTAATATCCCAAAACAAGTTATAATGGCTAAAACACTTATATATAATCGCTAAACACCCTCAAATACATTAAAATGTTAGAAATTCTACAAAATGGGTGTTATAATCTATGGATCAAGCTGCCATGTCCACAAAAGTTGCTATATCCGCAATGCTCAAGTCGCCGCAATATAAACATCTTGATTGTGTGGATGATTCGGGTGGTCTTGGATTATGGAAGAATAGATCCATACTTGAGTTAGAGAGATGAAGTTTTAGAGAGAGGTGGGAGAAACTCAAAAACAGAAAATTAGATTAATGTGAATGAGAGTTCCAACCCTCTCCTTGTGTGGAGAGGGCTATTTATAGTTCCTAATACTTGTGCCCCTAGTGGGCTGTGGAGTGAGTTGACAGTGGGGAAAGCCCCGACCCACTCCACAAATATATGTAACTACACTAATAATACTAATAATACTAATAGTACTAAACTAATATAAATAAGCCTACGAGCTATGTGAATGCTAAATAGATGCTCGGGGTGACCGAACCTTCATCTGAATATTTATATTTCTAACAATCTCCCCCAAAGGGAGGTCACCCCGGAAATAATAACTTGAATTCTAGCATTTTGTCTTCTGAAGTTGTCTTCATAGCTCGTAGTCTTTGATTCTTCAACGTCTTTGATCATTGTGCTTTCAGCAGTGAACTTTTGATGACCTTTCCTTTGTCTTGGATGATTTTGAGTATTCTTCGAAAATATCATCCAACATATATCTTCAAGTCATCTTTCAGCAGTATGTTTCCATGTGATGTGTAAATCTTTGAGCCGACATGCTCACACTATTTGGTGTCATGATCTTTAGCATCAGAGTTTGCAGAAGCCGTGTTGAAGGTCTTTTTGGTTGATCATAACTTTGTTGAGTTACAATGATGATGTAGTGTGAGCATGTGGTGCTGGATTGGCAAACTTTTCTGTAATCTGCTACAACCGCAATCAGCTGCAACTTCAATCAGCTACAACCGCAAACAGCTGCAACAGCAATCAGCTACAATCGCCAGATGTTCCTGCATACGACAGTTAGCAATAAAACGTCTGGTACTTACAGGTTCGGACTTTGAGATTGTTAACAGCATAGTGTGAAAACTCTCTCTAATCCTTACCAAGACCGTTCCTAATCGAAAACCCACAGAGGGCTTTTTAAGATCGAACCGTAGCACATCAACGATTAGGTGAGTCGCTGGAGATCACTCCACGACTGTAGACCGTTTGAAACCGCCGCGATCACTAAGCGTAATCCACAGGGAATTACCGAAGTGACCTGCTTTCAGGGCTGCTTGATGTTGACCCTGGCAGGAATTTCCATTCAATCATTGAGAATTACATTTGTAAATTCTCTCATAAATGTTCTGGCAGATTGCTAAGATCTGCGTAGGACTCATGAGTTTACACCTGGTGTCCTTAATGTTGAACAACCAGTGTAGAAATAGTTTGTGTCCCTAAGAGATCTTTTTATGCATCTCGTGGCTCTAGACTCGATAGTGCGTTTTGATTTAGTGAGCGGAGGCTGGAGAGAACTGCCACATTTTCAATATCATCTAACTCGGAGTGAGATAGACGATAGAAATGTATTGAACTCCGTGACAATTGAAACAAGAGTCCTTTGAGGGACCTTGAGTGGCTAGGGAGGGTTGTGCAGCGTATCACTGGGTCCATGATACTTTGTCTTCAATGCCAGCAATCATCTAAGTGATTCTGACAGCATATATATTGACCCGGTTTCTGCCTAAGTTTTAAGGAGGGCTATTTCTTTTCACCCTTTCTCACTTCGTTTCTTTTTAATTCTTCAACCCCTTCAGTGCTTACCGAGACTTCATTACTAGAACCTTGTTGGGTTTGTTCCAGTACTAGCTCCATCTCAGTCGGCACTCTTCCCTAATTCACTTTTCTCCTTTTTTTAATCATACCTAAGGACTTCTACACTATCTAGTGGATTGTCCCTGGGTAGATCCCTCCGGCTCTGGCGGGATCGTGGGAACTTGAGCCTAACCTAACCATCCTTATAACTCAATACATTCATTAAAGTGGTCGGTCTTTGGTGTACTTCCACGATTGCCATAAACCAAATCTTTGAAAAATCTCTCAAAGTGTTCATGATTCTGAAACACATTTTTGCAAACACTTGAGAGTTTTATATTTTTCAAATGCCCCCCCTGAACATGTGCTCGATTGATTGTTTTATAAATTTGCACATGTTAGGTAGAGCTCGCACTTTTTGAATTGATCAACTTTCAGTGAACATGACCGATTCGAGACACGCTTACATCACTGGTTAGACCAGCTTGAAATTATTACCCGTCCTGGTCAAGTTCACAGAAAGTTTCTCGAAACGGTACACTTTACTCAGACATATCCTTTTCGAGACACGCTTACATCACTGGTTAGACCAGCTTGAAATTATTACCCGGCCAGGATATGTGATGAAGCGAAAAGTGTACCGCTTTTAGGGGGTCATTTAAGCCCTAAATCGTATTTATTTGATCAAATATTGCCCTAAATCGTTCCTTTTGTCATTTTAGGTACTTTGGAGAAGAAATCTAGAAAAGGAAGCATTTTGGATGTTTTTGGAGCATAAAAGTGAAGAAAACGACAAAGTCTCAAAATCGGCTGGAAAAGTACCTGTGACGGCGTCAAGCACCATTGTGACGGCGTCAACCTTGACGCGCCAGAGGGATTTTGGACGATTAAAAGGGGACGGCGTCAAGAAGGCCATCAAGAAACCCTAACCGCGGCGAGGTGACGGCGTCAGCTCTATAACGTGACGCCGTCAGATCTGATTTTCTATATATATTTTCATAATTTTTAGTCATTCGTGTGCAACTTTGTGAGGAGAAACCCTAAGACGATTTTTCTGCTACTTTTAAGGGTTTTATACCCTTGGATCTCCCATGTTCAATTGAAGATAAGTAATCAATTAATCATTCAATATGTCTATGTGTTGTTTGATTATATCTTGTTCTTGTCTTTTATTTAACATGCTAGGCTAGATTTATCTTGTGTTTGCTTAGATCTAATGAAACCTAACTATTGATTATTGGGTGTTGGTGTGTTATTAATTGTTTGGATGATTGTTTATCGATGTTAGGCTTAAGAAAACTGGCTAACCTCCTATACGGTAACTTGCTTGAACGTCTTAAGAAACATGAACCAATGCGTACTAAGGTTTTTATGGTTGTATTTAATGCATGAGCGAATTCTAGTGATCCCATGTTAGGAGCTTCTTAGCCGGCTCGACATAGGAGTGAAGTAGGAGCGTATAGAGTTGGGGAAGTACGTACGCCACCCCACGATTGGTATTAAGGAATACACCCGTCATCCACGCAATTAATACACACTAATCAACCGGTAAAAGATAGTTAGGGAGTAAGGAAATCTAAGTAAACACGTTTCTCTCCATATAAGTTCCACAACCTTTTTATTTTCAGTTATTTTATTTTATTTGCAATTGTAGTTATTTGGGTTAGTTGACTAGCAACTAATTCCGCCCACTCCTTCAAACCCGAGATTTTACTTGCTTTTATAAAAATATAAAAAAATACAAAAAGAATCTTCCCTTACCCTTAGACCTATTAGAGTAGTTTTTCAATCCTGACGACACTATTCCCCGAGAGAACGATCAATCCCCCGGTACTTGCCACTTCACTATACTACATCGGTCAGGTACACTGCCTGGTGGGGATTGCAAGCTTCTCGAGATCCCTCGAGAGGTAAAACCTGTTGTAAGGTCGCAAAACCACGCATCAAGTTTTTGGCGCCGCTGCCGGGGAATAGTTGTTGTGTAGGTTGAATTTTTATTTTATTAGGTCTACTCACTAGATTCCTTTCTAGTGAGATTTTTATTTTATTTTTCTAGGTTTTCTTTAGTCTATCTTTTTTTTTCTTCGTTTCTTTGTTCGTAACCATTACCATCCGACATCATGGAAGGTGGTAATATCCTCGATCCCAACAACCCACCACCACAACAACACCCACCTCCTAGAGCCCGTACCTTAGGAGACTACTCTCGTCCTAGCCACCATGGCTATCGAAACACCATTGAGCTCACTCAAGGAGCCAATGTCACTCCCTTGCGATCCGACACCATCCGGTTGGTGCAAAGCGGATGCGCATTCCATGGACTTCGTTCCGAAGATCCTAATCAAAATCTCAAGGACTTTCTCAAAATCGTTGATTCTATAGACCTTGATTTTGCCACTCGAGAGACGACCCGACTGCGTCTCTTTCAATTCTCTCTGCGGGACCAAGCTAGTCAATGGCTAGAGCGTCTACCCGCAGGATCCATCACCTCTTGGGATGATCTCACCACTCGTTTTCTCGCTCAGTTTTTCCCACCAAGAAGAACTACCAAGCTAAGGAATAATATCTTGATGTTCCAACAACGTCAAGGCGAAACCCTCTACGAGGCATGGACTCGATTCAAGGACTTACTCCAAAAAGTCCCTCACCATGGCATAGAACTTTGGCTCCAAGTCCAAATCTTCTATGACCACATCAATCTCTCCACGAGACAAACCATTGACCAATCGGCCGGTGGTAAGCTACGTGATCTAAGTGCGGAACAATCATGGGCTCTCCAGGAAGATCTTGCTCTTTATGACAACGAAAGTTGGAATGATCCCCGTGATTTGAATAAAACGGTCAAGGCAATATCTTTGCCTTCGAACAATTCAAGCACTTCCGACCGTAGGATCATAGAACTTGAAGACCAAGTCAAGTTTCTTATGAAATCCTACGAGGCTCCTAAACCTTCAAGCCAAGTGAACAAAATCACTTCTTCGTGTGAATTATGTAGTGGTCCCCACGACACTCGTGATTGCGTGGAACTCCCCGAACAAGCTTTTGCGGACTACGCATCCTCGCGTACCGACGGAGCGGGAGACAAGTGGTACACTTTCAAACCCGAGCCAAACCCCTACGGTGATTCATACAACCCCTCATGGAAAAATCACCCAAACCTTAGGTGGAAACAAAACCAAAACGCACAACAAACCAATTCTTCCAACCCACCTAATCGTTTTCAATCAAGCGGTTCATCTTCGAACCGTACTTTCAACAACAATCCTTCCAACTATGGTAGTACCAATAATCTTGAAGGGCTGATGTCCAACTTCGTGACATCTCAAGAAGGTCGTTTAGCAAAGTTTGAAGCCGATTTCAAACAAAAACAAAGCGAGATGACCAATAAGATTGACACTTTGTTGAAAGCCCTCAATGACTGAGAAATGGGAGCACTCCCTAGCAACACAGTCAAGAATCCGAAACTAAACGTCAACGCCATTTCATCGGTTTCGTCTCCTAGTTCTTGTCCACAATATTATTCGGTCAATTCCATGAGCTCATGTTTCAGACAAACCCAAGTCGTTCAAAATGACCAAGAAGTTATGATATCCAACACTAAATTGGTCAACAACATAGTTGAAACACCTCCCACTCAAAACCTTGATGAAGAATTCAAGGAGCTCCACCTTGAACGTCCGGTTATTGATGTATTAGCACGAGCCCCCTATTATAATGCCCTCTTAGAAAAATATGAGAAGAAGCTCGAGTTGGGTGACAAAGGGACCGCCTTCGTTCAAAACAAACTACCTAAGAAGTTAGATGATCCGGGCTTATTTGTTCTAACTTGCAAGATCGGTAATTCGGAGGCTTATGACACATTAGCCGATCTTGGATCAAGCCTTAACCTACTTCCGTTACCTCTCCACACCTCTCTAAAACTAGGGAAACTTGAAGAAACCGAGGTAATAATAGGCTTAGCGGATGGAAGTGTTGTTTACCCGGTTGGAGTAGTCAAGGACGTGTTAGTACACATAGGAAAATTAACCATTTTAGCCGATTTCCACGTCCTTGATATGGTTAGCGACCCTACATGCCCCTTGTTGATAGGTAGAGGACTTTTGGCGACCGCTAGTGCTATGATTGATTGTAAGGAATCTAAGATAGCGGTAGGAGAAGGTGATACTTGGTCAGTCTATGATGTGAAGAAACATGCCTATGATACTAGTGAGGAACCAACACCCCATTGGTTAGAATTAAATAGGAGACCATCTAGATATGGACCCTGGATCGATAGAGACTTCATAGGACCCCAACGCCCATTTTACCTAGAAGAGGACTTTGTGAGCCGAACACATACGGTAGAACAACTCCTGGCTAGGGACACCGAATTGGATCCATTTGAAGACCCTCTAGTTTTTAGGAAGATGATTGATTTCCTAGGAGTTTTTCCAATTAACCTAGGGATGAATAGGTGGACATGTGAAGACAATGATCATAAGTGGGATTGGGACAAACCACCCAAAGATGGAGATGGGTCATGGCATATTAAGATGACATTGTATGAACCGGATGGAGAGAGGTTTGAAAAGATATATCGTACTATGCGGACCAATAGAAAACTTCAATCCAAGCTTAACCCTAAAGATGTCCTCGATGACGATCTCACTTACATAGGTTAAAAGGACTTTGAGTCTAGCTACAAGACTCGTTAATAAAGAAAAGCGCTTCTTGGGAGGCAACCCAAGCTTTATTTGCTTTGTGTGTTTATTTATTTGTTTGTTTGATTTTATTTGCTTCCGTATGTATGTTTAATTTTTATTATTATTGATTCATGTTCGAAACTAAATTGTGAAAATGCTTTATCTTGTTTTTAACTTCGTCTTAACTACATATAAAGGTATTTTGCAAAAGATAAGTGTAAGGGAAATCCAAATCGGTTTATGATGCGTGGTTTTGCAACCTTACAACAGGTTTTACCTCTCGAGGGATCTCAAGAGGCTTACAACCCCACCAGGCAGTGTACCTGACCGATGTAGTATAGTGTAGTGGTAAGTACGGGGGATTGATCGTTCTCCACAGGGAATAGTGTTCGTTAGGTATGAAAAACTACTCTAATAGGTCTAAGGGTTGAGGAAGATTCTTTTTATGTTTTTATAATTTTATGAAAGCAAGTAAAATCTCGGGTTTGAAAGAGTGGGCGGAATTAGTTGCTAGTCAACTAACCCAAATAACTACAAATGCAAATAAAATAAAATAACTGAAAATAAAATGTTGGTGAAAACTTAAGTGTAGAGAAATGTGTTCACTTAGATTTCCTTACTCCCTAACTATCTTTTACCGGTTGATTAGTGTGTATTAGTTGCGTGGATGACGGGTGTATTCCTTAATACCAATCGTGGGGTGGCGTACGTACTTCCCCAACTCTACAAGCTCCTACTTCACTCCTATGTCGAGCCGGCTAGGAAGCTCCTAACATGGGATCACTAGAATTCGCTTGTGCATTAAATACAACCATAAAAACCTTTAGTACGCATTTGGTTCATGTTTCTTAAGACGTTCAAGCAAGTTACCGAATAGGAAGTTAGCCAGTTTTCTTAAGCCTAACATAATAAACAATCATCCAATACAACTAATAACACACTAATAACCAATAATCAATAGCTAGGTTTCATTAGATCTAAGCAAACACAAGATAAATCTAGCCTAACATGTTAAACAAAAGACAAGAACAAGATAGAATCAAACAACACATAGACATATTGAATGATTAATTGATAACTTATCTTTCAATGTAACATGGAAGATCTCAAGGCAAAAAGCCTTGAAAAAGATGCTAAAATCGTCTTAGGGTTTTCTCCCAAGAATTCCACACTAAGTCCTCCACACTAATGACAAAAAATTAGAAAACTATATATAGACTTTTGGATCTGACGGCGTCACCTTATGGAGTGTGACGCCGTCACCTTGCCGCTTTTAGGGTTCCCGGATGACCTTCTTGACGCCGTCCCTCTTTAGCTCTCCAAAATCCGTTCTGGCTTATCAAGGCTTGACGCCGTCAGACCTTGAACGTGACGCCGTCCCTCTTTGAATTAAGCCGTGACGCCCTTGATCAGGTTAAAGCGTGACGCCGTCAGAATTTACATGCAATTTTCACTGGCTTATCATGAGTAAATTTCACATCCACCTTTTCTTGCCAAGCCATGACGCCGTCCAGAGTAAAATCTGACGCCGTCAAAGGTAACTTTTAGCCGATTTTTGAGACTTTGTCGTTTTCTTCACTTTAATGCTCCAAAAACGTCCAAAATGCCTCCTTTTTCAGATTTCTCCTCAAAAGTACCTAAAATGACAAAAGGAACGATTTAGGGCAATATTTGATCAAATAAATACGATTTAGGGCTTAAATGACCCCTTAAAAGCGGTACACTTTTCGCTTCATCAAATACCCTTACACTTGAGATTTGCTTGTCCTCAAGCAAATGTGCTTTTATTCTAATCAAAATACAAGTTAGGGGTCATTTAATGCAAACATAAAAGTAATTACAATAAATAATCGTTCCACTTCAATCATAATAAGCACGGAGATTATAAACTAGCACCTCACAAGTAGTGTTTAGATACTCACATCTCTCAAGTGTCATCAAAATAAATCTCATAAATGAAAACGGATAATATCTCTCACTACCTGTCATAGCAAATAGATTACCATAGGCTTGGGAAAGGATCGAAAACCTCCTCCACTAGGCGTAAGCACCAAAGATAAACTATCAAAGAGGGCTTTTACATGGGTTATAACGTTAGGTGTAGGGAAAAGGAAAACACGGTTTTGTTGGATAAAGGATATTTTACTGGTGGCGAGTTAAAGATCTTGATCAATTACATGTACTATACAATGTTGCTAAGCCAAGACTCGACTCAATCTTAAGCTAGAAACAAAATAACAAAAACATAAAATAAAATGAAACGGGATGGTAGTCCGTATGTTTTTTCTACTTTTTCTTTTTCTCATTTTTTTGTATTTTTCTTGATTTTTTCCTTTTTTTTTTTTTTTTTTTTTTTTTTTTTTTTGCATACACTCTTGCCCTACCATCCAAAATAATACATCATAGGGGCGTTGCATCCCCCTTACACTTGAACTTTTACATAACTTTACAATTAACTAATCTAATGACTCGAATTAAGATAATCGAAAAACTTTGAGTACTTTTTTTTAAAAAAAAATATTTAGCACATATGGGGGTAATGAATGATGTTCTTCCCCATTACTCCATTACACTAGTACTTTACCCATGAGTCCCAATCGTCCCAAAACAATATGTACAAGGATATGACTCGACTTAGCAACCATGTAATCAACTAGATAATTAACTTGGGTTTAAACAAATGTTGTCACAATAATGCACTAAAAATGAGTGCATACAAGGTAGGCTAAGGCGATTTGGGTGTACATTTTAGTGGGGTGTAACAAATTCTTCCTTTAAGTAAAATGCTTAAAGGTCGAAACGAAAAGATAGGCTCTGAGGGGTGTACTAGGGGTAACGTGTACTAAAAATGAGTACAACGCAAAGGGTGTGGGAGAATTACTTGACCAATGTAGCCAAAGTAATTATAACAAAAACACAGGTGTAAAACAATGGGTTAATCCTAATGCCTCTTATCATGTAGTAAATCTAACTACACGAATGTAGTCTCACTTGTGGCCTCGGAATGGTCCTAACGCAAGTTCTAGAATCTAAGTGCTACCGGTACACACATCATAGCATAAATGCTTTTCCTACCAATTCTAGGGGCGAACCTCACATATTTGGGGGTGGAAAATTTTTTAGTGGTACGGTTTTTGTGCTAGTCATATAACTCCTATCCGTGAGACGCTCATTAAGATCAAAGTTTCACTCCTATGTGTTGTAAAAAATTTTAAATTTGGCACTAAAATTACCTTAGCAAGTATTTCTCTCAGTTTTATTACACATCTACTATTAAACAAACAAAAATCAAGCGTAATAGCATTCTCTAAAATCGTACTTTTACCCTCCCCTTACACTTAAGATGAACATTGTCCCCAATGTTCAAATAACAAGATGTAAAAGCATAAAGTAAAAGAATGAAATCAAATACTCCCCTGATTCGCTCGGTGGATAATGAAGTAACACGGTTAAATCTTCTTCCAAAGTAATGTTGAAGCTCCATGACTAATGCATCGCCATAAGCTTGATTCAAAACATTTCCTTGTCCAAAATAACCTGATAAACCTGAGAAAACAAACACGAAAACCTGCAAAACATCGGCGGGATAAATCTATATATAAGGATATAATGCTTGTGGAATGATAATTTTGCAGATTCCTGGAGATTATAAGTTGGAGATTTTAATAAAAACTTTTTAAAAACAAAACTTTCAAAAACTTCTGAAAATTAAATCTGACGCCGTCAGGTTATAAACCCTGACGCCGTCAGAAATGACCTGACAAAAATTTTCATTTTAAGTTTCCGGAAAATTTCTGGAAAAACCTTTACCTTACTTCCTGGAAATCCTGCAAAACATCATTATGACTCGATACAAGCATTTGACTCAAACAAATACTAATATGTATGTTCATTAATATTATTACGATTCATGTTCATTTGTGTTCTAATCAACAAATTTGGATTTCCCTTACACTTATCTTTTGCAAAATACCTTTATATGTAATTAAGACGAAGTTAAAAACAAAATAAAGCATTTTCACAATTTAGTTTTGAACATGAATCAATAAGAATAAAAATTAAACATACATACGGAAACAAATAAAATCAAACAAACAAATAAATAAACACACAAAGCAAATAAAGCTTGGGTTGCCTCCCAAGAAGCGCTTTTCTTTATTAACGAGTCTTGTAGCTAGACTCAAAGTCACGTACATTACATCACTTCTTCATCAAAAGTTATATCATCCTCATTGATCATCCCATTACCATTCTCTTGATAATGCTTGACTCGTTGTATATTTACAGTGAATTCTCTATCTTCGTCGTCAATCAACACAACGGCTCCGGTTTTAGAGTAGCTCCTTACGGTAAAGGGTCCATACCATCTAGATTTAAGTTTTCCAGGAAATAGTCTTAAGCGAGAATTATATAATAAGACCTTGTCTCCTTCTGAAAACTCCTTTGGTCTCTTAATCCGTTGGTCATGCCATCTTTTTGCCCTTTCTTTGTATGTAATGGAAGATTCATAAGCCTCTAATCTCAATTCATCGAGCTCTTGGAGCTGTAAGAATCTATTTGTTCCCGCGACCGTATAATCCAAATTACAAGCCTTAAGTGCCCAATATGCCTTGTGTTCCAGTTCTACTGGAAGGTGGCATGCCTTGCCATATACCATACGGAACGGGGTTGTCCCGATTGGCGTCTTATAAGCGGTTCGAAATGCCCACAAAGCTTCATCGAGCTTAAAAGACCAATCTTTTCGGTTTTGATTAACCGTTTTCTCCAATATTCTCTTTATGGCTCTATTAGTGTTTTCGACTTGACCGTTGGTTTGAGGATGGTAAGCGGTGGAGAATCGGTGAGAGACTCCATATCTTTTCATAACTTTCTCCATTTGTGAATTGCAAAAATGGGTTCCCCTGTCACTAATAAGAGCCTTCGGAATTCCGAACCTAGCGAACAATTTTTTTAAGAAATGAATTACTACCCTAGCATCGTTAGTCCTAAGGGCTTGTGCTTCCACCCATTTCGAAACATAATCGATGGCCACTAAGATGTATTCATTCCCACCTGAAAATGGGAAGGGTCCCATGAAATCAATTCCCCAAACATCGAAAACCTCACAAACTTGTATATAATTATGTGGGGCTTCATCCCTCCTAGAGATATTCCCAGCTCTTTGACATGCGTCACAGGTTTGTATCATTCCCTTCACATCACGAAATATTGTAGGCCAATAGAATCCTGCGTCGAAGACCTTTCGTGCAGTAGTGTTCATTCCGTGATGTCCTCCCGATGGACCGGCATGACACTCTTTCATAATTCTGACAGCCTCTCTTTCCGAAACACAACGCCTGATTACCTGATCCGGACATCTTCGGAATAAGAAGGGTTCATCCCAAAAGTAGTACTTTAATTGATTAAAGAACCTCTTTTTTTCATGCCTGCTCATATGCTCAGGAATGACTCTACTCGCCAGGTAGTTAGCATAATCCGCATACCAAGGTTCAGAATCATTTATTGACATGAGCTGCTCTTCAGGAAATGTTTCCCGAATCTCACTCTTGTCAGATTCAGCGAGGCTGGGGTTTTCGAGACGAGAGAGATGATCAGCCGCAAGATTCTCTGCTCCTTTCTTATCACGAATTTCAACATCGAACTCTTGCAATAGTAGGATCCAACGAAGTAACCGTGGTTTAGCATCCTGTTTAGCGAAAAGATATCGAATGGCTGAATGATCCGTAAAAATAACCGTTTTAGAAAGGACCAGATACTGGCGAAATTTATCAAAAGAGAATACCACGGCTAGTAATTCCTTTTCAGTGGTAGTGTAGTTTTCTTGAGCAGGATTCATGGTTTTGCTAGCGTAGTATATTGGCTGAAAGTGTTTGTTAAGCCTTTGGCCTAATACTGCTCCAACAGCATAATCACTAGCATCGCACATGATTTCAAAGGGCAACTCCCAGTTAGGGGTAACCATAATTGGAGCTTGGGTAAGTTCCTGCTTCAATAGATCGAATGCGTCCTTGCACTCTTGAGAGAAGTCGAACGGGGCATCCTTCATGAGCAACTGAGTCATTGGTTTAGCTACCTTTGAGAAATCTTTAATGAATCTCCTATAGAAGCCAGCATGACCTAAAAAGCTACGGATTGCTTTGATAGTCGTCGGATAGGGAAGTTTGGATATAGCTTCAATTTTTGCCCGATCTACTTCAATTCCACTTCCTGAAATTTTGTGCCCTAGCACAATCCCCTCTTTTACCATAAAGTGGCACTTTTCCCAGTTTAGAACCAAGTTGGTCTCCTCACAACGTTTGAGCATTTTCTCAAGGTTAGCAAGACAGCGATCAAAAGAGTTTCCAAAGACTGAAAAATCATCCATGAAGACCTCCATGCTGTCTTCCATTAACTCATGGAAGATTGCCATCATGCAGCGCTGGAAAGTGGCGGGGGCGTTACATAGTCCAAAGGGCATTCGCTTGTAGGCGAAGGTGCCATAAGGGCATGTAAACGTAGTCTTTTCTTGGTCCTCAGGAGCGACAGGGATTTGGAAATACCCTGAGAACCCATCTAGGAAGCAGTAGTACTCATGCCCTGCTAGCCTTTCCAACATTTGGTCGATAAATGGGAGAGGGAAATGATCCTTTCGGGTTGCATCATTTAACTTCCTATAATCAATGCATACACGCCATCCAGTTACCGTTCGTTGAGGCACTAACTCATCCTTATCGTTCTTCACCACCGTCATTCCTCCCTTTTTTGGTACAACCTGTACAGGACTTACCCATGGACTGTCCGAAATTGGGTAAATTAGCCCTGCATCTAGGAGCTTAATGACTTCCTTCTTTACGACTTCCTTTATGATGAAGCGAAAAGTGTACCGCTTTTAAGGGGTCATTTAAGCCCTAAATCGTATTTATTTGATCAAATATTGCCCTAAATCGTTCCTTTTGTCATTCTAGGTACTTTTGAGGAGAAATCTGGAAAAGGAGGCATTTTGGACGTTTTTGGAGCATAAAAGTGAAGAAAACAACAAAGTCTCAAAAATCGGCTAAAAGTTACCTTTGACGGCGTCAGATTTTACTCTGGGCGGCGTCATGGCATGGCAAGAAAAGGTGGATGTGAAATTTACTCATGATAAGCCAGTGAAAATTGCATGTAAATTCTGACGGCGTCACGCTTTAACCTGATCAAGGGCGTCACGGCTTAAATCAAAGAGGGACGGCGTCACGTTCAAGAGCTGACGGCGTCAAGCCTTGATAAGCCAGAACGGATTTTGGAGAGCTAAAGAGGGACGGCGTCAAGAAGGTCATCCGGGAACCCTAAAAGCGGCGAGGTGACGGCGTCACACTCCATAACGTGACGCCGTCAGATCCAAAAATCTATATATAGTTTTGCAATTCTTTGTCATTAGTGTGGAGAGCTTAGTGTGGAATTTTTGGGAGAAAACCCTAAGACGAATTTAGCTTCTTTTTCAAGGCTTTTTGCCTTGAGATCTTCCATGTTACATTGAAAGATAAGTTATCAATTAATCATTCAATATGTCTATGTGTTGTTTGATTTTATCTTGTTCTTGTCTTTTGTTTAACATGTTAGGCTAGATTTATCTTGTGTTTGCTTAGATCTAATGAAACCTAGCTATTGATTATTGGTTATTAGTGTGTTATTAGTTGTATTGGATGATTGTTTATCTATGTTAGGCTTAAGAAAACTGGCTAACTTCCTATTCGGTAACTTGCTTGAACGTCTTAAGAAACATGAACCAAATGCGTACTAAAGGTTTTTATGGTTGTATTTAATGCACAAGCGAATTCTAGTGATCCCATGTTAGGAGCTTCCTAGCCGGCTCGACATAGGAGTGAAGTAGGAGCTTGTAGAGTTGGGGAAGTACGTACGCCACCCCACGATTGATATTAAGGAATACACCCGTCATCCACGCGACTAATACACACTAATCAACCGGTAAAAGATAGTTAGGGAGTAAGGAAATCTAAGTAAACACATTTCTCTACACATAAGTTTCTCACCAACATTTTATTTTCAGTTATTTTATTTTATTTGCATTTGTAGTTATTTGGGTTAGTTGACTAGCAACTAATTCCGCCCACTCCTTCAAAACCGAGATCTTACTTGCTTTCATAAAATTATAAAAACACAAAAAGAATCTTCCTCAACCCTTAGACCTATTAGAGTAGTTTTTCATACCTAACGAACACTATTCCCTGTGGAGAACGATCAATCCCCCGTACTTACCACTACACTATACTACATCGGTCAGGTACACTGCCTGGTGGGGTTGTAAGCCTCTTGAGATCCCTCGAGAGGTAAAACCTGTTGTAAGGTTGCAAAACCACGCATCAAGTTTTTGGCGCCGCTGCCGGGGAATAGTTATTGTTTAGGTTGAATTTTTATTTATAGGTCTACTCACTAGATTCCTTTCTAGTGAGATTTTTGTTTTATTTTTCTAGGTTTTCTTTAGTCTATCTATTTTCTTCGTGTCTTTGTTCGTAACCATACCATCCGACATCATGGAAGATGGTAATATCCTTAATCCCAACAACCCACCACCACAACAACCACCACCTCCTAGAGCCCGTACTTTAGGAGAGTATTCCCGTCCTAGCCACCATGGCTATCGAAACACCATTGAGCTCACTCAAGGAGCCAATGTCACACCCTTGCGATCCGACACCATCCGGTTGGTGCAAAGCAGATGCGCATTTCATGGACTTCGTTCCGAAGATCCTAATCAACATCTCAAGGACTTTCTCAAAATCGTTGATTCTATAGACCTTGATGTTGCCACTCGAGAGACGACCCGATTGCGTCTCTTTCAATTCTCTCTGCGGGATCAAGCTAGCCAGTGGTTAGAACGTCAACCCGCAGGATCCATCACCTCTTGGGATGATCTCACCACTCGTTTCCTTGCTCAGTTTTTCCCACCGGGAAGAACTACCAAGCTAAGGAAGGATATCTTGATGTTTGAACAACGTCGAGGCGAAACTCTCTACGAGGCATGGACTCGATTCAAGGACTTACTCCGAAAGGTCCCTCACCATGGCATGGATCCTTGGCTACAAATCCAAATCTTCTATGATGGTGTCAATCATCAAACTAGAAGAGCCATAGATTACGCCGCCAATGGGAGATTGAGCAGGCTCAGTGTCGATAAGTGCTGGGAAGTCATTGAGGACTTAGCACAATACGAAGAGGAAGAGTGGAATGACTCAACGTTCTCGGGAGAAGGGATTTTAAATTGCATGAGTGCAACCCAAGAACAGCTGTTCGAAAACATAAAAAGGCAGGTTGAGAGCTTAATGAAAGGTGAGACACCTACGGCTGATGAAAATCCCGATGAGTGCGTGAACACAATTGGTAAACATACGTTTCATCAATTCTCACGACAAGATGAATATGAAGGGATAATGCTAACTTTCGTGAACAACCAAGAGAGACGTATCAAGGAATTAGAAACTCACTTGAAAAACACCCAAGATATGTTCATGGAACTAGCAGAAAAGTTTATTGTGAGAATAAAGGAGAAAATTAGGGAAGAAGCCTCACATAAAAAGATCGAGAAGATCTTTGAACTCCCGGTCCCTAATGAACCATACAACGAATGGGATGATGAAACCCCTCTCCCCGAGCCTTCACTTTTAAAACCCTCTTATCTATTTGGATCCTCTCGCGAGAAAAAGAATTCTCAAGATCGTAGCATTTTCGTGGGAAGCATGGTTTTCACGATCCCTAACTTTCATGAGGCTAGGAAACGATCTTTTGGCTTTAAGCCAGGTTGAGAAGAACTCAATTAAAGCACATCCTCATTTCGAAAACCCCCTGTAAAAGCTCCTCACACTCCCTGAATACCTGCCGTGACGGAGATTGGAACCTGAATGTGACGTCAACCGGCCCTTTTCAACATTTTACCACATCCCGTGACAGTAACAAAACATTTGACCCAGGAGGAACTTGTTAACGAGACTAGCTATCAGGATTATTGACCCTGACTAGCTGCTCTCTTAAAGTACGAGGGGCTCATTTGTAAACTTGCACAAAGTAGTAAAATACGCTAATCTGACGGCGTCAGAATTTGAACGTGACGCCGTCACCCCGTCTGCACAGCAATAATAACTTTAATTCCATCACTTTCATCACAAACCCCACAAACCATATCTACTCCAACCCCACCTTCGAATTTCCAGGATCTAATTCACCGACTTTCGTCACCAATCTTCACGTGGTAAGTAATTTTTACTCATTCTTTTCGCTTCAATTACTCATAGGATTTGTAAATTTCGAAAATCCCCAACTCATGAAACCCTAGGATTGATTCATGCTTGGAACTCATAATGTCCTTTAATTAGTGTTATTTAGCAATAATTAAAGCATTTGATGATTGGCAATCAATTGGGTCTATTCACTAATGGGGAGGCCACGAATTTGAACCATAACCTATGATCCAATCACCCATTTTGCTGTAAAAAAGGGCGTTTGGTTTATAAGCTTAAAGTTTGAATATTGATTTTTCCCTCGTAATTATGGATTTGAACTTGGTGAAATCTGACGGCGTCACATATCAAAGCGTGACGGCGTCAGACCTGTCTGATGCGCCACCAAGTCTTTAATTTACATATTAACACTTTTGTTCCTCTTCCTTTGTTCCAGATGATGAGTAAGCGTCAAAGACCCAGCCGAGGAAGTTCTTCCCGATCTCAACAAGAGAACTTTGGGGATACGGTCCTCAGTTGGGGTGTCTTTGACAACGATGCTGCTACAAGCAAATACGCACAACTGCTACTACACAAGGTCGAAAATGGGGCCGTAGTTGATTGGAACTTTCTGAGGAGAGAAGGTCTTGAGCAGACCTTTCTCCAAAGTTTTCAGACGGATGGGTTTACCGGCCCTCAGTGGGAAAGACTGTTTAAAATTCAGGAGCCGGTATATGAGGAATTGGTACGTGAATTCTTTGCCACCTTTCATTTTGACATGGCTGAGGCAAGGACCGATGTAGGCAGTACCACGATCTATTTCAGGCTGGGGGGTGAGCTAAGGACGTGTTCGGTTACTGAGTTTGGGTGGAGACTTGGGTTGTACGATCAGCATGATACCATTCAGGCAGGGTTCATGCAGAGGTTGTTGCATGGGGAGTCGATGAAGAATGATTTTAGGTGTTCCATGTTCTGGCAGACTATTGGGGATGGGGTGTATACCTCGACCACTGTGGCATCCCAAATCAGGGATCCTAGGGTTCGGTTGACTCATCGATGCCTCACCTACAGCTTGACAGGGCGTCACAGCTCTCACCACCGTGTCACTGCTTCTGATCTCTTCTACCTGTACACCATCTACTCTAATGATGTTTACTGCAACATCCCGTTTTGGGTTGCTAGCTTTATGCATGGTGGAGTTGGGGAGAGGGAAGGAGACAGGATTTATGGTGGGATGTTTATCACCCAGCTGGCCCAGTCTTATGGAGTCCTCAGGCCCGAGGTTATGAGGTATTTGAGTGGTGATGCATGCAGGACGGTGAAGGAGAGGTCCCTGAAGCAGATGGAGGTGATTATGGAGATGCATGATGGGTCCTTTATGTGGTATCATCCAGCCAGAGCTGAGGATGATGATGATGAGGATGATGATGAGGAGGAGGAGCCCCAGCAGCAGCAGCATGAGGGTTATGAGGCCGGTACAGCTGATTACTACCGGCACATGAGCAGGGGGGACTGGCAGGCTCACCAGGGGACCTGGATGGGCCAGGTTGATACTTGGAGGACCAGGGTGGACGAGAGGTTCGACTGGATGTATGATCACACGGTTCGTCAGATGCAGCATCTTTCTACACGTGATCAGTTGGACCCACATCTGCAGATTGACCCTTTCCCGGGTCGTGAGCAGGATTACCCACCATATGGGTACTACGGGCACCTCCCTCCAGGCTACGACTATCGCCAAGGTCCCCCACACCAGTGATGATGTGATTTGATGTTTTGATGTTTGAACAATTTGATATTTGGTTGTATGTGTTGAAACAATATGGTCTGTAATAATTTAGGGAAGGCATCTGTTTGCCTTAAAACATTTGTTACATTGATTTTATTTATCGCATGCTAGCCTCATTTGATTGTTAATTTATTTGCTTTGTGTGTTTATTTGTTTGTTTGTTTGTTTTTATTTGTTTCCGTATGTATGTTTAATTTTTATTCTTATTGATTCATGTTCAAAACTAATTTGTGAAAATGCTTTATTTTGTTTTTAACTTCGTCTTAACTACATATAAAGGTATTTTGCAAAAGTTAAGTGTAAGGGAAATCTAAATCGGTTTATTAGAACACAAATTAACATGAATCGTAATAATAATAAATTAACATACATATTAGTGTGTGTTTGAGTCAAATGCTTGTATCGAGTCATAATGATGTTTTGCAGGATTTCCAGGAAGTAAGGTAAAGGTTTTTCCAGAAATTTTCCGGAAACTTAAAATGAAAATTTTTGTCAGGTCATTTCTGACGGCGTCAGGGTTTATAACCTGACGGCGTCAGATTTAATTTTCAGAAATTTTTGAAAGTTTTGTTTTTAAAAAGTTTTTATTAAAATCTCCAACTTATAATCTCCAGGAATCTGCAAAGTTATCATTCCACAAGCATTATATCCTTATATATAGATTTATCCCGCCGATGTTATGCAGGTTTTCGTGTTTGTTTTCTCAGGTTTATCAGGTTATTTTGGACAAGGAAATGTTTTTGGATCAAGCTTATGGCGATGCATTAGTCATGGAGCTTCAACATTCTCTTTGGAAGAAAATTTAACCGTGTTACTTCATTATCCACCGAGCGAATCAGGGGAGTATTTGATTTCATTCTTTTACTTTATGCTTTTACATCTTGTTATTTGAACATTGGGGACAATGTTCATCTTAAGTGTAAGGGGAGGGTAAAAGTACGATTAGAGAATGCTCTTACGCTTGATTTTTGTTTGTTTAATAGTAGATGTGTAATAAAACTGAGATAAATACCTGATAGGGTAATTTTAGTGCCAAATTTAAATTTTTTTACAACATATAGGAGTGAAACTTTGATCTTAATGAGCGTCTCACGGATAGGAGTTATATGACTAGCACAAAAACCGTACCACTAAAAAATTTTCCACCCCTAAATATGTGAGGTTCGCCCTAGAATTGGTAGGAAAAGCATTTATGCTATGATGTGTGTACCGGTAGCACTTAGATTCTAGAACTTGCGTTAGGACCATTCCAAGGCCACAAGTGAGACTACATTCGTGTAGTTAGATTTACTACATAATAAGAGACATTAGGATTAACCCATTGTTTTACACCTGTGTTTTTGTTATAATTACTTTGGCTACATTGGTCAAGTAATTCTCCCACACCCTTTGCGTTGTACTCATTTTTAGTACACGATACCCCTAGTACACCCCCCAGAGCCTATCTTTTCGTTTCGACCTTTAAGCATTTTACTTAAAGGAAGAATTTGTTACACCCCACTTAAATGTACACCCAAATCGCCTTAGCCTACCTTGTATGCACTCATTTTTAGTGCATTATTGTGACAACATTTGTTTAAACCCCAAGTTAATTATCTAATTGATTACATGGTTGCTAAGTCGAGTCATATCCTTGTACATATTGTTTTGGGACGATTGGGACTCATGGGTAAAGTACTAGTGTAATGGAGTAATGGGGAAGAACATCATTTATTACCCCATATGTGCTAAATGTTTTAAAAAGTACTCCAAGTTTTTCAATTATCTTAATTCGAGTCATTAGAATAGTTAGTTGTAAAGTTATGTAAAAGTTCAAGTGTAAGGGGAATGCAATGCCCCTATGATGTATTATTTTGGATGGTAGGACAATAGTGTATGTCAAAAAAAAAAAAAAAAAAAAAAAAAAAATCGAAAAATCAAGAAAAATACAAAAAAAATGAGAAAAAGAAAAATAGAAAAAACATACGGACTACCATCCCGTTTCATTTTATGTTTATTTTTATGTTTTTGTTATTTTGTTATTTTGTTTCTAGCTTAAGATTGAGTCGAGTCTTGGCTTAGCAACATTGTATAGTACATGTAATTAATCAAGATCTTTAACTCGCCACCAGTAAAATATCCTTTATCCAACAAAACCGTGTTTTCCTTTTCCCTACACCTAACGTTATAACCCATTTAAAAGCCCTCTTTGATAGTTTATCTTAGGTGCTTACGCCTAGTGGAGGAGGTTTTCGATCCTTTCCCGAGCCTATGGTAATCTATTTGCTATGACAGGTAGTGAGAGATATTATCCGTTTTCATTTATGAGATTTATTTTGATGACACTTGAGAGATGTGAGTATCTAAACACTACTTGTGAGGTGCTAGTTTATAATCTCCGTGCTTATTATGATTAAAGTGGAACGATTATTTGTTGTAATTACTTTTATGTTTGCATTAAATGACCCCTAACCTGTATTTTGATTAGAATAAAAGCGCATTTGCTTGAGGACAAGCAAATCTCAAGTGTAAGGGTATTTGATGAAGCGAAAAGTGTACCGCTTTTAAGGGGTCATTTAAGCCCTAAATCGTATTTATTTGATCAAATATTGCCCTAAATCGTTCCTTTTGTCATTCTAGGTACTTTTGAGGAGAAATCTGGAAAAGGAGGCATTTTGGACGTTTTTGGAGCATAAAAGTGAAGAAAACGACAAAGTCTCAAAAATCGGCTAAAAGTTACCTTTGACGGCGTCAGATTTTACTCTGGACGGCGTCATGGCTTGGCAAGAAAAGGTGGATGTGAAATTTACTCATGATAAGCCAGTGAAAATTGCATGTAAATTCTGACGGCGTCACGCTTTAACCTGATCAAGGGCGTCACGGCTTAAATCAAAGAGGGACGGCGTCACGTTCAAGAGCTGACGGCGTCAAGCCTTGATAAGCCAGAACGGATTTTGGAGAGCTAAAGAGGGACGGCGTCAAGAAGGTCATCTGGGAACCCTAAAAGCGGCGAGGGTGACGGCGTCACACTTCATAAGGTGACGCCGTCAGATCCAAAAATCTATATATAGTTTTGCAATTCTTTGTCATTAGTGTGGAGAGCTTAGTGTGGAATTTTTGGGAGAAAACCCTAAGACGAATTTAGCTTCTTTTTCAAGGCTTTTTGCCTTGAGATCTTCCATGTTACATTGAAAGATAAGTTATCAATTAATCATTCAATATGTCTATGTGTTGTTTGATTTTATCTTGTTCTTGTCTTTTCTTTAACATGTTAGGCTAGATTTATCTTGTGTTTGCTTAGATCTAATGAAACCTAGCTATTGATTATTGGTTATTAGTGTGTTATTAGTTGTATTGGATGATTGTTTATCTATGTTAGGCTTAAGAAAACTGGCTAACTTCCTATTCGGTAACTTGCTTGAACGTCTTAAGAAACATGAACCAAATGCGTACTAAAGGTTTTTATGGTTGTATTTAATGCACAAGCGAATTCTAGTGATCCCATGTTAGGAGCTTCCTAGCCGGCTCGACATAGGAGTGAAGTAGGAGCTTGTAGAGTTGGGGAAGTACGTACGCCACCCCACGATTGATATTAAGGAATACACCCGTCATCCACGCGACTAATACACACTAATCAACCGGTAAAAGATAGTTAGGGAGTAAGGAAATCTAAGTAAACACATTTCTCTACACATAAGTTTCTCACCAACATTTTATTTTCAGTTATTTTATTTTATTTGCATTTGTAGTTATTTGGGTTAGTTGACTAGCAACTAATTCCGCCCACTCCTTCAAAACCGAGATCTTACTTGCTTTCATAAAATTATAAAAACAAAAAAAGAATCTTCCTCAACCCTTAGACCTATTAGAGTAGTTTTTCATACCTAACGAACACTATTCCCTGTGGAGAACGATCAATCCCCCGTACTTACCACTACACTATACTACATCGGTCAGGTACACTGCCTGGTGGGGTTGTAAGCCTCTTGAGATCCCTCGAGAGGTAAAACCTGTTGTAAGGTTGCAAAACCACGCATCAGACTTCCTTCTTTACGACTTCCTTTATGTTGGGATTTACTCGCCTTTGAGGTTGCACGGTGGGTTTATAATCCTCCTCCATGAGGATTTTATGCGTGCAAAAGGTAGAGTCAATCCCTTTGATATCGGCTACACTCCATGCTATAACTCCTTTATATTTTTTTAAAACTCCTAAGAGTTTATCCTTTTGTTCACTATTCAAAGAAGAGCTTACGATTACCGGAAGTTGATCTTTTCCTTGAAGGAAGGCATATTCAAGGTTGTTCGGGAGTTCCTTGAGTTCTAACGTGGGTGGCTCGATAATGGAAGGTTTAAGTTAGTTCTCGGGTTTACGAAGCTCAAGCTGTTCGATTTCTTGTCTGGGATAGAAGGAGACTGCATTCACATCCATAGTCTTCTCCTCCTCTAAGATGGGTAAGAAAGCTTCATCTCGCAACCAACCAGCTTCCACCTGTTCATCTACACAATTGTCAATCTCGTCGGATAGTTCATTGATTTCTCCGATGAAATATAACTGATTATCTGCCTCGAGAGAAAGATTCATTGTGTCTTTGATGTCGAAGGTTAAGCTATCGGCCCCCACTCGTAAGGTTAGTTTGCCGTCATGAACATCAATAACAGCACGAGCAGTTGCAAGGAATGGTCTTCCTAGAATGATGGGCACAAGATCGTCTTCTTCCATTTCTAGGATGACGAAGTCAACTGGAAATTTGAACTTCCCTACCTTAACCAGCACATTCTCGCATATTCCTAAGGGGTATTTGACTGATCTATCGGCAAGTTGGATGCTCATACGGGTTGGTTTCAACCCAGAATACCCTAGCTTGAGGAACATGGAATGCGGCATAAGATTGATGCTTGCTCCTAAGTCGGCTAAAGCATTTTTGACTGAAAGAGATCCAATCGAACAGGGCAAGGTGAAACTACCTGGATCGTCCACCTTCTTTGGTAGCCCTCGTTGAGTCACCACAGAACATTCCTCTCCTAAGGTTACAAGACCCTCGAGCCCTTTTCTGTTGGTTAGCAACTTCTTGAAGTATGTACTATATTTGGGCATATGGTAACATGCATCAAGAAGGGGTATTGTGACGACCGAATTCCTCAAATATGACAAGAATCTTTTATTATCGTTTTCGACCTTTTGATTCTTGAGACGGGACGGGTATGGGACTTTAATGGGCTGTTTGGTTGGAGTAGGTGGAGAGGGAGTTACCGGAGGGGTTTGTTCGGGATTCTCATCGTTCACATTATCTTCCTCCTCATGAGGGGTGTTGGGCTCCATGACGTTAGATGGTTGAGCTGGGTAGGGTGGATCCTTAGTAGTTGTTCCAGCACGAGTGGTGATGGCGAGTAGGGGATCTCTTTGAGGTTCGCCAAGGCTGTCGAGAGTGGCGTTGAGCTCTGCGAAATTGGCCCTCACGTCGTTTTGTTGGCTAATGATAAGGTTGTCGAGACCATTTAGTTGCAGATTCTTTTCAAACGTGAAATGCCCGAGATCATCCTCAAAGGTGCTCCTGACCTTATAGTCAGGATATTCTCCTCCTCCCTCTTCTCTCACAAGATTTCCCCAAGGGGTGAAATCATTGTTTTGGTAGAAGGTTAAGAGCGAAGGATCATCGAAGATATCGTGGCTTGACAAGCATGCTTGTTCGGTGGTGGTATCATCCTCGCATTCCTCCACTTCATGCGGGCCACCACATTGATCACAGATCAAGTATGGGTTTGATAACCGCTTAGTTGGTTGCGACTTGGCTAGATAAGATACCTGATCATTCAATCTACTCACCCGGCTAGCAAAAGGAGGCTTTTTCATGATCTTGGAAACGCTCATGATCGAATCGGGTTCATCCCAGGTATCGTCTTGATCATTCGCGTATTCCTCAATTCTATTCCATCCTTCCTCAACGCTTAGTTTGGCTATTTTTCCTTTTGATGAATTATTAATGCCCAATTGGTCGTTTTTGGAGACACTGTCATAAAAGATTTAGACAAGAAGCCAGAGTTCAATGCCATGATGAGGGACTTGTCTAATCAGATCCTTGAATCTAACCCAAGATTTGTGAATAGGTTCTGCTGGTCCAACATGGAAGCGGAGGATTTCGTCTCTCAACGTTGAAGTTCTTCCTATGGGAAAGAATTTCTCATAGAATTTTGAGATAAGCTGTTCCCATGTGAAGATGGATTCGGAGGGAAGTTGGTTATACCAGTTTCCGGCTTTTTCATAAAGGGTGAAGGGAAAGAATCGAAGCCGGGAGGTATCTCTAGTAGCCCCATCCGTATGGAGGGTATCCACTATTTTCAGGAAGTCCTTGATGTGTTGGATCGGATCTTCAGTTTTCAATCCGTGGAATTTGCATACACTTTGGACAAGCCAGATATCGGTTGCACGCAAGACCCCATCCGTGCGCTCATTTGGAAAAACGATAGCATTGGAAAAACCACGAGGGGTGGGAGAAGAGTAGTCCTTGAGACATTTAGGGATTGGGATTTCGGGAACTTCCATTTCGTGATTGGGTTGAGGGCTAGGAGGTGTAGAATGATGATTGGATTCTTCCTCGGAGAGGGCATCATCAAAATTGATCGTGGATGGTTCAGCCACTTGGCGGAGTCGCCTTAATTTATGCATTTCCCTTTCGGGTTCAGCATAGGGTGTGGCAAGAGTCTTTATCGAGCTTCGGCTCCTAGTGATTCTAAGATTAGGGGGGTCATCATCCAAAATTAGGGAATATCCTCCTAAAGTGCGGGCTCTAGGAGGTGGTGGTTGTTGTGGTGGTGGGTTGTTGGGATTAAGGATATTACCATCTTCCATGATGTCGGATGGTATGGTTACGAACAAAGGCACGAAGAAAATAGATAGACTAAAGAAAACCTAGAAAAATAAAACAAAAATCTCACTAGAAAGGAATCTAGTGAGTAGACCTATAAAATAAAAATTCAACCTAAACAATAACTATTCCCCGGCAGCGGCGCCAAAAACTTGATGCGTGGTTTTGCAACCTTACAACAGGTTTTACCTCTCGAGGGATCTCAAGAGGCTTACAACCCCACCAGGCAGTGTACCTGACCGATGTAGTATAGTGTAGTGGTAAGTACGGGGGATTGATCGTTCTCCACAGGGAATAGTGTTCATTAGGTATGAAAGACTACTCTAATAGGTCTAAGGGTTGAGGAAGATTCTTTTTGTGTTTTTATAATTTTATGAAAGCAAGTAAAATCTCGGGTTTGAAGGAGTGGGCGGAATTAGTTGCTAGTCAACTAACCCAAATAACTACAAATGCAAATAAAATAAAATAACTGAAAATAAAATGTTGGTGAAAACTTAAGTGTAGAGAAATGTGTTCACTTAGATTTCCTTACTCCCTAACTATCTTTTACCGGTTGATTAGTGTGTATTAGTTGCGTGGATGACGGGTGTATTCTTTAATACCAATCGTGGGGTGGCGTACGTACTTCCCCAACTCTACAAGCTCCTACTTCACTCCTATGTCGAGCCGGCTAGGAAGCTCCTAACATGGGATCACTAGAATTCGCTTGTGCATTAAATACAACCATAAAAACCTTTAGTACGCATTTGGTTCATGTTTCTTAAGACGTTCAAGCAAGTTACCGAATAGGAAGTTAGCCAGTTTTCTTAAGCCTAACATAGATAAACAATCATCCAATACAACTAATAACACACTAATAACCAATAATCAATAGCTAGGTTTCATTAGATCTAAGCAAACACAAGATAAATCTAGCCTAACATGTTAAACAAAAGACAAGAACAAGATAGAATCAAACAACACATAGACATATTGAATGATTAATTGATAACTTATCTTTCAATGTAACATGGAAGATCTCAAGGCAAAAAGCCTTGAAAAAGATGCTAAAATCGTCTTAGGGTTTTCTCCCAAGAATTCCACACTAAGTCCTCCACACTAATGACAAAAAATTAGAAAACTATATATAGACTTTTGGATCTGACGGCGTCACCTTATGGAGTGTGACGCCGTCACCTCGCCGCTTTTAGGGTTCCTGGATGACCTTCTTGACGCCGTCCCTCTTTAGCTCTCCAAAATCCGTTCTGGCTTATCAAGGCTTGACGCCGTCAGACCTTGAATGTGAAGCCGTCCCTCTTTGAATTAAGCCGTGACGCCCTTGATCAGGTTAAAGCGTGACGCCGTCAGAATTTACATGCAATTTTCACTGGCTTATCATGAGTAAATTTCACATCCACCTTTTCTTGCCAAGCCATGACGCCGTCCAGAGTAAAATCTGACGCCGTCAAAGGTAACTTTTAGCCGATTTTTGAGACTTTGTCGTTTTCTTCACTTTAATGCTCCAAAAACGTCCAAAATGCCTCCTTTTCCAGATTTCTCCTCAAAAGTACCTAAAATGACAAAAGGAACGATTTAGGGCAATATTTGATCAAATAAATACGATTTAGGGCTTAAATGACCCCTTAAAAGCGGTACACTTTTCGCTTCATCAGTTTATTAGAACAAATGAACATGAATCATAACAATATTAAATTAACATACATATTAGTAATTGTTTGAGTCAAATGCTTGTATCGAGTCATAATGATATTTTGCAGGATTTCCAGGAAATAAGGATTGAGTTTTTCCAAAATTTTCCGGAAACTTAACATGAGAATTCTGTCAGATCATTTCTGACGGCGTCGGCCTTACAACCTGAAGTCGTCAGGTTTTAATTTTCTGAAATTTTTGAAAGTTTTGTTTTTCTTCCGGAATCATAAAAAGTTTTTATTAAATCTCTAACTTATAAACTCCAGGAATCTGCAAAATAATCATTCCACAAGCATTATATCCTTATACAGATTTATCCCGCCGATGTTATGCAGGTTTTCGTGTTTGTTTTCTCAGGTTTAACAGGTTATTTTGGACAAGGAGATGTATGTGGAATCTAGCTTTTGGCGCTGCTTTAGTCTTGAAGCTTCAACATTACCTTGGAAGAAGATCTAACCATGTTACCCCTTTATCCACCGAGCGAATCAGGGGAGTATTTGATTTCATTCTTTTACCTTATTTACTTTTACATCTTGTTATTTGAACATTGGGGACAATGTTCATCTTAATTGTAAGGGGGGGGGGGTAAAGTACGATACCTTAGAGAATGCTATTACGCTTGATTTTTCGTTTGTTTAATGGTAGATGTGTAATAAAACTGAGAGAAATACCTGTTAAGGCAATTTTAGTGCCAAATTTAAATTTTTTTTACAAATATAGGAGTGAAACTTTGGTCTTAATGAGCGTCTCACAGATAGGAGTTATATGACTAGCACAAAACCGTACCACTAAAAAATTTTCCACCCCCAAATATGTGAGGTTCGCCGCTAGAATTGGTAGGAAAAGCATTTATGCTATGATGTGTGTACCGGTAGCACTTAGATTCTAGAACTTGCGTTAGGACCATTCCGAGGCCACAAGTGAGACTACATTCGTGTAGTTAGATTTACTACATGATAAGAGGCATTAGGATTAACCCATTGTTTTACACCTGTGTTTTTGTTATAATTACATTGGCTACATTGGTCAAGTAATTCTCCCACACCATTTGCGTTGTACTCATTTTTAGTACATGATACCTCTAGTACACCCCTCAGAGCCTATCTTTTCGTCTCTAACTTTAAGCATTTTACTTAAAGGAAGAATTTGTTTACACCCCACTTAAATGTACACCCAAATCGCCTTAGCCTACCTTGTATGCGCTCATTTTTAGTGCATTATTGTGACAACATTTGTTTAAACCCCAAGTTAATTATCTAATTGATTACATGGTTGCTAAGTCGAGTCATGTCCTTGTACATATTGTTTTGGGACGATTGGGACTCATGGGTAAAGTACTAGTGTAATGGAGTAATGGGGAAGAACAACATTATTACCCCCATATGTGCTAAATATTTTAAAAGTACTCCAAGTGTTTCGATTATCTTAATTCGAGTCATTAGAATAGTTAATTGTAAAGTTATGTAAAAGTTCAAGTGTAAGGGGGATACAAACCCCCCTACGATGTATTATTTTGGATGGTAGGGCAAGAGTGTATGAAAAAAAAAAAAAAAAAAAAAAAAAAAAAAAAAGTAGAAAAAACATACGGACTACCATCCCGTTTCATTTTATGTTTATTTTATCTTTTTGTTATTTTTTTCATTAGCTTAAGTCGAGTCTAGTCTTGGCTTAGCAACGCCATATTGTACATGTAATTAATCAAGATCTTTAACTCGCCACCAGTAAAATATCCTTTATCCAACACAACCGTGTTTATCATATCCCTACACCTCACGTTATAACCCATGTAAAAGCCCTCTTTGATAGTTTATCTTAGGTGCTTACGCCTAGTGGAGAAGGTTTTTGATCCTTTCCCAAGCCTATGGTAATCTATTTGCTATGACAGGTAGTGAGAGATATTATTCATTTTCATTTATGAGATATACTTTTATGACACCTGAGAGATGTGAGTATCTAAACACTACTTGTGAGGTGCTAGTCTGTAATCTCCGTGCTTATTATGATTAAAGTGGAACGACTATTTGTTGTAATTACTTTTATATTAGCGTTAAATGACCCCTAACTTGTATTTTGATTAGAATAAAAGCGCATTTGCTTGAGGACAAGCAAATCTCAAGTGTAAGGGTATTTGATGAAGCGAAAAGCGTACCGCTTTTCGGGGGTCATTTAAGCACTAAATCGTATTTATTTGATCAAATATTGCTCCTAAATCGTTCCTTTTGTCATTTTAGGTACTTTGGAGAAGAAATCTGGAAAAGGAAGCATTTTGGACATTTTTGGAGCATAAAAGTGAAGAAAAACGACAAAGTCTCAAAATCGGCTGGAAAAGTACCTGTGACGGCGTCAAGCACCATTGTGACGGCGTCAACCCTTGACGCGCCAGAGAGGATTTTGGATGATTAAAAGGGGACGGCGTCAAGAAGGCCATCAAGAAACCCTAACCGCGGCGAGGTGACGGCGTCAGCTCTATAACGTGACGCCGTCAGATCTGATTTTCTATTTATATTTTCATAATTTTTAGTCATTAGTGTGCAACTTTGTGAGGAGAAACCCTAAGACGATTTTTCTGCTACTTTTAAGGGTTTTATACCCTTGGATCTCCCATGTTCAATTGAAGATAAGTAATCAATTAATCATTCAATATGTCTATGTGTTGTTTGATTATATCTTGTTCTTGTCTTTTATTTAACATGCTAGGCTAGATTTATCTTGTGTTTGCTTAGATCTAATGAAACCTAACTATTGATTATTGGGTGTTGGTGTGTTATTAATTGTTTTGAATGATTGTTTATCGATGTTAGGCTTAAGAAAACTGGCTAACTTCCTATACGGTAACTTGCTTGAACGTCTTAAGAAACATGAACCAATGCGTACTAAGGTTTTTATGGTTGTATTTAATGCATGAGCGAATTCTAGTGATCCCATGTTAGGAGCTTCTTAGCCGGCTCGACATAGGAGTGAAGTAGGAGCTTATAGAGTTGGGAAGTACGTACGCCACCCCACGATTGGTATTAAGGAATACACCCGTCATCCACGCAATTAATACACACTAATCAACCGGTAAAAGATAGTTAGGGAGTAAGGAAATCTAAGTAAACACGTTTCTCTCCATATAAGTTCCACAACCTTTTTATTTTCAGTTATTTTATTTTATTTGCAATTGTAGTTATTTGGGTTAGTTGACTAGCAACTAATTTCGCCCACTCCTTCAAACCCGAGATTTTACTTGCTTTTATAAAAATATAAAAAAAAATACAAAAAGAATCTTCCCTCACCCTTAGACCTATTAGAGTAGTTTTTCAATCCTAACGACATTATTCCCCGAGAGAACGATCAATCCCCCGGTACTTGCCACTTCACTATACTACATCGGTCAGGTACACTGCCTGGTGGGGATTGCAAGCTTCTCGAGATCCCTCGAGAGGTAAAACCTGTTGTAAGGTCGCAAAACCACGCATCAATATGTCCTTTCGATTGATGACAATTTGTGTTTCGCCAATTCATTGGTTACGTCTGAGTCACGATCTCATGCGGTGCCAAATTCTTTATGTCCATTTGCTCCCCTTCAATATGTGCATCGATATACGAAAGAGTTTAGCACATATGGGAGAGCCTAACGTTTAATTCCAAAACATCACATTTTCATCAGGTTTCATATTTAAATCACATTCTCTCCCCCGATCAAAAATTTCAAACCTTTTGAGATTTGTGATCCCAATTGATTTAAATAAGTTAGAAAATGTGGGAGAAAATGTGTCCAATTTAATGTATTCTGATGATGAAACATACTGTGCTCCCCCTTAATCTAAGAGGGAGATTCACTGCTTATTATGCACAAGTTGACAATTATGACACAAATGATATTGACCTTTTTGCGCAGATGATGTAATCACCCGCTTTTCTGAGTGAGTCAGTGGTCAACATCGATTATCCATCCACCAACAAATCTTCTCAAGTATTGTCGATCCCCACTTGGCGAGATCCGAGTAAGTACTGCTTTGTTGAAATGATGGTGGTGGAGGTGATGACAGTGTTGTTGTTGTTGTTGCCGACGTTGTTGTTGTGGTGAATTTCGAGCCCAATAAATAGAGTTTGAACGTCTGATCAAATGGTTAGAATGGGAACTGGCACATTCATTTTGGCTATGAAATCTGCATAAGAATATCAACACAGATATACATGCATACAGATACACTATTCCTTAATAGCTACCCTTCAGCAGCATGCCACATTATAATACCAAGTTCATCTTATAATCAAACCCCAATCAGGAACTACGTCAAACCGCTATCTAGCATGAAGAGCAATTAGCAATCATGAACATGGCAATTCACACAGATTTCGATATTCAATTCAGGATCTTAGGAACATGATTCTAACATAATAGCAATCTACCTAAGCGAATCCTGAGAACTTATGCACAATATCAACAACAATTAAGCAACAATCGACCAACAAAATTCACATGACATTTGAAACACATTCACTTAGATCATACACATGTCATAGGAGTATTCAAAAACATCAACTGCAACTGGTTTTCTTACTTCTTTTAGGTTTTGAGTCTTAAAGTATTTAGGGGATTACACGAGGATTCCAAAGTAACACAAATGAACCTTCTAGATATATAAAGCTAGGAAACTATAAGCACATTGCACATAATGACATAAACTTTCTAGCAATTCACACATTTGGCCATTTGATATAAAATTTTAGCAAGATCCTCTTCAACTAATACCCCATTAACTGCAAAACCATTTCAACAAGTATGATTTAACCAAGAAACCCGTTTGATGATATAAAATTTGAATTCACTCTCCCCCTCAATCAATGACCATTTCTAACCATTTCTAGTCGTTGATTGAGTGACAAATTTTATGCATAATCCAAGATTAAACAAATTTCATACAACACATAATCACCAAGTGTCTCACAAATAATTTTCAGAAGAATCATAGAATGAAAACTATTTGCATACAAAGAAGATTTCTCTTCTTTTTCAAGAAATGATGCACTGAAACGTACATCAGATCGAGAAACATGGATATAAAGTAATCCATGCCCAGGTGAACATCACCCAGTTGGAGGAACAGCCGTCTTTTTGGCGACGTGCTTTCCCCAGTTTGAAGCGCGGGTTGCTATCTAAAGTAATAGCAAGCCATTTTAGACATGTTTTACCAATCCATTTTAACTTCTGCTCGAGCTTCATTTAAAGACCCGTGCCATTATTGAATGACATTTCTAAGTCCGTAAATGTTATCGATAAACAGAAGACATGCCTAGGTGAAACTATTTTTGGTCTTTTCTAATTTTTTAATTTTTATGGTTTTTCTGGTTTTACGTTTCTCTATTTACAATTAGCAGGTTTTCTATGAATCTATTTACAGTATGGATTGAGATATATACAAGAATGAATGAAGAAAAATATATACAAGGATACGAACCGAAAACCATTACTCCTCAGCATCCTGAGTCTTTTCCGCTTCCATCATTTAACTTGCTGAAGAGTAACGTGAGCACTTTTAACTTAGGGATTAATTCAGGCTTTTCACTCTCCCCTAATTAGTGCTCTCCCCCAATCTGACAACCTTTCTGATGAACACCCATAATAGAAGAAAGAATTTGGATGAACGCCCATAATATGAAGAAGTCTTTTGATAACCGAATGCACGCCGTCTTTAGTCTTCTAACACATAGCGGAGAATGTAGAGAAGACTGTAGACTCGACCTTCTTCAAGATTGCCCAATATGGAGGAACAGAATACCAACCGCCTTCATCTCACCAAATGCCTTCCAGTAACCTTACATGTAACCCATCAACCCGCAGTATACACATGAGATGATAACACCCAACCGAGAATGAAGAATAGACTGACGACTCGACCTTCTTCAGTCTTTAGTATAACACCAAAGTAACAAGTTGAACCACTGATCATCTATAGAATGTATCCATATTTGGATATTAAGCCCTGATCACGTGAACCTGTTGTGCGTCCTTGATGTACACATTCTCTCTCCCCTGATGGTTACGATTAATCATACCATGACGTAACATTGAAACGTTAATACCAAGGTGACAAGTTGAACCACTGATCATCTCTGCGGCTTTTCAACACCGGGATACACGATTAAGCTCGATCACGTGAACCTTTTGTGCGTCCTTGGTGTACACATTTCTCTCCCCCATGATGGTTACGATTAATCGGAATCATCATCATTATGTGTACATGTAGCCTGATGACGTATACATGAAGCATTGACTAGAAACCCTTTGTTGCTGATTGAACCAGCCCGTGAGAATATGTAGATTAGCATTCCATGACCATGTTCTTCAACACCTTGATAGACGGAAGAAGTAGTGTTGGAGAAACATGGTTTGCACGACTCCTGAACTGACGTATTCAGGAGTCGTATGACCATTTCTCAATCATCAACTAACATGTAGATTAATATTCACCCTTTCTCCCCCTCAAAAATTGCATATGCCTGCCAACTGCAATTTTTGATGATTGAACTAGTGAATATGAATACCATCAACGGTAAGTAGCTCCACTTGACGGTTCTTGAAGACTGACATGTTGTTTATTCACCCTTTCCCCCCCTCAAAAATTGCATATGCCTGTCAACTGCAATTTTTGGTTGAATAAGTGAATAAAAATATACTCCAATGTGCGCCGATCCACTTGAAGACTGAATAAGCACGGAAAGAGCATGAAACTTGTTGATGAGAATGGCCATAAATAAGAAGATTCCTCTTCTTTTTGAAGATAAAGTGCACTCAAGCGTACACTTTTCTTTTCTTTGAAGAACGAGGCCTGAACTGAGGTGTACAGACGTCATTATCTCTCTCTTTACTACTTCTCTCATCTAACTCGTTACCAACCCCATTATCATTCTGTCGGCTTGATGTCGTGACCACTGATGAAGAAAAACCCAATATGATGAACTTGAGACTGAAGTAACATAACCCGAACTTGTGACTTAAACTTGTGCTAATGCGAGACAAAGAGCGGTGCAGAGACTTCGTGCAACATCGAATCCCTAAGTACTCTATACTCTTCAACCAACCAACCATCAAGTATAAGACATACATCACCTCTTGGATATCCACAACTTCGTGTGACACTGAGCACTACAACGTGACCCCTTAAAGTGATAGTTATTTTGTAATAGGGAGAAAGAAAAAATAGCTAGATATCCAAGTCCTTGTCATTGTATTGAAAGCTCGAACAAGGATCTCGAAGAATCTTCATCCAACCTCCCCGATATCTTCAGATACTAAGTACACGCACCCATGAAATTTCACTTCAGCCTCAAATAAATAATACTGAACTAACCCCGTAGTCACATCTTGTCAATTAAATGCCTCGATCCAGCCATTTGTGATGTTATAACTGAACTTCGATAATGGTTTTAACCCGATCCTGGTCAAGAGCGCATAGCCCATCATCACGGGATTTTACAAATCTATGGTTTAAACCGAGAAATAAGTTCTTTCGCGGGATTTTACAAAACCAAGAAGAAACCGTGAGACAGTAACAGATTGGATGTGGCATGACTGATTCATTTTTGGTGAATATCAGTTTGGGTTAAGAACATCCCGTGAGAATTACTAAGCACATCACAACTTTTAAAACTTTCGTCCAACTAACCAACCTCGAACACAAACAACTAATCGTGACCACTTGATGAAGGAAACCCAATATACCAGTACTGCGAATGAAGTAGAATTGCTCAAATTTGTTACCTAAGCTTGCACTGTTGTTGAAAGAACGGTGTAAAGTCTCTAAGTACTTAATGTTATCCTGACAAAGTATGAGACTTTCATCACCTCTTGCAATTATCCACAACGTCTTCTACGTGTGACACTGAGTACTACAATGTATCTCCTTTAAGTGATAGTTAACTAGGTCTTCAACCATCCACCCCGACTTCTGGAAACTAGATAACCCAAGTCTTCAACTTACATCTTAAGCACGAGCAAGTTATCATTGAAATCATGCATCCAACCATCCCCGATTTCAAGATAAAATAGGTAGACTCTTTCGTGAAATTCAACCTCACTCTCAAGCATGGAATACAAAATTAACTTCGAGATCATTTTGTGCGGTTGAATAGTCGAAGGGAGAAGAAACATGCGCTAATTCTTAGCAGTGCCCATGACTCATAGTCAGTCCAATCAAACATAGCTGTCTGACCCAGCTGCTTGGATGATATCGGTGCAGTGCATGGAATAGTTGTCGTACTCTGAAATCTTAGGAAAATAGCTAAACCCCAAACCGCTAAAAGCTAAACCACTGAAACTGGAACCGCTAATATTCAAACCTCTGGAGACTGAACCACTGAATCCTGAACCGCTATGATCTGACCCGCTGAAACCGGAACTGCTAACATACAAACCGCTGGAGACAGAACCGATACGATCTGACCCGCTGTAACCGGAACCGCTAAGATTCACACCGCTGGAGAAGGAACCGCTAGGAAACACGCGCTAATTCTCCCCCTCAAAAAGGGCATGAAATGACCTTTTTGCCAAAGCTGAGAGTCCATGATGTTTGTGAATTTGTCAGGCACAATATATGGAAAGTGACAAATAAAACTACTGCAACGAAGATGGTGATTAAGACTCTCTTGTAGTAACCCCTCGTTTGTCTCCTCATCAATGGTTTAGCAGATTAAAAATTTCCTGAAGCTCATAATATGCCAACACCGCTTGATGAAATATGTTTAACTATGGAATGTGTAACGGGTTAAAACACGTCTCTGAACAAACCACCTCCCGTCTTTAAGTCTGACCACCTCTTGAGAAGATCTTGTACTACAATCCCATTAGAAGCTTGAGAAACAACAATCACTTGATGAAGCTTGAGAAAGGACAAGTCCGCGACTTATACTTGCACTAAATTTGTGATTTAGAACCTATATTGAGCACAACAACGTAACTCCTTTAAATATAGGTAGTGATATATACCCAACCTTCCATCCTTTATTGTATATATCCACTTCTTGAACATCCAAGTCTAATCACCTTAAATACGCTCGAGCAAGGGTCATCAAACATCGTGCATCCATCCACCCCGAGATGTTTGTGACACTAAGTACACCAACCCGTGAATTAACAAACCAACCAAGCTACCATAATTACCCAATTCCTACCGATCTCGTAGCTCAAACTAATCCCGAAAAGATAATCAAACCCCATAAGTTTTATTATGACTAAGTCCAAGTCCAGCCTACTTGTCCAAAATTAATTTGACGGGATTTTACTACTCTTGAGATTTAAACCGAGAAATCGAATCTTTCGCGGGATTTTCTAAAATCTACAAGTGAAACCGTGAAATCAACAATAACAACCAAGAGTGAAGTGCAATACTGATCTTCGAAATTCAAGTCAAAGAAGTCAAATCTCAACTTGATCAAATCGCAGCAAGTCAGACCACAGTTTGTTAAATTGCAGCAAGTCTAGTCGCAATTACCCAAGTCGCAATAAGTCAAATCGCAAGTGTCAACTCGCAACGACAAATTACAACTAGTCAAATTACAGTCAGTCAAATCGCAATAAATCAAATAGCAGCTTGTCAATTTGCAATTAATCAACTCGCACTTTGTCAACTATAACTTAAATTGCAAAGATCAAATTGCAGGCTCACTCAAATCGTAGGCATCAATAGGATAGTGTCGCCAAATCCACGCCTCTGAAACACAGTTGATATTCATAAACCCAAATACGAGCTGTGACGTTTTTCACGAATCCGATAATGGCATCCGTAGTAATATTCAGAGAACCCGATTAATCCAATCCCAAGGTAATTACCCAATCATAGATAACGAAGCATAATTGTTACCGCGGTCCAAAATTATAACTCAAAGTACTTTGCCAAACAATGCCCACACAATTCGTACTTGGGATAACAAGCCAACAATATTCATCAACCAAAAAATCGTCCACACAGATCCAATCACAGTCCACAACAAAACGTTGTCCATGTGATAGTTATCAAATCCAATCACAGTCCACAACTCAGACACAAACTCGGTCCAAAAAAAAAACTTAACTTGGCCCACACAGATCCGTACAACCCAATCACATGAAGAGCTAAAACCAATTAAGCCCACTTAATTTGCAACCCTAATCTCACGGGTATTTAACACACACTCCTTTTACTCCTCTTAACCCTAATCCCATTTTAATCCGCCCCCTCCTCAAATTCCTCTCACTTAGTCACCAAACACAAAATCACAAATCTCTCTATCATGACCTCATCTCCATAGCAGCATATTCAATCCGTATCAAACACCAACACACAACCTTATATGTGACCTTTTTCTTCTTGCTGAAGAGGAATGGAGAATGATTTTATACGACTTCAGGATCTATTCTATGGTTCTCGGGTAGGTTATTGCTTGTGTTTTTGTTTGTTAGATTTTATTTTATCTTTGAACGAATCAAAGATAGATGATAACATAATTGTTATTTTCTCTCTTTTATATTCGGATATGAATACGAAGCAAGTCTTCGAATAGATCGATGATTAGTTGGTATACTCATGTATGAATGTTTTACTCGTTCTGAACATCTCATAATAGATACGAATGAAAAACCAATCTGAGATTGTAACGCCCCGTGACCAAAAACGACCAAAAACGTGAAAATTTCGCGCAAAACACTACTAGAAAAATAGCCTTTAATGACTCCTAAATTATGACACACGTATTTTATTGACAAGCAAAAGTGTGAGTCATAAAAAAACTGTCATAACTTGTACAATTTAAAAGACTTATGACATGCAATTATTAGAGTCATAAAAAAATGAAACACGGGATACACTTTCTTTTGTTATAAGATAATATCATATCAGATCTTATCCTTCTACCTCTCTCTAAAAATCATTCCATCTCTCTCTCTCTTAATTATCAATGGATCTATCAACCAAAAGGTACAATCGGTCGGAAACTACTCCATCACCACAGCAACTTCACGCCACCATCATCACCAACACAAGGAGGTCAAGATCTTGTGTTTTGAGTTGAGGTTGTAGATCGAGGGTTTTAACCTCGTTTGGTGTCAATCCGCCTCCTCTTTATCTCCTTCCTCTTCCTCGTTTGGTATGTCAACAACATAACCCACCTTCGTAATTATTCATTTAACCGATTATATAAGCGGTTTACAAAGATTTATTAATATTTTCATGGAACTAAGATTTGAATAAAAACGTTTTGATTATTTAACTCGTGTGGTTAAAATGATTAAAGAGTGTTGATTGGTTTGTTTGTTGACTCGATTTGTTAGTAAACCCAAAGGGTATGGTTGTTTGGTCTCGGCTGGAAAAAGGAACAAACCGAGAGGCTGAGCTTATTCGTTTGTGGGTGTCGGACCTCAGTAACCTGCGAGGGTGCTGTTGGTTCCTTTGGTTTATGTCCAAAGCAGCCCCCAAAAGGGTGCGTTTGGCTTATTTTGTTAAGTGGTTTATAGTAGCTTAATTAGTTACTTGGCTTATTTTGTTTCTGTTCGGGTCGCAACCACAGCCGACGAGTCTTGTTGTGGTTTATAGTGGTTTATAGTAGCATATATTGTTTCATTTGCTTTGGGTAAAAAGTTCTCTTTGGCATGTTGCCATGTTGGCTTATATGCTTGTAAATCTACAAATTTGTATAGAAGACTGATATAGCTAAAAGAACTAAGGTGGTGTTTAAATGTAACTTTTGAAAGATAGTATGAACATGTTGTAGAAGATACTAAGACAGTGTTTGGGTGTGTTTCTGATCTTCTTAGGTGTAACAGTCCGATAGTATGATTCTTGAATGTTAGCAAATTCTGGTTATTATAGGAATCCATTTATTTTATTTCGAACATGAGCATTTTTGTGAATTAGAGGTCTCGAGCCGTTAGGATTAGCCGGCCGAGAGTATGTAATTAACAAAAAACAGATTCTGGGCTTTGCATAAATTTTTTTTGACAAGTGGCAGTTTCGATTATCCTACAATTTATACCCGTTCTAATATACATTTGTTTTGTTTTGTCCTATCAGAGCCAGAGTATAAACCTGAAGGCCTTAAGTGCCGCAAAGGAGTTAAAATGGCCACTATACCAGAAACTTGTTTCCATCCCCACCTCCGGGCAGGCAAGTAACTATTCTTTGATTCCTCGAATTAGTTTGGAATGATACGTTTTATTTATCGCTGCTTCATTAAAGCATAGACTATCCAGCCAACTATGGTTTATATTGTGCCAGGCTTAATCTAGTTAGTAGTTACTGTGTCGATAATTGTACAAAACATATATTAGTTTATAAATTCTCAATCTCTTGGAGAATATGATGTTGGAGGTTTTAAGCAGTAAAAGTGAATTTTTTTGCTACTTTTTGGGTCATTTCTTTCAAGATTATTGTTGAAATATAACACAGCTGAATCAGTCTAATTTTTAGTAAATGGGTTGAAGTTGTCACCTCTATTCAAGTTACATCAGTAACAACTTAATTTTGTATGTTTGCTCATTATTGCTGTTTTGGAATAAATATAACAGGAAACAAAGCGAAACAAATTTTGGTCTACATTAATGAACATTATCCACTGGCATTACGCGAAGCAGTTCAAAGTTTTCTAGAAGTTTCAACTTGATTTTGTATGTTTGCTCATTAATGAACAAATTTTGGTCAGAAGTTTCAAACTGTACATGATGCACTGTCGCGCCGGCTTTACGATGATGATCTAAGTGTGGTTCAGGCAGTTTTAAGTATGGGCAGATTGTCTGCATTTATAGAACATTCAGATCTTCTTGATGCCATTCAGAAGGTGCTGAAAAGATGCAACTATACATTAATCTCTGGTACGTTTCCTGTTACTCTATCTTTACTCTATTTCTGCTCATTTGTACTTGCATCTGCTAGCTGCTCACAATATTGCCTGAATTAGTTAATGAGTTATTGGATAGTGACCTTAAAATTACTTTCCAATAGTAGAAATGTAATGAGAGGGTATCATTAGTATAGTGATATCAATGTTTTGATTCATTAATGTAACACTCATTTTCTATATGTCCTAATTGCCAAGTGGTGGTGTTGGCATGTTGGTACATTTTGCGGAGGTTTAAGCTCTGCTCCAACAACGGAGGGTAACAATTGCTGAAGGAACTCATTATAGTAGCTCAGTTTATAAGTAACTCATTAGACTTGTCAAGGGCATGAGTAATATAGATTGGAAATGCTGAAGCAAGCTTGACATGTTATATGTTAGAGCTGAACTAAGTACAAGTATTATGGTTTAATTGTTAGCTTTCAGTTCTCAAATTAGAACTTTGAGTGCATAAGCCATTGAGGTGTGCATAAGCCATAGTGGAAATTGGTGACTAGTAACATTTGTGGTCTTACATGGCCACTGTAATACCAACAGCCTTAAGATTATAGGGTGATTTATGTCAATATTTTCACAAGTCTTTTGTTGTAGGGTTTATTCGGATGGCCTAAGCTATATGTATGATGTTTCACTGTGAATGGATTATACACTTCCATTAGCATACAGTATCTTGATTTCGAATTTGGTTGATCGATTTGTATTTACGTTTGTCGATGTATATGTAACTGTTAATCTTTTAACTAGCTTGAATTTTTCGTTTATAGGGGTATCGGATAATACAACTTTAGCTGTTGATGTCACCATATCATGTTTGGAGCACGTAACTTCAAGCTTCCTAGGCCAAGAAGAATACACAAAAGAGCTCGCTGCAATGATATTCCCTTTGCTTCTAATCATGCCGAAGGTCTCTCTATAAAAAGCCTTGTTTTTAGTAACAGTGATTATGATAGACAACAAACTAAAACCATAAACTGCCATGTGGTGCAGAACTTTGTAGATTTAGCTGGAAGCGAAAGAGCATCACAGACAAATGCCGATGGTGCTAGGCTGAGAGAAGGTTGCCACATCAACCTTAGCTTGATGACTCTGACTACTGTGATTATGTAGCTATATATGTTCTACACATTTACCTGTATATCACCCATATATGTTTCTACAATTTTAGAATTTGAAAATAACTTGTAGTTGTATGAAACGCATTGTTTTGATATATATGAAATGCGCTTTTTTTCTATTTGTGTATTTATTTGTATTATGAGATTATCTGTTATTTAATGTGGGGATATTATTAATTTTATAAAAATTATTTTTTTTTTTTTAAATTTGAACCATGACACGCAAAAAATGGGTCATAAAATAGTGTCATAAAAGCGTGTCATAAAATTATGACGCGCGAAATGCGTGTCATAAAGCTTTATGACGGGTCGATCAATGACACCAAAAAGCGCGTCATCTGACCCCTTTTATGACACGCAATGCGCGTCATTAAAGGCCTTTTTTCTAGTAGTGAAAACACCCCCTAGAAACTGACATCCGGTTACTCTTTTACGAGCTGACAAAAATCAGTACACATTCAGCCATTGAGGCTATTTTTAGATGAAATTAGACTCAAATAGCTTCAAAACGATAGGTCATACGACCCATTTCGACTTACGGATTAAAAGATATGATTTTTCGAAAACTGCCCTGATAAACGTGACGCCGTCAGAAAAATGGTGACGCCGTCAGACCTTGACGGGCCAGAAGGTTTTTGGACAATTAAAAGGGGACGCCGTCAAGAAGGCCATCATGAACAAAACTGTTAAGCCTTGATAGGCCAGAGAATTTTTGGTGTTTAAAGGGTGACGGCGTCAAGGTGGTCATCAAGAACAAAACTGCAGTTTTTGACAGCAAAACACCCAATATTTTGACACCAAATCACCCATAACACTTAACCACAACATGACCATTTAAACACATACATAACTTGACATTCCTAATATCTTACAAAGTTGTTACTAGAAGATTTTGACCCGTAGCCTTCCAAAATGGGTGAGAACCCGTTTATACCAAACACCCCCTTAAATACCATTTCAACTACACACTTTTTACCCATAACCCTTATTCACTACATAACCCTTTAAACTCATTCATGACTTGACATTTCTAATATATTGCAAAGTTGTTAGTACAAAGTCTTGACCCGTAACTTCCCAAAATGGGTGAGTTTGGCTAAATGCCAAACACCCTTCTAATTACTACCATATTCACATAACAAAGGACTTCTTGACATTTACATAAACTTGTCCAACGACCCAACTTAAACAATGATCATGAACGACGACAAGACCGTTAAATAACAAAATGACCATATGAAAGGAAATATACCCAAAACACGAAAAGACACGTCGGGGGCTTCCAACTTCAACACGCTTGGTCCAAAAGAAAACGGTCTTCAACTACAACTTCTTCAAGTACAAAGCTACTACTACATGATCACATCACCTTATCTTTACCTTTGATCGATCCTTCAATACCTATCAAGAAAAACATCACAACTAAACACGTAAGCGAAACGCTTAGTAAGTACATGGCAATAACAAGCTAACAATGTATGATATAAAATCATAACATAACCATAACTAGTCTAACCACTAGTTAAGCTAGCGATATAGGGGCACTTACCTCACGCCGACATAGTCGACCTTAACACAATCAACCCATAAGGTTGAACTTCACACAATCAACCCGTAAGGTTGAACTTCTTCCCATAGTTAGCCCAACGACTAACTAAACTAAATCTAGTGATGGATCCATACTAGCTAACGCACCCTATACCCTATCCTTCACATTATCATGTAAACAAACATGATAAAACTAACAAATAAACCATTATCATACCAAAATATGATAAAGCTAACAAAGACATGTTATAACCAATGTACTTACCTTGATTCTCAAGCAAAATCACCACACTAACAATAGCTTCCCCACTTCTTACTTGATTCCTATATCACAATCATCTTTAATTAGAGGCTAATTACATAACCAATCATGGATCACCAACCTTTGATCATTATGATCAACTATTACAACATGAACCCTAATTTACAAATTGGGGAAGAACACTTACTTGATGGGAAGATTATAATTAAAGCTTCTTAATGACTTGCAACTCTTGAAGAAGATCAAAATAACTTGAAAGACAAGAATGGAGTTTCCCTCCTTTTTCTCTTCATGTGTCGACACCAACACAGCCACACCAACTCAAATTCTGGACTTTTCTAAATCTTTCTAGCAATTAGATATTTATTGATATAACTTAACTCATTTGGCAAAACTAGTCCCTCAAGATTCATTCTTTCTATCTTACCACTCATATATTTATTTATCTAGCCAATTCATAACACTTAACTCTTAGCATACATAACATGATATATATATATACATATATAGTACTTCATCGGGATACGGGTTGTAACAATTCTCCCCTCCTTAAAATAAGATTTCGTCCTCGAAATCTACGCTTGAAATAAATGAGGATACTCATTCCTCATCTTCTCCTCTAGCTCCCATCTAATACTTGTTCCTTTACGAGGTCTCCATTGCACCTATACTAACGGAATTTCTTTGTTTCGACGTTGTCTCACTTGTCCTCCTAGAATCGCTTCTGGTTCTCCTTTTGAGAATCAATTCCGGATCAATCTCAATGTCATCCAACGTGACTACACTAGTCTCTTCCACTAAACATTTCCTCAAATAAGACATATGAAAGGTGTTATGATCACCTCTCATTTCCTCGGGAATTCTAACACATATGCAACCTCGCCCACACGTTTCAAAATTTTAAACGGCCCTATAAAGCGCGGACTTAATTTCCCTTTGTTTTTAAACCTAAAAACACCCTTCCACGGAGAAACTTTTAGCATAACTATGTCACCTACCTCGAGTTCTATTGGCCTTCTTCGATTATTGGCATAACTTTTCCACCTATCTTGTGCCGCCTTAAGTCTTGCTCAAATCATCTCTACCTTTTTCGTCGTTGCCAACACTATATCCGTGCTAGCCAGTTCCCTCCTTCCAACTTCTTCCCAACATACGGGTGTCCTACACTTTCCACCATAAAGCATCTCATAAGGTAGCATGCCTATACTAGCATGATAACCATCATTGTAAGCGAATTCTACTAAGGGCAAGTAATTATCCCAATTACCACCAAAGTCTATTATACAAGTCCGTAGCATATCTTCTAATGTCTGGATCGATCTTTTGCTTTGCCTATCGGTTTGAGGATGAAACGCGGTGCTCATATGTAACTTAGTGCCAAACATTTGAGATGAAACGCCCGTCTCGATTAGAAACTATGGAAATAGGTACTCCATGACACGCGACTAACTTGCTAATATAAATCCTTGCTAACTTATGAACAGGCACATTCTCCCTAATCGAATTAAAGTGAGCATTCTTAGTCAAACAATCAACTACTACCCAAATGATATCATTCTTCTTTTTCGTCTTTGGCAATTTCGTAATGAAGTCCATAGTAATCTTCTCCCACTTCCAAACTGAATGTCTAAAGGCTGCACTTTTCCATACGGCTTTTGATGTTTGGCTTTCTCCTTCAAACAAGTTAAGCATCTTTCTACGTACTTCACGCAATCTCTTTTCATACCTGGCCACCAATAATTTCTTTTAAATCAAGATACATTTTCGTAGCTTCCGGATGAATATAATACTTCGATTATGGGTTTCTTCCAAGAGTAATTCTTTTATGTCGTTTCAAAAAGGAATATAAACTCTCCCATACCGTGTCTTAATTCTTCGGCTGACTTCTTTAAGATGAGAAATGTGAGAAGTGATACGTTCTTTGTCTCGGTTCTCTTCTTTTAACGCTTCCTCCTGAGCTAACTTAATTCTATCGAAAAGATCAGATGGGATAATCATTCTCAAAGAGTGAATCCATATAACATCACTTCGGCCCTGACGACTTAGTGCATCCGCTACAACGTTCGCCTTACTCGGATGGTAGTAAATTTCACAATCATAATCCTTCAGCAAATCTAACCACCTACGTTGCCTCATATTCGGATCTTTCTTATCAAGGAAATACTGAAGACTTCTATGGTCGGTGTAAATTATGAACTTCACACTATATAGATAATGTTTCCCAATCTTCAAAGCAAGGACTACGGCCGCAATTTCAAGATCATGAGTCGGATATTTCTTTTTTGCTTTTTTAATTGTCTTGAAGCGTAAGCGATCACTTTACCCCTTTGCATAAGAACACATCCTAGACCAGAATAAGATGCATCACTATAGACCACCATGTCTTTGGTTCCCTCCGGTAACACTAAGATCGGTGCTTCACACAACCTCTTTCGTAAAGTACGGAAGGCTTCTTCTCGCTTCTCACTCCACACAAAAGGAACATTCTTCTTGGTGAGTTCGGTTAACGAAGATAAAATTTTAGAGAAGTCTTAAATAAACCGTCGATAATAACCCGCGAGTCCTATAAAACTTCGAATTTCGCCAACGTTCTTCGGCGCTTGCCAATTCATCACGGCTTCGACTTTTGACGGATCAACTTTAATACCATCGGGATTAATAACATGACCAAGGAACTGAACTTCTTGCAACCAAAATTCACATTTCGAGAATTTAGCATACAATCTTTCTTTTCTCAACGTTTCAAGAATTTCTCGAAGATGTAGTTCATGTTCTTCCTTACTCTTAGAATAGATAAGGATATCATCGATGAACAGTATAACGAATTTATCCAACATCGGTCTACATACACGGTTCATGAGATCCATGAAAAACGCAGGCGCGTTCGTGAGACCAAAGGCATAACCGTAAACTCAAAATGTCCATAACGGGTCCTAAAGGCCGTCTTGGGAATGTCTTCTTCTCGAACCTTCAACTGATGATAGCCCGAACTAGGATCAATCTTTGAGAACCACTTCGCACCTTGTAGTTGATCAAAGAGGTCATCGATTCTTGGCAATGGGTATACATTTTTCACCGTGACTTTGTTCAATTCACGGTAATCAATGCACATCCACATACTACCGTCTTTCTTTTAAACGGACAGAATCGGAGCTCTCCATGGTGAGCTACTTGGGCGAATAAAACCCTTGTCAAGTAACTCTTGGAGTTGACTCATTAACTCCTTCATTTCGGACGGAGCAAGACGATAAGGAGTTTTGGCAATAGGAGTAGCACCCGGAACAAGATCAATACGGAAACTCAACTTGTCTATCGGTTTGAATACCCGGCAAATCTTCCGGGAATACATCACGGAATTCATTTACAATCGGAACATCGTCGATATTTTTCTTTTCAAAACTCGTATCTACTACGTGCGCCATAAAGGCAAGACAACCACGTGATAATATTTCCTAGCCTGCATTACAGAACAAAATTTTAACTCGCCTTCCCTTTTATCACCATAGATTATCATTTCTCTACCGCTAGGATTCACAACTCGAACGATCTTTTGTCTATATAGAATGGCAGCATAGTGTTTACCCAACCAATCCACACCAATGATAATGTCAAACTCTCCGAGCATTATAGGGATTAAATCGATCCTAAAAACGCTCTCATCAATCTCTATCTCTACATTACGATACACGCTAGACACTATAACAACTTTACTACCGACAAATTCAACTTCTACGGGAGTCGAAAATTCATCTAGGGAAGTGGACAGTTCCTTACTAAAACTATAAAATACGAAGGACACACTTGTGCCTCAAACATACAAAACACAAACGGGTTTGGAATTAACGAGGATTATACCTGAGACGACATCGGAATCTAACTTCGCTTCTTCGGCTCTCATTTGGTAAACATAAGCTTTAGGTTTTGGAACATCAACCTTTTCTCCCTCGATCAAGTTAAACGGCTCCTCTTGCTTGGGATTAGCTTTAGGACATTCACTCACCTTATGTCCTTCTTCATTGCACCCATAACATGTCAGCATACACTTGGTGCAGTTCTTTCTAACATGGCTAAGATCCCCACATTTATAACATCCCTTCATCCCGGCTTTACATCCTCCCATATGGTTCTTACCGCACCTATTACACCGAGGTGGTACTTTCCATGTGTTGTCCTCCTTTGTTGAATCAAATTTGCCTCGCTTACCGAATGTTGTTGGTTGTTCTAGCTTTCTTTTCACCTCCCTCTCCTCGCCCTTCATTCTATCCAAATCTGCTTCTCCGGGTCTAGCATTCGGATCATTCATTAACTCCCCACTCTTCTTAAGCATCCCTATCTCCTCATGAAGTATCTTTTGCAAATATTCAGTTGTCTTATTAATAAAGAAGGGCATAGCTTTCTCAATGGCCCTTCCCACACTATTCGTTACCAACGCATCCAAATCTTTCAACTCAGCTTTCGTAAAACTTTTAGGGACCAAATTCTCCGGTAATGATATTGACCTGACACTACTAGAATCTCCTTCATCATTTGAATCATCATCATCATTATGGCGAGAGGAGGTCGTTCTCAACACCTCCTTATTTCGGATATTCGCCATCTTTCTACTAACTGAAATTTAGCAATTCACACTATTAAACAAAATCATGTACATAATTGATGCATGAATAACATATTTATCCTTACACTAAACACCCTAGCGTTTATCATCCATGTATAGCCTAAATGATTTCGATCTCACATATGTGTCATATTTTTATCACTACGGTGGCCAGGCGTAGTCATAAAAATACTTAACATATGTGTTCCCGAAATCACCCAAACAATACACAAATAACAAACACCGATACTAACCGCGTCTACACAAGGCCTAAGTCTAGGAAATCCTAAGGGGAAATCCTAAATCTCTTAGACCGAAGCTCTGATACCAAGTTGTAACGCCCCGTGACCAAAAACGTGAAAATTTCGCGCAAAAACACGCCCAGAAACTGACATCCGGTTACTCTTTTATGAGCTGACAAAAATTCAGTACACATTCAGCCATTGAGGCTATTTTTAGATGAAAGTAGACTCAAATAGCTTCAAAACGATAGGTCATACGACCCATTTCGACTTACGGATTAAAAGATATGATTTTTCGAAAACTGCCCTGATAAACGTGACGCCGTCAGAAAAATGGTGACGCCGTCAGACCTTGACGGGCCAGAAGGTTTTTGGACAATTAAAAGGGGACGCCGTCAAGAAGGCCATCATGAACAAAACTGTTAAGCCTTGATAGGCCAGAGAATTTTTGGTGTTTAAAGGGTGACGGCGTCAAGGTGGTCATCAAGAACAAAACTGCAGTTTTTGACAGCAAAACACCCAATATTTTGACACCAAATCACCCATAACACTTAACCACAACATGACCATTTAAACACATACATAACTTGACATTCCTAATATCTTACAAAGTTGTTACTAGAAGATTTTGACCCGTAGCCTTCCAAAATGGGTGAGAACCCGTTTATACCAAACACCCCCTTAAATACCATTTCAACTACACACTTTTTACCCATAACCCTTATTCACTACATAACCCTTTAAACTCATTCATGACTTGACATTTCTAATATATTGCAAAGTTGTTAGTACAAAGTCTTGACCCGTAACTTCCCAAAATGGGTGAGTTTGGCTAAATGCCAAACACCCTTCTAATTACTACCATATTCACATAACAAAGGACTTCTTGACATTTACATAAACTTGTCCAACGACCCAACTTAAACAATGATCATGAACGACGACAAGACCGTTAAATAACAAAATGACCATATGAAAGGAAATATACCCAAAACACGAAAAGACACGTCGGGGGCTTCCAACTTCAACACGCTTGGTCCAAAAGAAAACGGTCTTCAACTACAACTTCTTCAAGTACAAAGCTACTACTACATGATCACATCACCTTATCTTTACCTTTGATCGATCCTTCAATACCTATCAAGAAAAACATCACAACTAAACACGTAAGCGAAACGCTTAGTAAGTACATGGCAATAACAAGCTAACAATGTATGATATAAAATCATAACATAACCATAACTAGTCTAACCACTAGTTAAGCTAGCGATATAGGGGCACTTACCTCACGCCGACATAGTCGACCTTAACACAATCAACCCATAAGGTTGAACTTCACACAATCAACCCGTAAGGTTGAACTTCTTCCCATAGTTAGCCCAACGACTAACTAAACTAAATCTAGTGATGGATCCATACTAGCTAACGCACCCTATACCCTATCCTTCACATTATCATGTAAACAAACATGATAAAACTAACACATAAACCATTATCATACCAAAATATGATAAAGCTAACAAAGACATGTTATAACCAATGTACTTACCTTGATTCTCAAGCAAAATCACCACACTAACAATAGCTTCCCCACTTCTTACTTGATTCCTATATCACAATCATCTTTAATTAGAGGCTAATTACATAACCAATCATGGATCACCAACCTTTGATCATTATGATCAACTATTACAACATGAACCCTAATTTACAAATTGGGGAAGAACACTTACTTGATGGGAAGATTATAATTAAAGCTTCTTAATGACTTGCAACTCTTGAAGAAGATCAAAATAACTTGAAAGACAAGAATGGAGTTTCCCTCCTTTTTCTCTTCATGTGTCGACACCAACACAGCCACACCAACTCAAATTCTGGACTTTTCTAAATCTTTCTAGCAATTAGATATTTATTGATATAACTTAACTCATTTGGCAAAACTAGTCCCTCAAGATTCATTCTTTCTATCTTACCACTCATATATTTATTTATCTAGCCAATTCATAACACTTAACTCTTAGCATACATAACATGATATATATATATACATATATAGTACTTCATCGGGATACGGGTGTAACAGAGATCTTATATTGATATTCCTTTCAGTTTGTGAACGAATGAAAGAGAAGAAAACTAACACATTTGTTGTTGATGGGATTAGATAGAAATGTGTCGTTGTTGATTGTTAATGGTTTATTGAGGTGCGAAACGTGAGATTATTGGTTGTGTTATGATTTAGAGTGATGGTTGTTTTTGGACCTTGTCTTGACTGTGGTAACATCGGCTTTCTTCATTTCGTTGTTATTTCTTGGACCGATGATGTAATGGAACTGAGGTTGGTATTTGATTTATGGTTTGTTGTTTGTTAATGTATTTGACTGAAGTCACAAGTGAGTCATGGTATATGGTTATGTCGTGGTCTCTTCATCTTTATTCTTTTTATCGTTTTGAGTACTTTGACTTTTCTTGACTAGTCAACTGTGGTAAACCGCCAGTCAATAAACCGCCAGCCAATAAACCGCCAGCCAATAAACCGCCAGTCAATAAACCGCCAGTCAATAAACCGCCACAGTCAATAAACCGCCAGTCAATAAACCGCTAGGACAAGTCAAACTGCTGTTGACCGGTCAAACAGTCAAACCGCTGGAGCATCAAGCCAAACTAGTCACTTTCAGCACTTTTGTCTTCTTTCCGGTTTTGGTTAAGCTCCAAACTGCTACTCCAGTTTTTGCAAAGAACCGCTATTATATTTTGGGAAGAAACAAAAGTCGTACACTGCAGATCACAAACAGCTGCAAAGAAGTTTGCAAACCTCTACCAAGAACAAACTTATAACACTTCACGACAAACCGCTGCCAAGAACAACTTTTAACCACAACCAAGAACTAGCAAACATCTGAGATGAAATATACATCCAATACACAAACAAAATAACCAGAAAAAAAAATAAGCAGTGTACCACAACAAGACTACACCAGTGATTATAGAGAACAAAAAAAAATGCTAAGTAGAAAACTGTGAAGTAATTCCCACACTAAACAAAACCCAAGAATTGAGTTTCGGTTTTCTACTTGAACAAATAAGGCCCAAGTCAAGCCCAATCTCTTAATCAGTATATAAAAGAAGCAGATGACAAGTAGTACATGAGATATTGTACGAGCCAAAGCAAACAAAAAAAAACAGTAGAGAAATGATCGAACAAAACAACAAAAAGAATCCAAGCACACACAATCAACCGAACCTAACCATGGCTCTTGATACCAATTGTAAGACCTAACCATCTTGATTGTGTGGATGATTCGGGTGGCCTTGGATTATGGAGGAATAGATCCATACTTGAGTTAGAGAGATGAAGTTTTAGAGAGAGGTGGGAGAAACTCAAAAACAGAAAATTAGATTAAAGTAAATGAGAGTTCCACCCTTCCCTTGTGTGGGAAGGGTTATATATATAGTACCTAATATTGTGCCCCTAGTGGGCTGTGGAGTGAGCTGACAGTGGGGAAAGCCCCGACCCACTCCACAAATATATTTAACTACACTAATAATACTAATAGTACTAAACTAATATAAATAAGCCTACGAGCTATGTGAATGCTAAATAGATGCTCGGGGTGACCGAACCTTCATCTGAATATTTATATTTCTAACACTATATCCGCAATGCTCAAGTCGCTAAAATGTTAAAGTGTACAATAATAACATACGGATGAGTCAATAGCATAGTCCAAAAGATAAGTGACACAAAATAACCCACATATACCTCGATCTACAGCCCCTCGTCATCATTGTCCCCGCCATCATCTTCGAGATCGCCACTCCCGCTGCCCGAGCCTACCTCGCCTTAAGAACCACTCCCACTGCCCGAGCCTGCCTCGCCTTGAGAAGGCATCTGGCTCAATAACTGGGCCCACTGGGGGTTACTCTGTACCAGAATCATCATCTAAGTGAGTTGGCGCTGAGTGGCCTTAACATCTTTTGTAACTTCAGTGATCTTCTTGTCTTTCTCGACCATCATCCTGTCAATCTCGCGCCCACTGTACGAACCTGGAGGCGGCATGGGTAACTTTGTCTTGCCACTGCCTGCTAACACCTTACCCCTACCGGCTATATAACCCCGCTGCTTACCCTTTAAAACCATAGCAAGTATCTCTTCTTCTGTGTAGGCTACCCCAGTAGGCGTGTTCGCTCCTAGATCCCACAGTTGGCACATCTCTTCCTATATAGTTGGAAAAAAAATGATAAAATTAATATATTACTCGGGTTACTACATTATGTTTCAATAAATCATTAAAGTGCGCGTTTGAAGAAAAAAAAAGGTACTTACGTATTGAACACGTGCCTCATCCTGCAACCATACCTTGTCCTTGCAATGCTAGTCGTGGAAGCTCTGTATGAGGGACGAGTACTCACGGTTCTCACTCCTCTCAAACTGTATATACACATGCATATAAGGTGAAACAAATTAAAAACGACAAATCAAACACCATATATATAATGAACAATATGTAAATTAATCATAATGTGTCTTACGTATTCGTGTCGAGATGCGGCCAATGACCGAGATCCGTGCCGGCTATAGTCCTTGTTCTTCATCCTATTTTGGGCATTGACAGCGGCCCTTTTGGCGTTATTCTCCTTGAGGTAGAACTCGATATGCTTCTCCCACATAGACGGCTCCATGTTCGGAGTAAGGTTTCTAACATAATAACAAAAACAGAAAATTAACATATATCAATTGCTAACATATTAAAAAAATTAACAAATATCAAAAAATTAACAAAAATAAAAAATTTACCTTCGTATCTCATCAACCTTGTCAGCCCCACCTGGTATAGTCAAGTAATCTCGCTTCTTGTCGTGCTTGTTGTCCCTGTAGCGATCTGCGAGATAAGCGCTGATGCCATCCCTGATGGTCACCCATCGGGGTGAACGCATGAGGGGTCCCAACTGAAACATTTGCTGCAATCAAATATAACTAAAATAAATATATATAGATATAAATAAATAAACAAATTTAAATAAATATACATATTCAAATATATAAACTCGATAACAAAACAATATAAAAGGAAAATGAAATAACTGACCCCGAGTCGACCAAAGACATGCGCCTTCTTTTCCACTTCGATTGTGTGCCGGGAATCATAGCACATCGGGAACTCCCTAATCAGCTCACCAACGTAGTTACTGAACCACTTAGCGTTGTCGCCGACATGAATGATTGTCCCCTTATCATTGAAGTCGAACTCAATATTCTGCGGGCTGAAATCACGCACGGCTTTCTTGAGGACTACGTTATTTGTGGCTTTACGCACACCCTTCATGTCGCCGCCATCCATCCCTCCACTGCCCCAACCCCTGCCCCCGCCCCTTCCTCCTCTTCGGGGTTGTGATCCTACAAATTGAAGTGAGTGAAAACACGTCATAAAATAACAAGTAATCAAATACAAATGATCAAGTTTAAGTTTCTTGTTAAATAATCCGGAAATTCTTACCACGACAACCGCTCTTAATCTGACGGTGCGGGGGAGGTGGTGGTCATCGGCACCATCACCACCGTAAAGAATTTATTAGGTAAAATTGGAAGTTGCACGTACCAAGAAAAGACATATTTTAGAAACAAATTATGCTTCGTAACCTAATATCGGATGTGGCCCCTGCCACACCCGGCTTCCAAATGGGTTCGTCTTAGTGCTTGTGTAGTGTGTGTGGTTTACTTGGTACACGACGAAGAAGATGACGTATAAGGCTTCTTTTTTTTTTTTTTTCCTTCTCTTCAGTTTAACCTTGTTGGTTTCTTCATTTACATTGTTAGTGCATGTTTTCTTGTATTGTTTAGTCTTTTACTTTTTTTCTTGTATATTAGTTTGTAAAATTCACAAATTTTTGAGTTATTTTTATTGCTTTATTTTATTTAAATTATGTTATGCTTTTATTTTAAAGAAAATGAAAAATTAAAATTAAACTTAAGACTAACTGCGCCTATAACATGTTATGGCAAAGGAGTGTATTTTCCAGTTTTTTTTTTATAAAACTATTATATGATAAAAGCTTGCGTGATGACGCTTATAATAGCGTCTATGGTTCAACGCACCTAACACTCTCCACAAAAGGTGTGAATTAATAAATGCAATTTTTTATTATAAAATGCTATACCTACTAAAACTTTATAAAAATTTATGCACATAATAACATGTCAATTGAATCGGACTAATCATACTGCATGATATTTTCTCCTTAATATTTTTCGCTCTCATTATATTCACATGACACATTTTGTATGATTTTGTTTTGTAAATCTTTTGTCAAACTAGCATTGCTCATTTCTTTTAAACATGGTGGCGTTGTCCAACAAATATTGCTTTTCGGACACTATGTGAGTATTTGATTGCGAAAACAGAATATTGAATAAAAAAAGGGTTGTGTTATTTGTACCTTTTATGACACACTAATAAGTATAAAAAAGTACAACCTTCATCCCCTTGACCTTCTGTTTATAATACAACACAATTTTTTATTAGTTTATGTTCCGTACTTTTTGTCAGTTTAATACTTTTGACTTATTGAACTTTATATTTTTTGTTCCACACTTTCCGTTTCACAGTTTTATAATGTAAAAAAAAAAAAAAAAAAAAAAAAAAAAAAAAGGTATCACTTGTAGTTTTAGGGGATCTTTAGGCTTCCCCCAACGGGGCAAGAGTGAGCAAATGACAAGCTCACCTCACGCAGCAAAGCCAAAGATGAGTCTTTGGCTTGGAGAGAGAATAAGCGGCCAAGGTGAATCCTTCGCCTTTTGGGCTTCGTAGCTTTCGTAATTTTTATTATTTGTTTTTTTAGTTGTGAGTATGTTTGAATATTTAGTGGGGTATTTCAATGAATAAAAAAATGTGTTGAAAGGTGGAGTGGTGAGAAGTGATTAGGAGTGAAAAGTGAGGCTGATATGGCGGCTAATGTGAAAGGTCAAGTAGGCGAGGGTTGCACATAGCATATCCCATGAAAAAATTGTGGGCCAAGGATATGTGGTGTCGCCGTTTGCTTGCCATGCGTGTCATGCGTGTCTCTTTGTTTAAATGGTCACCAACCTTTTCAGATTTTCATTCTTATCTAGGATATTTATTTCAAATTCGTACTACCCAAACAATTAATTGTGGGCCAAGACCACATGATATGTGGTGTCGCGGTTTGCTTGCCATGCGTGTCTCTTTGTTTAAAGGGTCACCAATCTTTTCAGATTTTCATTCTTAATCCAGGATATTTATTTCAAATTCGTACTACCCAAACAATGGAGTATTTTAGAGGGCAGTTTATACGGACCTCTTACAGGGGATTTGTAATTATTGCATGCATTAAGTGGTTGTATTGTGTGCATCATAGTATTGTACTGTGTGCTTCGTTGTTTGTACGGTTGACCATAGGAGGGTTTGTATAGTGTACCCTTTATTTTAGGGGGCAAGTTATTTGGACCTCATATGGAGGGTTTTCAATCATTACACGCATCGGCAGATTGTACGATTTACATCGCGGGTTGTACAGTTTGACCAAACCCCCTATGTGACAACATAAGAAGAGTTTGTATAACAAAACCCTTATTTTATCCGACTAAACTTTTCAGATTTTCATTCTTACCTAGGATAACTAAAACTTTTCAGATTTTCATTCTTATCTAGAATATTTACATGGATGTTATTCCTTAAAAGCGATTCTAATATCTAACATTTTTTTATTTTTCTTTTAACTTTTATAATTTTATTTTTATTATAAAACTGGCAAACATAAAGTACATGAGAACATAAAATATTATGTATAACAAGTTAAAAGTAGTAAAACATAAATATTACGAAGCAGGAAACCATAAAAAATGTTTTGTTTTGTTTATAAAGTGTGTGAAAGTGCGAAATAAAGAATACATAATATAAAATAGAGTTTGACAAATAAAAATTAAAAAAAGACAAAAAATACAAAACAAAAAACGATAAAATCTTGTTTTAACCTATCAATAACATGAGGAAAAAGAAGGTAGGAAAGATATTTGGAATACCAACAGCACCACCCAACTTTAATGAGCTTTTGTTCATCTATAGTGGACGCAATTCAATCTTGTCTCATACTACTGATCATTTTTATCAAGACAGACTACTAGGCCAGTGCACCAAAAAAGACTTGTAATACAAATTCTATGTGTTATTCTTTAATAATATTCACATCCCATGAATCACAATAGGATCCATGGGCGCCTGCCACAACCACCTATTCAAAATATTCACACTATTATAAATACATGCACATAACTTGTTATTTATTCATCATATCATAAACTTAACCAACTATAGCAAGTAACATTAATATTCGTGACATCAAATATGTCAACAATGGTGAATATATGGCTTGGTGAGCTAACAAAGCTTAGAGAAAGGATTCAGCTTGAGAAAACCACGATGAAAAAGGCTAATCATTCGTTCTTTAAATCAATATCAACTCAACAACATGAAGAAGAAGTATGTGTCGTGAAATCAGGTTCTTCTGCCGTGCCAGTGACCGCAGAAAAAAGGGTTTCTGAGGAGACGATTTTTTTGCTTATGGATCGATTTGCACCTTCTTAGTTACTTTGAGCTTGGGAGTAACAAACATAAAGAGTATTTTAACTATGTGAAATGTGTATATAAATTAGTTTTTTTGTTGTTGCTGCTGTTGTTTTCTTAAGGGCTAATCGTACCATAATGTATCATACTTGTCATTTGCATCTTTTATATGTATCGAATAATTCTTTTTGCTATTCTATGTACTAAACTTGATTTTATTGTATTTTTTGTGTACTTTATGACAACTATTATACATATATTAGCAAAAAATGAGAGGTAAAATAGTTATAAAGTACAAAAAAAAAAAAAAAAAAAAAAAAAAAAAAAAAAAAAAAAAAAATCCAATTTATTACATAAAATAGCAAAAAGTTTGTTTGATACATACAATATAAAAGGTGCAATTGACAAATATGATACATTACACTTACAGTGCCATTAGCCCTTTTCTTAATGCCAAATATGTGTAAAGAAGGGTTGATCTTTTTGTTTTAATGTAAAAATTGTTGTAGATGCTATAATTGCATATTCTGACGTTAAAGATATATTTCTATCTTTATATCTATAATATGACTCGCTCGATTGGTTATTTTTGATAATGTTATGACACAAACGCATTTTAGCACATGGAGAAAGTGGATTAGTGGGTGTTTAGACCCGGGATACGGTACGTTAGTTCATCATAAAATTTTCTCTTACCAAAAGAATATAAGATTCGAAAAGATCTACAGTAAGGCGACACTTTATCACCTTTTCACTTTATATTAACGGTTGAAACCTTACGCGTTTTAAGTCAAGGTGCCAAGTTTAAAGGTATTTTTTAGGGTGTTAAAATGGGTGCTAATAATATAACATTATATATAACAAGAGCCGTTTAACCATTTTAAATCAACATCATCGAATTTAATGCCACCTCATCCATTTTAAAGGCCCATCATCGAATTTAAAAGGCCCATCATCGAATTTAATGCCACCTCATCCATTTTAAAAGTATTTTTGAAGGTGTTAAAATGGGTGCTAATAATATAACATTATATATAACAAGAGGCGTTTGACCATTTTAAATCCACATCATCGAATTTAATGCCACATTATCCATTTTAAAGGCACATCATCGAATTTAATGCCACCTCATAATACCACATAAGCGCATTAATTTCATGCCAACGGTTTTTGTCCACGTAAGCAACGAATTAATGTATTAAAATCCGGATTAATTTAAAAAAAATTTTAAGCTACATAGGTTCGAACTTGGGACGTTTTGTACATTAGGAAACTTGCCAACCACTAGAGCAACACAATTTTTTTTATTACACTTTGTAAAGCCAAATCTATAAACTCAAAATAAAAAAGAAAAAAGAAAAATAATTATTAGAAAAAAAAAAAAAAAAAAGAAAAATAATTATTTACTCCGTACTTTAATATAACCTAGCCCAACTCATCCCATATCATTCTTAGTCGGGTTTTTGTTCACGATCGATTAGAAGAAGAAAAGAAGAGGCGAGTTATAAAATCTAGGTTATTACTGGTTTTCAATGCATGGTAGTTTCTACGTAACATGGTAAATGCTTCTAAATCTTTGTTTTTTATATTATGTCTGATTTTTTAGGTCCAGGAAAAATGGAGTTGGTCTTGGAATTGTAAGTAGGGTTTTCCTTTTACGCCACCAAAGTATTATTGTACATTTGAGTTTTTGTTTTGTATTGTTTTTAAAGCTGATTAACTTGTATTGCTTCAGCATGGAGCAAAAAAGTATTTTATTTTTTGTTTTGATTTGATGTTAAAATTATTTGATTCTTTATATATCTCTGAACCCATGCAGTTTCTAACCTCGATATATATATATATATATATATATATATATATATTTTTATATATATATATATATATATATATATATATATATATGTTCTTATTCAGTGACAACTGCTGCTTTGGTTTTCGTATTCAGGAGCACATCGATCTTGGTATCAAGTAAGTTGCTATTACGTTTTCTTCACAATGAGTTCAATAGTAATATTAGATTTAGTTATATGTTGATTTACTATGTATTTCATTGCCACTTTTGTTATTAATTGAAAAAATGCTTCGAAGAACTGTACAGAACATGATCATCTGATGATCAACTATGAAACTGGAATCAATGAACATTGGAATCATTGTTGTGATAATTTTTTGTAGGTATTGCTACCGGAGAAGATGTCTTTCCCGGTTCTACTCTCTATGATCATGTTTTACAGTTCAGTAACATTCCACAAGTATATGTTACCCCCTCCATTAATAAAAAACTACAATATATTGATATAAATGTCGTATATTATATGGTAGTTATGTAGGTAATATGATGCCTGATGACTATGAGGTACAAATTTTTTAGCTTCATGGTCCTCCGAATCAAAGATTTATGTAGCTTTAATTAGCAATAAATTTCATGGTAAACTTTCTAGTGCGTGTCCTTCTGAATAGGATGAGTAAAAAATTGGTACATGTTTTCTAGAATCTTTGCATTGATCTTGAGTTATATTATCTGTTTGGTGCTATGCAGACATCAAACCTACTGTTTGTTGACCAACCGACTGGAACTGGGTTTAGTTACGCTCTGATAAACGAGACATTAGTCATGATGAGCAGGGTGTAAGTGATGCCTTATATCACTTCTTACAAGTTAGTGCACTGACTCGCTGTTCACTCATGCATGCGCTTCTCTTACTCAAAAACTATTTGGCTACTTTTATTTATACGTAATAGTGATTGTGTTATATATCATGCCTTTTTCAAAGGGCATCCTTCTTTTGCTGCTCGAGTCTACCAAGGAAACAAAGCTAAGGAAGGGATCCACATTAACCTCCAGATACATTTTTTTCTTTACGAACCTCTGTATTAATATTTCAGAGTTAAGACATAACTAAAAGTTGACTCATTCCTTAGTAATTTAGGAAAATTTTAAAGTTTTTGGCATTGTCCTAATTCACTCCACTTTTTTCGTTTCCTTTGCAGATGTTTTATCATGCCTACAGCCCCGGTGTCCGCCCATTTATTCTCCCATATATGTGCAGGAAGTAAGAAGACGTGTGCATAGAGTTGTTGTGGCTGGAATCCAAAAGAGAATCGATATTGACATCCCAGTACATACACTGAGTTTTCTAATTCAACGACTATGATTTCCTTTGTGTATACATGAAGTCACCAACCAGGGTCTTTGTTTAAGAGAGTACTGTCGTTTTATGTTGAATTAATATAAGTGGTAAGATGGGCAGGTTGGGTTGCGGGTCAAAAGGGATCAATATAAAATCTGTGTTTTGGTTCGTGTTGTTGAATGTTGTCCCAAACTAGATCAATATGTATAAGTTGCAAAAGTGTTCAATGAATAATTAAATTATCTTTTATTGTCTAACCATTCAATCGATCTATACAACACATATATATAGGTTTTGAATCGGTATAATGAACCAACACAACCATTCCTTTTACAACCGAAATAACTAATAACTAGTTTTCGGTTATTTAGTTTCTAACTAACATATTTGGTCCTTCATGTTTTAACTATTACAAATAAAGCATAGATAAAGATTATTCGGTCCACATTCTCCTCCTTAATCTTGATCATTGCTTCTCTTTAAATCTTGAACTCCGAGCATCTGTCGCATTGTCGTGAACTTCAATCTTGGTAGAGCCTTTGTTAGAATATCTGCTCTTTGTAGTTCTCCGCTGACATGTTCCACATTGATGTGCCCATTCTCTACGCATTCTCGAATGAAATGATAGCGAATGTCGATGTGCTTACTTCTTCCATGAAATACTGGGTTCTTCACAAGTGCTATTGCTGAAACGTTATCTACCTTCAGCGTTATCTTCTTTTCTTCATTTCCAGTTAATTCACTAAGTAATCTTTTTAACCATAAGGCTTGACATGCTGCTGCAGTAGCCGCCATGAATTCTGATTCACATGATGATAGCGCCACTGTCGGTTGCTTCTGAGTACACCAGGTAATGGGTGACTCTCCAAAGTAAAATACTATTCCAGTAGTTCCTTTTCCTTGATCAGTGTTGATTCCATAACTACTGTCGCTGTAACCTGTAATCTTGCAGCCGCCTTCTTTCTTGTAAATTATGCCATGCTCCTTCGTTCCTTTGATATATCGAATTACTTGCTTTACAGCCTTCAGGTGATGATCCTTTGGGTCTTGCATAAATCTGCTAAGTAGTCCGACTGAATAACTAAGATCTGGTCTTGTATATAGTAAGTACCTGAGACTTCCAATTAAACTTCTATAGTAAGTTGCGTCAACTGAGTTACCATCTTCCGCCTTGACCAACTTAGTACCGGGATCCATTGGTATCTTCGTATCATTACTATCCATCATACTTGTCTCCTTCAAGATCTTGTTAATATAACCTGTTTGCTTGATTGTAATCTCTCCTCCTGTCTGTGTAACTTCTATCCCAAGGTAATAAGCTAACAATCCTAAGTCGCTCATTTCAAACTTTTCTTCCATCTGGGATTTAAATAATTCTAATTCCTTCTTTGGAGTGCCCGTGATTATTAAATCGTCTACATAAACTCCAACTATAATCGTAGAATTCTTGTTCCTTCTTGTATAGACTGCTTGTTCGAGATTACATTTCTTAAAATCTAATGACTTTAACGTTTGATCAAGCTTCATATTCCAAGCTCTCGGTGCTTGTCTTAAGCCATATAAAGCTTTAATAAGCTTATAGACTTTTCCTGAATTTCCTGGCTGTACAAATCCTTCAGGTTGTGTTTCGTAGACTTCTTCCTTCAAATATCCATGTAAAAATGCCGATTTTACATCTAAGTGATGTACTTGCCAACCATGAAATGCTGCTAATGCTAATATGAACCGAACTGTCTCTATCCTAGCAACTGGTGCAAATACTTCATCGAAGTCTATTCCTTGCTCTTGTACATATCCTTTTGCTACTAAACGTGCCTTATATCTGATGATCTTTCCTTCAGCATCCCTTTTGGTTTTGAAAACCCACTTAAGTCCTATTGCCTTTTGATTTTCTGGCAATGTAGTAAGAGTCCATGTGTTATTCTTGTTGATTGAATCCAATTCAATTTCCATGGCCTCAATCCATTTCTTGTCTACTGATGCTTCTTTATAATTACGAGGTTCTTCTTCTGTGAAAAATAGGCTTGGTGTTTCTACTACACGTGCATCCTTATAAATTTCAGTTAAATCCTTTAATCCTCGTATCGGTGTATCATCAAATCTCTGATCTGAGTTTCCTAATGAACTAAAAGTAGCTTCTTGTTCATCCTCTTCTGAGTTAGGTTCGTAGGTATATGTTGGTGGTGTGTGTGGTGAAACTGGATCTGGTATTGCATCCGGTTCCTGATACGTATAATCAATATTATCGTTGATATCTGTGTTGACTGGTGTAACATTCTCATTGTCAACTCCTTCAGTCACAAAACTAGCCCAAAATGTGTCTTGTGTACTCGTATCTTCTCCAACTTTATTCCAATCCCACGGCTTTGTTTCTATAAACTTAACGTCCCTACTAACGTGTTTCTTCTCTGTCATTGGATCATATAACCTACATGCTTTTGATCCTTCCTCTACTCCTAAGTAAACCATTGGTATGCTTCTATCATCCAGCTTCTTTAAGTGAGGTATTGTTATCTTTGCATAAGCTGTGCATCCAAATATTCTTAGGTTTTCCAAGTTCGGTTTTCTATTGTAGAGTGCTTCATATGGAGTTTTATCTATCAGGGCTCTTGTAGGTACCCTATTGAGTATGTAAATGGCATGTCTAACTGCTTCCGCCCAAAAAATTAAGGGTAGTTTCATTGCTTTCATCATACTCCTAGTAGTTGATAACACTGTCCTATTTCTCCTCTCCACTACTCCATTCTGCTGTGGTGAGTAAGGTGCTGTCAACTGTCGTGCTATACCATTATCCTTACAGTACTGTGTAAATTCATTTGATGTAAATTCACCTCCTCTATCTGTTCTTAGCATCCTCACTTTCATTCTTAATTCCATTTCTATTTTCTTCCTAAATTCCTTGAAAGTACTAAGTGCTTGATCTTTCGATTGTAGAAAGTAAGCTCACACAAAACGTGTACAATCATCTACTAACAAGAATATTAGTTTCTTTCCTGAGTGTGTTGCTGGACTTATAGGACCACAGAGGTCTCCATATATCAAGTCCAACGGTTCTTTGATCTGAATTTAGCTTGGTTTGGAAATGGTGTTCTAGTGTGCTTTCCTAATAAACATGCATCACAAATCTGTCCAGCATGATTTATTCTAGGTATTCCATCCACTAGACCCTTCCTAGTCATCTTGTTCATAACATCAAAGTTTAGATGACCTAATCTAGCATGCCATAACCATTCTTGGTTATCTACATTTGCTAAGAGACATATAGGTGTGTCTATCTGTAGTCTAATACTGTAAAGTCTATTCTTAGATCTTTCTACTTTCATCAACAATTTCTTGCTCTTATCATACAAAGTCAATTTATCTCCTTCCATTATGACCTTACAACCTATCTCCGTAAGTTGTCCTAGACTTAGTATGTTGCTCTTAAGGTTTGGTATATAGTATACATCTGATACTACCTTATGTTCTTGGTTTTTACAACCTAATAATATAGAGCCTTTTCCCTTTATCTGTACATACGATCCATCTCCAAAACGTACTCGACCTGTTACGCTTTCATCTATATCCTTAAAATGACTCTTAGTTCCCGTCATATGGTTACTTGCACCGTTATCTAAATACCATATGCTTGCATCCTTTGAAGCATATTTCCCTGGTTGAATTTGGCCTTCATTCAACAACACTTCCTCATGTTCGGTTTCATGCATAGTCATGAATAGTGATGGTTCATCGTCTTCTAAGATGAGGTTTGATTGTTCCTGGGTTGTTGATGTTGATCTACATCTATTCTGAAAGTGTCCAAATTTATTACACTTAAAACATTTTACGTTACTCAAATCCCTCCTACTTGAGTTCTTATTTAGGTTTCCTTTATGATTCGAGTTGTTTTTGTTGTTTGATGTGCTGCGTGTGTCGTTGCGGTTTAGCAGTTTTAATGCCTACTCAAGTTTTAAATTTATATTTAGCCGACTTATCAATAACACACACACTTAACGAGCAGTGTACCCGGTCAGTATGAATATAATGGTAAGTAGAGTGTCGATCACTAAGAGTGAAACGTATTATCTCGTTATTCTAATCAGTATTTTAATATCCTAACGCAAGGGGGTTTCAGCCTGAGAGACTGGCACGATTTTGTTTGTAATTAAATAGTAAAATAAACCAACAGGCACGAATCAGCAAGTAGCACACACGTACACAGATAAATACTCGAGACAATAAGAGGGCTGTCCTTATAATTAAGTAGTTTGTCACTTGTTTTATTGATAGCTTTATATGAAGTGTATGTAGTTAATCCTTTCTTGTTGGTCCTAAGCTTATCGGCGAGTAAACCCTTAATGATGACTTATGTCTAAAAGTTATTCCTAAGTGATCAATTTAGTAATAACCGTGGGAGTGCAACCTTTCCGTTGCCACATTACACAAGCCACTAATAAACACAGAGGTGATCAATGCACTAATAAGTAGTAACCAAAGACATCAACATATAAACTTTAATCGATGGGAAAGCAATTTTAAGGGGAGTTGAAGTGAATGATAACATAACATAAGCCCATCAATCCTGATGAATTAAAGTTTGCTAACACAATAAAACAAAACTACTTAATGAATTAAACACATGCAGCACCTTCTTACAGCTCTTGTATCTTCGTTTGGTGTGTCTTGTGCTGCTGCCTTGACTGAATTCGTCCTAGGGTTGTTCTGCTTCGGTCTTCGAATCTAAAATAATACTCTGACAAAAGCTTCGGAATTCGTCTGGTCTTGGGTATTTATAGTTTCTGTCTGAGGTGAGATGCGGCGCATCTAGTAAGTAGATGCGGCGCATTGACTTAACTTCGCGTGGGGTCCAAGATTATAATATTCAGGAATATTCGTACACCGCCAGAAGATGCGGCGTAACTCCATGATTAGATGCGGCGCATGTCCTCTTGTATCTTGGATCGTATCTGGTGATATCTTAATAGAGATGCGCCGTATGTAATGAGTTAGATGCGGCGCATCTGGAGCAGATTAGTCTTGATCTTCTTCATTTCAGTAGACTCTTAACTTTATGCATGTTTTGCTCCATAATCAGTCCAAAATCGCTAAGTTTCACCAAATGCTTGTTTTTACCTGAGAATTACAAAAGTAAACGATTAAGTATCAATCCTCATACATAATATAATAAAACAAGTCAAATTAATAGGATAAATGATAGTAATAAAATGTACTTATTTGAGTTCATCAAATATCCCCCCACTTGAACTTTACTTGTCCCCAAGTAAACCTTAGAATTTCTCTTATGAAAATGTATCCTAAAAGATGTTATGATTTATTTTTATATTTAAGCATGTATTTGTTTATTTGATAATCACACAACTAAACACTTAACGAATTAGAAGTAAAGTAAAATAAGTTGATAAAAGCAAATCTAATCGTTTAACTGTCCAGTCGTGACGAATATTCTATCATAAGCTTGGCAAGTATACACATCTCCTCCACTAAAGCTAAGGAATAACAAGTCTAAAGCGGTAAAAAGGGTTTTTAGGCTTAAGGGTTAATTATTCTTGATCACTATCGATCTCAAATTCCAGAAAAGGCGACAAAATCACAAATACATGATCGAATCCACGAACACGATACTTGCAATTGCTCAAATCCTTAACTCGAATAGGCTAAAGATAGGTCCAAACTTCACCAATAATAATATATCAAAAAGGGCGACAAAATCATAAATACATAGCCGAATCCACGACTACGATACTTAAGATTGCTCAAATCCCTAATCTCAATAAATCAAAGGTTTGGTTGGATAAAGAATAATAAAGGGCATGGATAATATTTGGGATATAAATTGGTGTAAAAATAAAAATAAACAAAACAAATAAATTAAAATCCTAAGTGTGGTTAATCACTATCCCAACCATCCCATGAATAAGACTCATATCATCGAATAACTCACGCTTTAACACTTATGTTAGGATCTCTGGGAAATAAGAGTTTCATTGTTGCTGCCGATAGTGTTAAGCTGGTTCCTGCTGATAGCTTTGGTTCCTGCTGAAAGCTCATTGCTGCCGACAGTGTTATCTTGTTTCTGCCGATAGTATTGTTGCTGCGGATAGTATTATTTGTTATCCGTATATTTAGAATGTTTGTTAAGATTTATTTTTAGAAGAGATTGTTGTTTATCTCTTCACACGTTTTCTTGTAGAACGGGTTAGGGTTAGGTGATCTTGTTAGTATAAAAGATAAACCCGTCTATGAGGTTATGTACACCTTTGACACCTTTAACGTTTTCAATATTCAAGATCACAATTCCTAGTTCATAGTTTGATCCATAGAGGATCATTGTCGTTTAGAGTTTTCTTCTTTATAATACTTGCTGTTTAGGTTCCGCATAAACGCTTGTATTGCATACAGAGGTTCTTGTTTATACCAAGCTCAATCAAGCTCGAAGTACTCGATCCTACAAGTGGTATCAGAGCCTGGTAAGGATCTCTGATAAAGAAGGAAACATTGTTGAGTTGTCTTTCTTGAATCTTATAACAATGTCGCTGCTGTCGGGTGATAAATTTGAAATGTATGCAATGAAGATTAGGAATTTGTTTCAAAATAAGTCTGTGGAAAAGCTGACTGATAAAGGTGAATCCTTTAATACAAAAGAAAATATGGAAGAATATGCTCTGTTGGGATTCCCATCTCAGGTACAAAGATGTAATTCTGCTTGTCAAGAATTGTACTCAATCCTTAATAATGAATATGATGAAATGAAATCTAAGTATAATGAATACTTTATTAAGGTTCAAGCTTATGACAAAGCAGTTAAGACATTAGAAAAGCAAAAAGTGTGGTTTCAAAAGAATCAGTTAGCTTATGAGGAAAAGATAAAAGTTTTAGAGAGGGACTTGAAAAACACCACTAATGAGCTTAAACATTCTGAGTCTCAAAAGGCTGAGATGGTGTTAGAAAAACAGGATATGCAGACTAAACTAGACAATACCTTGGCTAGGTTTAATAAATGGAAAGATTCATCTAAAAACCTAAACAAGTTAGTTGATAGTTCTATGTCTACGAAAACGAAAAGAGGTTTAGGGTATGGTAACCTGATAGGGCCAAATCAATTTTATGACCCTAATGAGTATAGTGTTTTTGACCCTGAACCTGCAGACTGCCACAAACCTGTAAAGTATGTGAAAGAAGGTGGAATGAATGTTGTTTCTCCACTTATAAGAGGAGTTTTTATGCCTACTCCTGTCCACTCTCTCTCTGATATTGATTCAGATGAGTCACAAATGGTTTATGGTAAAAAGTCCAAAGACTTACCTGAATCTAATGATTGTGTCTCGTGTCACACAAGTGACAAATCCTCAGAAGCAGAGTCTAAAGACTTTGTTTCATGTGACTCAAGTGAAAAGTCAACCACACCCAAATATCACAAGTCCTCAAGTTCAACTTGTGGTAAATCTACTCCTAAATCAGTCTTTTCAGATAACAGCTCAATTAATTCTTTTAAAAACAACTGTGTCCCTAGTTCCACTAGTGATAATGGTGCCCATGTTAAGAAAAGTTGTAGTAAAAACAAGGCTGCTAAGAAAAAGACATGTTTCGTGTGTGGTAGTCAATATCATCTAATTAAAGATTGTGATTATCATGAGAAAAGAATGAAAGATGGGCAACATCAAACCAGATCATTGTGGAAAAATGTTAAACAGATACCACCATATGTTCCACAAGCAGCAGGAATGAACTTTTATAGAGGCCCTGTTCTTGCTGATAGACCTGTTCCTGCTGGTACCTCTGTTTCTGCTGATATTCAGAGAACCGTTTCTGCTGGTTCCTCTTCATACATTCAATGGGATTTCAGACCTGCCTATAATAATCACATCTTTGGAAGGGGAATGGCTTATTCTCCATGGTATCCTTGGTGATTGTCTGATTTGGTTTATCATGTTGTTGTAATTATGTTTGCTGATTTATCTGGTTGCCTTAGCCTAAGGGGAGGCTAATGCTTGTATGCTTGTAGTTTATTTTGTTTTCTTTTGTTTATGTCTATGGTTTGTATTTCTCTAATTTTGTTTTGCAGGTTTTTCAATGTCTTTTGTTAGTTAACTTTGTTTTGCAGCTTAGTGATGCTTGGACTTAAAGCTAATCACAGAAATTTTCATTCATCTTAAGAAAGTTAAGCACATTCAATTGCTGGTTACAAAAGTTTACGGGTTACAGGGTTACAAAAGCTACCTATTAACATCATTCAAAACATCATACCAACCTTCATACATCAATCTATCTAAACCCTACCACCTATTCCATTTTCCCTTTACCCTTACCCATATTATCAGGCATGAACCTCCTTCCTCTCTGGCGACAGATATCTTCATAAACATGGGGGACTGGAAGTGCCAATATCACTGGCAATGGTTGTCTTGGTTCAGGGGGTGGCTTTGAAGAGCTTGAAGTAGTTGGCCTTTGATGTGTTCTGGAGCGTGTCCTTGCAGTTGAATGGCTTGGCTGTGGAATAGGCTTAGGCTTGCTTGATTGTGGAGCTGGATGAGCTGGCTTGGGAGTGGGTCTGGTGGGATTCTTCCTTTGTCTTGGATCTTTGCCTTCACGTTGTCGATTGTGTCGACTCCTAGGGTTTGGTGTTTCTCGACTTGAACCTTCTTGATGTTTAGCCTTACCTTTTGGTACCGATACTTTATAGAAAGCTGCAGTTGTCCTCTCCATCTCTTCAGCTAGCAGAGCTTCAGTTTCCTTCATCTGTTTCCTAAGCTCATCTGTAATGGGAAAATTGGGAGGGAAAGTCTCCCATTCACCCTGACAATAAACCAAAGACTTCAACTCTGATGAATCTTCATCATCAGAGCTAAAGTACTCTAATGAAGAAGGGGTAGATGGAATAGGATCAGATGAGTCATCCTCAACCTTGGACTTACCTTTGTTTTTAGAGGATGATGCTGTTTTGGGAAAGTAGTTGTTCCATCCTGAGTCACTCGAGGAGGAAGAATCTGATGAGATTTCGATGACTGGCTGTTTGGATGAACTCATGATTTTGAAGATTTTTGGGTTTGATTTGTGATGATAAAGTTATGTGATTTGAGGGTTATATAATATGGAGATTAGTGCGAATTTATTGGTGGTTGGTATTGTGATTTAATTCGGGTAAGTTGTTCTTAATGACTAAATTGGAAGGTTGACTACGGTCAAACCAACTCATTGCTGCCGAATGGTCAAAGATCTTATTGCTGCCGATTGACCAAGTGTTACTGCCGATTGGTCAAACCTTCTCAATTTAATTGGTCAATGTTACGTGCAAAGAATTGCAGCAATTTAAAGTGATATTTTTGGCAACACAACGCATAATTGCACTTCTCTCATCTCAAATTCTCTAAAACCTATCGAACCCTAATTTTCCCATTTCAAACCCTAAATCATTTCTACAACGCAATGACAACAACTCTTCGTTACAAGGATGATCATAACAAGGTGGCTTATTTGGAGTCTTCTTCAAGAAGTGTTGGTTATGATGAAGTTCTCGCATTTCTTCGTGGGTCATCTATTCGTTATGCCCTCACTTATTGTCCAGTGACGGTATATGATTCATTGGTCAAACAGTTTTGGAGGACAGCTAAGGCAAGACACATCGTGGGAAGGGAAGTTGATATTGTTGCTACCATTGATGACCAAGAAGTGATTGTTACTGAGGAGTTGATTCGGGTACAGCTTCAATTTCCTGAGGAGCAAGGAGAATATGATCTTTCAAGGCAAGATATTGCTGATGGAATGGCAGCTATAGGTTATCCTGTTACTGGGAGTTGTACTTTCTTAAAAAGTAAGTTGTCTCCTCAATGGAGGTTTCTGATTCATACTTTACTCCAATGTCTGAGTGTTAAGACAGGTGGTTGGGATCAATGTCCAAGTCCTATTGCATCTGGTCTAGTTTGTTTATCTCAGGGTAGGATCTTTAATTGGGCAAAATATATTTTTGAGGGAATGATTGAGAATCTCAGTAATGGTAAAAACAGCTTTTTGATGTACCCTAGATTTCTTCAAATCATCTTAGGTGTACAGACCATTAATACATCCCCTAAGATTATAAATAGGTTGACTGCCAAAATGTTTGCCCTCATGAAGATGAACTTTACTGGCCAACATTTGCCTTTGTTGCCTCATATGTTACACAACCCTGATCCTGCTGATATCCCTGATCCTGCCGGAAGTCCTGATCCTGCTGATAATGTCAATATCTCACAATCACCTAATGCAGCTGATGAAGGGAATTCAGTTGCTGCTGATGCATCTGCATCTGTTGCTGCTGATGAACCATTACCACCATCACCCAGACCAGTAACACCTTCACCTGAGCCTAATGACAATGTTGAATCTAATGATCAGACCATCTCAGCTGATACACCTATTATCCAGCCATCTCCTTCTGTGGAATTACCGTCTTCTTCAAGGCTTTCATCACCCAGTCCTTCTAGGCAGCCATTTAGTTATGACACCAATGCAGGGGAGGGATTTAATGTTTCTCCACCCAGAGTCAGTGAAGCTCCTAATACTTCAAGTGTTCCTGCTGGTGGAACTGAGGATGCTGTTGATCTCACCTCTATGTCCCAGTTACTTGACAGATCTGTGAAGAAAATTGAGGCATTGGAGTCAGAACTTAATGAGACAAAAAGGAATTTTAGTGAGAAAGTGGAGAACTTGGAAAAGGAGCTCAGGGATTCGAATGAAGCTTTTAGTAGAACTATCCAAGAACTAAATGAAAAGATCAGCATATTGGAGGGTAGTCATGTGCAAAAGAAAAGAAGGGTTATTCTTTCTGAGTCTGAGGAAGATCAGGATGATATGACATTTGATGGGCTTAATGTTCTAGCATCTGTTTCTCTTGATGGTGCAAATACTGAAGTACCTACAACTTCTGAGCACAACATCACTCCTCAGGCACAGGTCTCCACTGAAGCAAGGACCACAGCTGCTGATGTCTCCATTGCTACTGATGTCTCCATTGCTGCTGATGTCTCTGCTATTTCTGCCGATGTTGAAAATATTTCTTCTGCATCTAAGGCTCCTGTTACTACTGTTGGAAGTTCATCTGTTGCTGCTGAAAGTAACATCATTCCTCCTGAAGCAACTGAAAATGATGAAGAGATAGCTGCAAAGGTGCATGAACAGGAAATTGCTGCTGAAGAAGCTAGATTAGCTCAGCTTGCTCAAGATGAAGAGCTTGCAAGACAATTGTCTGTTGATGAGAAGAATGTTGCTGGGATTATAAATAACCCAAGTTCAGATGATCCTTCTTCAGAAGTGTTTAGTGCACAAGTTGAATATTTATTGAACACTGACATGATTATTAGAGCTCATGGGTTTATGGTTCTTCAAATGTCAGAATTGGATTCAGATGCAAGGTCAGATCTGCTCAAGGCATTCATCTTAAAGAAACAAAGAGCAACCACTTGGAATGAATTGATGCACAGGATCAAGGAAAGACAAAGGTTAGGATATAAGATGCCCACAAACAGAGATAATATCAATTTTATGAAGGTGTATCTGAAGAATGAAGCTAACTATAAGATCAGTGACTTCAAAGGTTGGCCTGAAGGTGCAATTCAAAAGTTGTTCCTTGATACTTATGCAAAGCTCAACTCTTTAGTAGACACTGATATTTCAAAAAACAGGAAAAGAGTGTCTTCATCTTTAGAATCTGATGTTGCAAAGAGAATGAAGTCTGGAGAAGGTTCTCAGGATGCTTCATTCAATGCTTCAAATTCTAATGTGGATATATCTGAGGCATCAAAAGAAGTTCCTGTTTCTGCTGATATTCCTGCTGATCCTGTCTCTGTTTCTGCCGAACCATCTCCCTCTATCCTGCAGTATGGTTTAAGAACAAGGAATAAGAGTATCTCTCTCTATTCTTCTTCTTTGGATATTGCTGAAGTGGCTGATCATGATTTAATCAGAGTTGACTCAGATAGTGATTCAGAGGGGGATTCTGTTCACTCTTGGGGTAATATTGCTCATTGGGAGCTTAGATCTACTACTGATGGTGAAGTGAATGTTTGGTTTTCTCTTGATGGGACAGTCAAGTTCTTTACATTTCTGAGGGAGATCTTGGATAGGGTTGAAAGAAAAGATTTGGAGCATCTTTATAAGATAGTGGATAATCATTATCAATCTCATACTCCTACTGGGATTGGTCTGCTACTTTGGGGAGATTTACAAGTCTTGATGAATAAATTGGATGGAGACAAGGCTAAACTAGTGTGGGGTAATCAATCATCATGGAGAGTATTTTCTTGGAGATTATATCCCTATTCCAATGTTCATGTTGTGGAACTCACCTCTGGCAAGTTCCTAACTATGTTTGTGGATATTGCTTATCCTTTAACTGAAGGAGTGTTACAGAGAATGCTAACACAGAAGGTCAGAGTTCCTAAGCATTCTATAGGAAATGATCTAACCACAGCTGAACAATTGGTTAAATTCATCAAGGATCAAATTGCAGCTAAGGGATCATCAGCTTAAGGGGAGGCTTGCAGAATCAGGGGAGGATAAAGCTCAAGGGGAGGATGCTTCTTGTTGTTGTTGTATATTTTCTATCTTTCTTTCTTTCTTTTGTTTCTTTTCTTATTTTCTTTTATTTTGGTGTGTTTCTTAGTTAAAAAAAAAAAAAAAAAAAAAAAAAAAAAAAAAAAAAAAAAATTCTTTGTATATTTTGTGTGCTAATAAGTGGTTTTGAGCAACACCTTGCAGGTACAGTGTTGGTGTTTACACCTACACAATAAATGGTACTCAACTCACCATGTCTTGCAGACAAGAAAGAGTTGGCTCACCATGAGGGTACGGCTCTGGTGTGATAATCAAATCCGTTGATAGCTGTAATAGCTTGCTCAAAGCTATAGGGTACTTCAACTCACCCATGATTTATTTCTGAGAGTTGCAAATGGTTCTCAATTCACCATGGATGTAACCTTTATGGGATCCAAAGGATTGGCTAGTCCACAAAAGTATGGTTTGTGGTAAAGACACTTGGTATCCATATTTGGTATTCAATTCACCAAGGTTTTGTTGTAACCTAAGACTTGACTAGTCCTGAGCAAACGGCTACAGGTAAAGACAAGTCAAATCCGTTTATAGTTGCTGATTTGCTTATAAATCAGATGGTTATCAATGTACCATGGTCTAACACACTTAAACATTGGCTACTCCAGTAGTGATGGCTATTGGTAAAGAGACATCAAATCCATTAATTTTCAATGATTCACCTCTCACAGGAGTTAACACACCTGGATGTGATGAGAATAGTATGAAACTTAAGTGATTTGATGTACATATTGTCATTAGTAGCAGCCAAGTTCAAGTAAAAGTAATGGTGACCAGTATACATGTTTTGAAGAAGATTTCTTGTTCCTGCTGAACTATTGAAGTTGCTGCTGGATGCTATAGAAAGCTGGAATCTTGCAAGTTATGGATGTTGCTGCTGGTTACTCAATATTGTTGCTGCTAAGTCGCATTCCTCAAGCCTGAGAAGTTACAAGCTCTATCACATTGGAATCTTGCAGGTTAACCTAGTCAACCTCAAGATTAGGGGAGGATTGTTAGGATCTCTGGGAAATAAGAGTTTCATTGTTGCTGCCGATAGTGTTAAGCTGGTTCCTGCCGATAGCTTTGGTTCCTGCTGAAAGCTCATTGCTGCCGACAGTGTTATCTTGTTTCTGCCGATAGTATTGTTGCTGCGGATAGTATTATTTGTTATCCGTATATTTAGAATGTTTGTTAAGATTTATTTTTAGAAGAGATTGTTGTTTATCTCTTCACACGTTTTCTTGTAGAACGGGTTAGGGTTAGGTGATCTTGTTAGTATAAAAGATAAACCCGTCTATGAGGTTATGTACACCTTTGACACCTTTAACGTTTTCAATATTCAAGATCACAATTCCTAGTTCATAGTTTGATCCATAGAGGATCATTGTCGTTTAGAGTTTTCTTCTTTATAATACTTGCTGTTTAGGTTCCGCATAAACGCTTGTATTGCATACAGAGGTTCTTGTTTATACCAAGCTCAATCAAGCTCGAAGTACTCGATCCTACAACTTGAAACACACGCTTTAGGTAGACACGAATTATACTCAACAAGATCTTAATCAAAGAATAAACCTTAATTGGCGTTCCCATAACTGCCAATTCCCATTCAATCATAGATATAATACAAAAAATAGTGGCCATATGAACCACTTACATAACTTTACATCGTTGGCTTAAAATAAACATCCAACTCTTTTTCTTTTTATTTTCTCATTTATTTTCGATTTTTTTTTTTTTTTTTTTTTTTTTTTTTTTTTTTTTTTTTTTTGAACATAGACATAGATGTGTAAAATTTCACACCAATCACTATAATGATAATTCTGGATAATTTTTCCATACTTTTCATGACTTCAGAAATAACGGTAATAGTGAAAGTAGTAAACACACGAAAAATAAACTCAAAGATATACAATATTTACTTTCACTCCAATTGCATTGTGCAATTTCCCGACCTAACCATAGATAATGAATTACGCACGCGAACACAGGTAATGTAAAGAAACACACTTTGCCTATAGCAATTAACCAACCACGGATTCTAATCTACAGGGTAGGCTAAAGTGTAAGGGTGTAACGAAACATTTTAAACATAGGTGTAAGAAACGAAAGGAATGGCTCTGAGTGTTTTTCTAGGGGTATCTTACTCTAAAAATGAGAGTAACAAAAGGGTTTATACGGGGGTTAACTAACCAGTGTAGTTAGTTAATAACAAATAACATATAATAGGCTATTTGGGTGTAATCCTAGAATTTTACCAATTTAGACAAGTCATTCCAATTATATAAATAATACTCATTATGGTGGTCTCGAATAGTATACAAGCCAAGTTCTAAAGTTTACAAGTCACCGGCACACTCATAGATTTGTGAATTTTGAAAAATCACAATTTTTGAAAATAACGTCATGTGTGCAGCTATGCAACTTAGATCTTAAACAAAAACATGCTAAAATTTTTTAAGTTTGATATATTAAGCACATTTTAAGCATAATTTTTGAAAAAGTTTAGGACAAGTAATTATTAAGTGTTCTAATTCTCCAATCCCCCCACTTAAGTTAAACAACGTCCTCGTTGTTTGTATAAAAGTTTAAAAACTGGAAAATAAAAGAATTAGAACAGAAAAACTCCCCTGAGATTTGCTCGGTATGATCCTCCATTAGTATAAGAGCAAAAATCAACTTCTTGTGGATTAGAACGTTAAAGCTTCATACTTGATGTATCCACAGGAAATCCAGGAAACTATAATACCACCAATACTTTAAAACACACCTAAGATAAGAAAGGTTCAAGCTTGCATAATACATTAGTAGTTAGATAAAAATAAGACTTAAAAATTAAAACTGAAAATCATCAGGTCAGTCGATGCGCCGTATCTTATGGAAGAAGATACGCCGTATCGAGCCTGGAATAAATACGGATCAGAATAAAAGATGCGCCGCATCCTTAACCAGGGATGCGCCGCATTAAAATAAACTGATAAAAAGTTTTAAAGTCGAAAATAAAAATGCAGAAAAATTAAAATAAGATATGACCATTGCAGGAGATGCGTCGCATCTCAGGATGGAGATGCGCCGTATCCTCATGCGGGCCTGACTGACTCGACACAGAAAACAGAATAATAAAAATTCTCCGGGTTGTCTCCCGGTAAGCACTTGTCTTTATTCCAGAGTCTTCAAGTTAGACTCACGTTCAGCTCTTTAATATCGATCATTCAGGTTCAAACTCCACCACCTCGTTCTCATTATCCTCGATTTTATTATCAAAGTATTTCTCCTTCTTCTAACTCAGATTCCGCATCATCCATGAATAGGTCATTGGATTCTAATGGTCCATTAAGGTCATTAAGTTCAATGTAGTCCCCATTGTAACGTTCGGGTGATTTTTCATGCACTAATACATCGTTCATAAAATTGGCTTCGAAGTCGAAGTCAATTAGTTCTCTGAATCCTTCCATTTTCCTTCTGAAATAATCACAAAAGCATCAGTAGGATCTGTTCGCTAAGAAGAAAAATTAATGAATATAGAAACGGATATATGAATACAAATAGCTGATATCTGCAGACGATGCGCCGTATCCAAAAAGTTGGATACGCCGTATCTTATAATCGTTAAAATTTAATCAGACTTTATCCAGAAAATAGATACGCCGCTTAGAATTTATGAATGCGCCGTATCGAATTAATTAATCAAAAATCGATATTTATTTAAAATTAAATACATCGTATTAACGAAAGTTAATGCGCCGTATTTTCGTTACGTTTAAAAATACGAGATTTTTGATTCAGAAGATGCGCCGTATCGATAGAGATCGATACGCCGTATCTGTTTAATAATTCGCAAACTGTTTTTAATTAAAATAATAGATACGCCGTATCTGCAAAAGCAGATGCGTCGTATGGCGTTAACGTTTAGAAAAAATTTTCCTTAAAAACAGATACGCCGTATCTGCTAAAGCAGATGCGTTGTATTACTTTATCGCTTAGAAAAAATTTCTTATTAAAAACAGATACGCCGTATCTTGGGGAAAAGATGCGTCGTATCGAATTAATTAAACGCGTTGTATTTAAAAAAATTAAACGCAATACGCCGTATCTGAGAGATCAGATGCGCCGTATCGTTTGATTTAGCTCAGTACAACGATAGCAAAACAGAAAAAATACGAAAAATAAAAACAAATAAAAACACACAAACAAAAATAAACACAAAAACAAAAATAAAAGCAAACAAATAACACACAAAACAACAAATATGCAGAATAATACAATGATGCAATTAATCTAATAAAAAGAAAAACCTAATTAAAATACTAATCAAATTAACAGATAATAACAATTCACTCCCCGGCAGCGGCGCCAAAAAACTTGATGTGCTGCGTGTGTCGTTGCGGTTTAGCAGTTTTAATGCCTACTCAAGTTTTAAATTTATATTTAGCCGACTTATCAATAACACACACACTTAACGAGCAGTGTACCCGGTCAGTATGAATATAATGGTAAGTAGAGTGTCGATCACTAAGAGTGGAACGTATTATCTCGTTATTCTAATCAGTATTTTAATATCCTAACGCAAGGGGGTTTCAGCCTGAGAGACTGGCACGATTTTGTTTGCAATTAAATAGTAAAATAAACCAACAGGCACGAATCAGCAAGTAGCACACACGTACACAGATAAATACTCGAGACAATAAGAGGGCTGTCCTTATAATTAAGTAGTTTGTCACTTGTTTTATTGATAGCTTTATATGAAGTGTATGTAGTTAATCCTTTCTCGTTGGTCCTAAGCTTATCGGCGAGTAAACCCTTAATGATGACTTATGTCTAAAAGTTATTCCTAAGTGATCAATTTAGTAATAACCGTGGGAGTGCAACCTTTCCGTTGCCACATTACACAAGCCACTAATAAACACAGAGGTGATCAATGCACTAATAAGTAGTAACCAAAGACATCAACATATAAACTTTAATCGATGGGAAAGCAATTTTAAGGGGAGTTGAAGTGAATGATAACATAACACAAGCCCAGCAATCCTGATGAATTAAAGTTTGCTAACACAATAAAACAAAACTACTTAATGAATTAAACACATGCAGCACCTTCTTACAGCTCTTGTATCTTCGTTTGGTGTGTCTTGTGCTGCTGCCTTGACTGAATTCGTCCTAGGGTTGTTCTGCTTCGGTCTTCGAATCTAAAATAATACTCTGACAAAAGCTTCGGAATTCGTCTGGTCTTGGGGTATTTATAGTTTCTGTCTGAGGTGAGATGCGGCGCATCTAGTAAGTAGATGCGGCGCATTGACTTAACTTCGCGTGGGGTCCAAGATTATAATATTCAGGAATATTCGTACACCGCCAGAAGATGCGGCGTAACTCCATGATTAGATGCGGCGCATGTCCTCTTGTATCTTGGATCGTATCTGGTGATATCTTAATAGAGATGCGCCGTATGTAATGAGTTAGATGCGGCGCATCTGGAGCAGATTAGTCTTGATCTTCTTCATTTCAGTAGACTCTTAACTTTATGCATGTTTTGCTCCATAATCAGTCCAAAATCGCTAAGTTTCACCAAATGCTTGTTTTTACCTGAGAATTACAAAAGTAAACGATTAAGTATCAATCCTCATACATAATATAATAAAACAAGTCAAATTAATAGGATAAATGATAGTAATAAAATGTACTTATTTGAGTTCATCATTGTTATTATTACGCCAGTATCTTCGTGAGTAGTTTGATCTACCTCCACGTTTGTTAAAATGCTTTCCTTTATCTGAGTGTTCGCCATGTGCGAAAAGTAAGTTCTCCTGGCTTTCAACTTGACTTCCCTTCCGGAGTTTTATCCTTTCCTCAAACGCCTTGAGTTTTCTAGTGATCTCATCTAGGGTTATGTCGTTTAGATCACTTGTTTGTTCTATGGATGCTACTATCTGAATGAATCTATCGGGTGTGGAGTCTAATAGTTTTCTAACTAAAAGTGATTCATCTAATGTTTTCCCTAGTTCTTTTGCCTTCGTGACATAGCCATTTAACTTGTCTGCAAATGCATCCACCGTCTCATCTTCCTTCATCTGAAGTGAGTTAAATCCAATCATCAATGATTGTAGTCGTGCTTGCTGCACCTTTTCTTCTCCAACGTGTCTTTTCCTTAATGATTCCCATAATTCCTTAGCCGTCTTACAACCCGCTACTTGTAAAATCACATCTTCGGTTAACGCTTGATATAGAAAAGCAGTTGTTGCTTTATCCTTCTTATCATCTACGTTCGCCTTATCCTTATATTCAATTGTATCCCATAAACCTTGTGCTTCTAATATAACCTTAATTTGTATAGCCCATATCGTGTAATTTGTGTTTTTCAACTTAGGGCATTGGTATTGTGCAATAGGTGTTACGGGTTTTGTTGTGTTAGATGTGCTTGTATCATCACCGGCCATCTTAAAAGTGTTTACTATTTTCACTTTCTAATATGTATGGGAATTTTTATCTAGTATGGTATCTCTTCTAATATGGAATATATATAGTTTCCGGGAATTCCTAGTAATACGGGATCAATAATAGTTCTCGGGATTTCCTAATAGTATAAACTAACAAGATCTATACTATTCTAATATGAATTGAAATCCAGAAAATTTAGAAGCTTGTGACCTCGTTAACTTTGTGATGAATACGAGATGTATTCAATTTGTTTCGTTAGTAATAATCGTTCACCAACGTTGATCTTTTTCCCGCCTTATTTCTTTTGAAACTTTTTTGCCTCGTTTCCTTTTCTTCAAACCCTATTCGACTCCAATATTTAACCAAAACTCTCGGATTCTTTTCCTTTGTTGTTGTCGTTGTTTTTTTTTGGAACCAAACTGCACAACTTTTCTTCTAATCCAACTTGTCGAATTTGCTTGATTTTTCTCTTGCCAACGAGTCTATATCCCTATGTTCCACCGCCTTCACGCCTTGTCCAAATCTTTCTTTGGTTCACAAAACTTCTCGGCTTTCTTTTGTTCTTGTTGTTGTCGAATTGTTGTTGTTGTTTTTTTTTTAAATTTCGACACAAGTAAACAAAAAATCGTCCACACTACACGTTATTTTTCTTTTCCTTTTGTGCGTTATACTTTGATCTCGGTATCTTTGAGATCACGAAGTCTCCTACACACAAACTTTTGTTACCACGCCTTGGTAACCACACCGAACCAAAAACAATTACTTCGCTTCTGAATTCGTTCCAACGAAACAATAAACAGTCCTTCGTTTTGTTTCTTCCTGCGTTGTTGTTGTTCTTGTGTTATATCGACACAAAACTCCACACACTTCTCTTTGAGTACTCCTCGTTCTACGTATACGTTTTACTCCCACAACAACGTCTCATGCGCTTCTAGAATCTGCGTCTTAATGTGCTTTGTGTCTTTGTTCTCAACCGGTTTACACAAAGTCTCCAATTTCTTCCTATCCTTCGTTGTTGCCAACAAAGTTCTCGACACCAATATCGTTTGATGTTGTACGCTTGCAACTTCTACGCAAAACAGATCGTGCACTATCTCTTCTACGCTTCTCCTTATTCACACTTGTTTGTTTTCCTAGGAAGATTAAGAAAACAAAACGTTCCTCGCTCAAAGAAAAAAAACAGCGGTTGTTCTTTTCTTTCACAGCGCGTATCAATGGCTTCTCGGTAATGGTTTTGTGATGTAAACAGATTTTGTTTTCGATGTTGTATAACCTTGCTCTTGATGCCAATTGTTGTCCCAAACTAGATCAATATGTATAAGTTGCAAAAGTGTTCAATGAATAAGTAAATTATCTTTTATTGTCTAACCATTCAATCGATCTATACAACACATATATATAGGTTTTGAATCGGTATAATGAACCGACACAACCATTCCTTTTACAACCGAAATAACTAATAACTACTTTTCGGTTATTTAGTTTCTAACTAACATATTTGGTCCTTCATGTTCTAACTATTACAAATGAAGCATAGATAAAGATTATTCGGTCCACATTGAAGACTCCAGCCCTTACTTTAAGCTTAAAGAAAAAGATGCCAATGGATCATACTGGATATATAGCTTTTGCATTAGGGCTTAAAAAAGCTGGAAGTAAGCTACTAATTTAGAGAACGTTGGAGTGAAATTATGGAACTAATTACTGTTGATTTGACTTTTTGTAGGGGTTCTGTGATTAAATAAATTAATGATTTATTTATGGTTGACGAAAGAACTTAACGATGCGATTCTTGCAAAGCTAGAATCTGAAATAATTCATGAGTATTTGTAGCAGAGTAACTTTGAAGCTGTATTACCACCACCTGCACCTGACCAAAAAAAGAAGGATGATAGGAAACCAGCAGCAACTAAGGCATCAGCAGCAGCAACAAAGAAAAGAGGTGCAGCTGCCGGGCAGACGCTGAGTACTGAAGTGCTGAAGTGAGTGACCGCAGAAGGATCACCACAAAAGAAGGTGATAAAGATGAGGTAAAACATATAGTTAGTAGTGGTTTTTATTATATTCCTGATCATAGTTGGTTTTATTTAGGTGCAAATTGATTGAAAAAAAAATTCTTTTTCATCCTTTAATACAATATCATCTATGTGTTGCATATCAGTGAAGTTTATATTGCATTCTTTTTCTTTCTTTTTTAACTTGAAAGTTATTATCTCACTTGAAAGTTATATTGAACTTGAAAGTTATATTGCTTTCTTGCATATCTTAATGAATCATAATTAACGTTAATTATTTTGTCTTTCCGGACTTGAGGTATGTAATACATCATTTGCACTCACGACCACAATAGCTGCCAGCCTGCGTTCGTTTAGCACTTGGATCACAAATATCTTCCACATGTTGAAGAAAATGTTGCATGCCTTTGAGTTCGACTATGGTATCTGCTGCTGTAAATAGGATCAAATAGTCGTCATTTTTTATTTGTGTAGGTGTTAATTTGTATATTGTTCTTTGTGTGAGGTTTTTGGATTACATTTAATAGATTGGTTAGTTTGTGATGTCTTGATCTATTGCTCTTGTGTAAAAATAGCAGTGCCCCACCAGTAACTAAATTATTTTTAGAATGTACAAAAATCAACAAATACACCCGGTAATCTTAGGGATTTCAATACACGCTTGAGCCCAAATTTTGACCCTTTACTATGCACCTTTGTTTCACATAGCTCAAGCTTTCTGGTATCGGATTCTAGCATCTAATATAGTGTTAATTTAGCCTCATAGATGTATTCAGATAATCACATGTTTTCATCATTTTCAATTTATTCAAATACATTCTTAGGTTTGACATTATATTTTGAATGAAACTTGAATCACTCATTTATCTTACCAGATCATATGTGCTTTCGGCCTGTATATTTGGTGCGCTGGAGCTGATCCAGCGGAATGGAAAATATAATATGATATTACGAAAGTGAGGATAAGATGTTGTCAAGAATTCCTGTTGCTATTATCCAGTCTTGGTATCAGCGAGAAGGTTATGTCAAGTCTATGGCTGACTTAATTCAGAAGGAACTATTGAGTTTTGGTTCACCTTAGGAGGTAAGTTATTTTTCAGTTTGCTTGCGATCTATTAATGATCAGTGGAACCATATGATTATATCAGAGACATATGTTTTTCGTTATTATGAAATTTGCAGGTCATGATATTCTTCAGTGCCCATGGAGTACCCGAAGCTTAAGTTAGAGATGTTGGTGATCCGTATAAAGATCAGATGGAGGAATGCATTTACTTAATTATGCAAGAACTTAAAGCAAGATAAGTCAACAGCGACCACAAACTGGCTTATCAGGTGATCCATTTAATAATAAACGTTCAGCCTCGCATTCTAGATGATACTAAAACAATCAAACACCTATGATAGTTTCTTTATCACTTACTTCGGTTACTTTATTTTATATCAGAGTCGAGTTGGGCCCGTTCAGTGGTTGAAAATTAAGCACTTAATGCTACTGATCCTGACTGCTACATGGGTATCGACTTTTTGATTTTTTTTACTGCTTCATTATTGTTCAGTTCATACATGTGATGCTGAGAATTATTGAACCTAAATTAAGTGTGATTGAATTAGGCTACTGCATAGTTATAGTATGTGTGGAGCAGACCAAGTGTTGGGTTTAGAGATGCTGCTGCTCTGGATAATACAACTACTCATGGTGTATAAAAGAAAATACTCTAAGTGTCATACTACTGCTAGTGTATTCTATACTACTGCTAGTGTTGGAGATTCTATACTACTGCTAGTGTTGGAGATTCTACTACTACAAGAATACTACTGTTGGAGTAAAAGATACTGCTGTTAGAGTAATGGATACTACTGCTTATAAGATAACCTGTATAGTCGGTTAGATAAGTTTAGAATAGATTCTAAAAGATTTTGATTGTATAGAAAGCTATTGTAAACCGACTAGGACTCCTTAGTCTATAAAAGGAGGTTCTAGGGTTAGAGTTTAGTACGTATCATTGTTAGAGTCGATTCACTTCAAGGTTGTAAACCCTAATACTTTTGAGTATTCGTATATTCAATATATTGAAGTGTTGGTTGAGAATTCTATTGTTTCATTCATTGTTCTTCTTAAGATTAAACATAAGATTCCGCGTTGTGTTTAATAGTTTACAAGTCAAGACAGTTTGTATACTTGTTGTTTTAGATTCATATCTAAGATAACTAACTAGATCAATTGCTCAACTGGGATCAACAAGTGGTATCAGAGCTTGTGATCTAGAAGCTGTGATCAAGAAGAACTTTTGTTAACTCAGATCTGTTCAACATCTACTCAAGTCATGGAATCCGAATCAACACACATGGTGACTGCATCAAAAGTACCCATGCTCAAGCCTGGAGAGTATGAGCTTTGGAGGATGAGAATACAACAATACATCAAGATGCTTGACTACTCAATGTGGGAAGTCATTCTGAATGGTGATACTTTACTAGCAAAAGCTGATGATGGGAAACCTATGCCCATTAAATCTGCTGATGACAAGGCTCAAAGAAGGTTGGAGATCAAGACTCATAGTATTCTTATGATGGGCATACCTAATGAGTATCAGTTGAGCTTTAGTCATATTCAGGATGCTAAGTCTTTAATGGAAGCAATTGAGCTAAGATTTGGTGGGAATGAGGCTACCAAGAAGTCAAGGAAAAATCTTCTGAAGCATCAATTTGAGACCTTTGTTGCCTCAAGTTCTGAGAATATTGATGCTACATATGACAGACTTCAGAAGCTTATAAGTCAATTAGCACTTATGAAGGTTCCAGTTCCTCAAGAAGATATCAATCTTAAGTTTCTGAGAAGTTTGTCATCTGAATGGAGTATGCACACTGTGGTTTGGAGAAACAAAGCTGACTTTGAAACGATGAGTTTAGATGATTTATACAACAACCTGAAAGTGTATGAATCTGAAGTGAAAGGGTCATCTAGTTCATCCTCTGGTGCACAAAACCTAGCTTTTGTGTCCTCCAACAACAAAAGTTCTGGCAACACTCAGGAAACTCACTCTACTGCTGCTTATGGAGTTTCTACTGCTAGCACTAATGTTTCTACTGATGGTTCAACAAACAGTGATAACATTAGTGATGCTGCTATTTGTGCTTATTTGGCTGATCTTACTACCAGTACTCAAGTTATAAATCAGGATTTGGAACAAATTGATCCTGATGATCTTGAAGAAATTGATATGAAGTGGCAAATGGCTATGCTGACAATGAGGGCCAGAAGGTTTTTGAAGAAGACAGGAAGGGAGCTCAAATTTAAAGGACAAAACAACATAGGATTTGATAAGTCTAATATTGAGTGCTACAACTATCAAAGAAAAGGTCACTTTGCAAGGGAATGTAGGGCACCTAAGAAGAATGGAGAAAGTTCAAGGAAGGCTGCTACTGAGGATACCAAGACTACTACAGCTTTGGTGTCTTGTGATGGTCTAGGAGATTATGATTGGAGTGATCAGGTTGAGGAAGGACCCAACTTTGCTTTTATGGTAGAAGAAGGACCCAAAGGACACAACTTTGCTCTTATGGCTTATTCATCATCTGGTTCTGATACAGAGGTATCTAATGATTCTAGTTGTTCATTTAAATCTTGTTTAGATACTGTAGAAGAGCTTAAATCTAGGAATGAGAATCTAAGATTAGAAGTTGAGAAGCTAAAACTAGATAACTTAGGTTATAAAGTTGGCATAAAAAATGTAGAGCAAAGACTTGAATTCCTTAAACAGAATGAGATTGAGTATGTTGATAGGATTCATATACTAGAAGGTGAGCTTTTTCTTAAAAAACAGTGAGATTAATATTCTTAATAGAAAGATAGAAGAGGCTGAAAAAGAAAAGGATGCAGCTTTGGCTGAAAAAGAAAAACATGTAGTTAGAGTTGAAAAACAGCAATTTGCATCTGATCTTGTTCATAAGTCTATTGAGAGTCAGTTAATGAGGAGAGGTAGTGGAATAGGATTTAATGAAGTAGCTCCTCCAGTTAAAAGTGCTTTTGCACCTCCAGGAAAAGAATTGTATTTTATAAGTGAACTTGATAGCAAACCTGTAAGTGAAACTAGTGAGGCTAGTAATGAAAAACCTAAGATTGAAAAGCAGTATTCTGATGCACCAATAGTTGAAGATTGGATGTCAGATAGTGATGAGGAACAGGTTGAGTCAACACCAAAGATTAAAAAGGAAGAAATTCCTAAAACAGTTGAATCTAAAGTTAAACAGGCTAGGTTTGTGAAACCTGTGTTTGGTGACAAGATCTCTAGGAAGATAGTTGAATATAATGAGGAACCTAGAGAACAACCTAGAAGAAGCTATAATAGGCCTAGAGGTAATCAAAGAAACTGGAACAACCTAATTTCTCAAAAGTTAGGTAGTGATTTTCAGTTAGTTAAAAAGGCTTGTTATCATTGTGGTAGTTTTGAGCATTTACAAGAAAAATGTTTTTACTACCAAAAACCAGTTTGGAACCAAAACAGAAGGGTGAACCACAAAAACTTTTCTAAAAAGACTCACCCTCATGCTAACAAAAACATGGTTCCAAGGGCAGTATTGATGAGATCTGGTGCAACTAGGTCAATTACTACTGCTCCACCACAAAGGTTTTTCAAAATAATACAGCTGTTTCTGCTGCTAAGGCAAAAGCAGTTTCTACTGCTGAGCCAAAAGTGATAACAAACACTGTTTTGGGCAACCATTTTTATGCTGTAAAGGCCTCAGCTTGCTGGGTCTGGAAACCAAAAATAAAGGTTTTAGATCATGTTTCCAGGAACAGCAGTGCATCAATGGATTTAAAGAGATTTGACTATGTTGATGCACAAGGCAGATCCAAGTCAGTAATGGCTTGGGTCCCCAAGAGAAACTGATTCTCTTACTTTATGTGCAGGGCAATCTACAAGAGGAATTAAAGGACAAATGCATATTTGACAGTGGATGCTCTGGACACATGACAGGAGACATGTCCAACCTTGAAGATTTTGAAGCTATTGTTGGTGGATATGTTGCCTTTGGAAATGATCCTAAAGGAGGTAAAATCATTGGTAAAGGTACAATAAGAACAGGAAAATTGGATTTTGAAAAAGTGTACTTTGTAAAAGGGCTTAAGTTCAACCTCTTTAGTATCTCACAAATGTGTGACAAAAAGAACTTTGTTCTTTTTACTGACACTGAATGTCTTGTCTTATCTTCTGATTTTAAGTTGCCTGATGATAAATTTGTGCTACTTAGAGTCCCTAGAACAGACAACATATACAGTGTTGACATAAAGAACATAGTTCCCAAAAGAGCTTTAACTTGCTTATTTGCAAAGGCCACAAATGATGAATCCAAACTTTGGCATAGAAGACTTGGCCATTTAAATTTCAAAACTATTAATAAATTGGTTAAGGGAAACCTTGTGAGAGGTTTACCTTCAAAAGTTTTTGAAAATCCTGAAACCTGTGTTGCTTGTCAGATGGGAAAACAACACAGAGCTTCTTGTAAGTCCAAAGCTGTGAACACTATCTCTGAGCCTTTATATATGTTGCATATGGATTTGTTTGGGCCAACATATGTGAAAAGTTTGAACAAGAAGATGTACTGCCTAGTTGTCACAGATGACTATAGTAGATTCACTTGGGTTTTCTTTTTAGCAACTAAGGATGAAACTTCTAGCATTCTTAAGGCTTTTATAACAAGAGTTGAAAACCTAGTAAATCATAAAGTTAAGGTGATAAGATGTGACAATGGAACTGAGTTTAAGAATAGTGTTATGAACCAGTTTTGTGTGGAAAAAGGTATTTTAAGACAGTTTAGTGTAGCTAGAACTCCTCAACAAAATGGTGTTGCTGAGAGGAGGAATAGGACACTTATTGAGGCTGCAAGGACTATGTTGTCTGAATCAAAATTACCTACTACTTTTTGGGCTGAAGCAGTCAACACTGCTTGTTTTGTGCAAAATAGGAGTAAAGTAGTTAAGCCTCATAACAAGACCCCTTATGAACTGTTACATTGTAGGAAACCTATGATAGATTTCTTAAAACCATTTGGGTGTCCTGTTACTATCTTGAATACCATTGATCACCTAGGCAAGTTTGATGAGAAGGCTGATGAAGGATTCTTTGTTGGATACTCTACCAATAGTAAAGCTTTTAGGGTATTCAATAAAAGAACTAGGCATGTGGAAGAAAACTTACATGTTAAGTTTAGTGAAACCACAACTAATGTTGCAGGAAGTGGACCTGACTGGCTGTTTGACATTGATTCACTAACCAAAAGCATGAATTATGAGCCAGTTATTGCAGGTACAACTAATAAGTCTGCAGGTACAAAAGCTGATTCTAATGCAGGTACACAAGCTAAGGTGAATGAATTTGCAAAGGAGTTTATTTTGATTGAAAAATGGAAGCTTGATCCAACTTTCACAGCCAAAGAGAAAGAGAGAAAGAGTTCACAAGAAGATGATGCTGTTCGTGAAGTACCAAAAGGAGATACAGAAGGTGGGGATAAACCTTCTGATGCTGGAAAAGTGGTTAATGAAGGACCACAAATTGTTGATGAAGTGCAGAATAATGAATCAGCAAATGTTGAAAACAAAGGAAATAGCACTAGCAGCAGTAACTATGATTCTACTGCTAAGCCAAAAGTTACTACTGCTAGGCCTTGTGTTTCTACTGCTGCACCAAAATTTCCTACTGTTGCCAAAGATGGAAGATCTTTTGCTGATAATGACTATCCTGATGATCCTAATATGCCTTGTTTGATTAATATCTATGAAGATACTGATGATGAAGCTTTGGATGTATTTGGTGCAGAGGCTGACTTAACCAATATGGAAGATGAGGTACCAGTCAGTCTTATTCCAACTACAAGAGTTCACAAGAATCATCCTGAGGAACAGATCCTTGGAGAGCCAAAGTCTGCTGTTAAAACAAGGAGTATGGTTAAGGATTTGAAGGAACAAGGTTTCTTTGCTCAATCTCTTCATCAAAGAAATAGCCACAAAGACCTTCAGAATTGCATGTTTGCTTGTTTTCTGTCACAAGTGGTACCCAAGAATGCTTATAAAGCATTACAAGATGAAAGTTGGGTGGAAGCTATGCAAGAAGAGTTGTTGCAGTTTAAGCTTCAAGAAGTTTGGACCTTGGTTGATTTGCCTAATGGGAAAAAGGCAATTGGTACAAAGTGGGGTTTTAGATGCAAAAGGGATGAAAGAGGCATTGTGATCAGGAACAAAGCAAGATTAGTGGCTCAAGGATACAATCAAGAAAAGGTATTGATTGTGATGAAGTGTTTGTACCTGTTGCAAGGATAGAAGCTATCAGATTATTCTTGGCTTATGCTTCATATAAGAACTTCACAGTGTATCAAATGGATGTAAAGAGTGCTTTCTTATATGGGAAAATTGATGAAGAAGTTTATGTCTCACAACCACCTGGTTTTGAAGATCCTGATTATCCTGATAGAGTTTACAAGGTGGAGAAAGCATTGTATGGCTTGCATCAAGCTCCTAGAGCTTGGTATGACACCTTTTCAAAGTACTTGTTGAACAATGGCTTCAGTAGAGGAAGAATTGACAAGACTTTGTTTATCAAAAGAGACAAAAAGGATATCTTATTGGTTCAAGTGTATGTTGATAATATCATTTTTGGGTCAACCAACAAGGTGTTATGTGATGATTTTGAGAAGCTAATGCATAACAGGTTTCAAATGAGTTCTATAGGTGAACTCACATTCTTTTTAGGGCTTCAAGTCAAACAAAAGGATGATGGCATATTTATCAGTCAAGATAAGTATGTAACTGATATCTAGAAGAAGTTTGGATTTTCTGATGTGAAGCCTGCTAAAACAACCATGGAGTCCAACAAGCCTCTAGTCAAAGATGAAGATGGTGAAGAAGTTGATGTCCATTTATACAGATCAATGATTGGTTCATTGATGTATCTTACAGCTTCCAGGCCAGATATTATGTTTGTTGTGTGTGCCTGTGCCAGATTTCAAGTTTCCCCTAAAGTGTCATACTTGAATGCTGTAAAGAGAATTTTTAGGTACTTAAGGAGTCAACCTAGGTTGGGCCTTTGGTATCCAAAAGATTCACCTTTTGATCTGGTGGCATACTCAGATAGTGATTATGCTGGAGCATGTTTAGACAGGAAATCAACAACTGGAGGATGTCAATATCTTGGACATAGGTTGGATTTCATGGCAATGCAAGAAACAAACTGTGGTGGCAAATTCTACAACTGAAGCTGAGTATGTAGCTGCTTCAAGTTGCTGTGGTCAAGTGCTTTGGATTCAGAATCAATTACTGGACCATGGGTATAATTTTATGCACACCAAAATTTATATTGATAATAACAGTACAATGTGCATTATTAAAAATCTTGTTTTTCATTCTAAAACAAAACATATTGAGATAAGACATCATTTTATAAGCGATTTTTTTGAGAAGAAATTAGTTCAAATTGTTAAAATCCATACTGACAATAATGTTACAGATTTGCTCACAAAAGGTTTTGATGTGGGTAGATTTCAATTCTTAATTGCTAGTATTGGAATGATAAATCTTTGAAAATTCTTATCTCTTTGTGTTCTTGTAATGTTTTGTAAGGATTTGTATTGTTATTAGTCAATAAGTTGTTTCTGCTGCTTGCTATGATATGTATTGCTAGTTATATTTAGTTTTGCTGCTTGTTGCTTATACAACTGCTAAGTATAACTGTGAGTTGTGATTATTGTGGCACATTATTTCTTGTGTTTTTGTGGTTTTGGACTAATCTTTTGCAGGAAAAGTCAAAGGGGAATGCTTGTTTGACGAGAAAAAGGTGTTTGGAAAGTTCAGCAGATATTCTACTGCTAGTTACAAAGTTTCTGCTGCTAGGCAAAACTTTCTACTGCTGGGATACTACTGCTCGTTTTGTAAGTGTAGGGACGGTTATGTAACTTCTTATCCAAAAGGGGTTAAAACCCTAATTCGATCAGCAGCAGAACGTTTTTAATCCAAAGGGCTTAAAAGCCTAATTCGATCTCATAATCGGTTTTATGCACTCATAAATCACTCTAATTCAAACCCTAACACAATTTTTAACATCTTATTTTAAAACCCCCAAATCAAAACCTAATTCACAATGTCGACAAGAATCTTTTCTGAGAGTCACAATCAAGTTGCTTTTCCTCAAAAGCCTAACGAAGCTGATGGATTTGCTGAGGTAATTGATTTTCTTAATGCTACTCACATTAGGTATGCATTAACAGCAAAACCTACTATATTTGTTTCCCACATTGATCAGTTTTGGTCTACTGTCAAGACCATAACTACAAATGGGGAAGAACAGTTAAAGGCTAAGGTAGATGGCCACAAGATACTTATTTTTGAATCATCTGTGAGAGAAGCTCTTCACTTTGCAGATGAAGAGGAAATAGTATGTCTTGAAAATTCTATCATTTTTGAAGAACTTAAAAACATGGGGTATGAGAAGAAAGTTGAAGGTTTAAAATTTTATAAAGGTCTTCTCTGTCCTCAATGGAAGTTTTTAATTCATACCATCCTACATTGTTTAAGTCCTAAAACTTCAGGTTGGAATGAATTCAGTACAACTCAGGCTTCTGCTATGATTTGTCTGGCTAAAGGACAACCTTTTAATTTTTCAAATATGATAATGGATGGTTTGAAAAAGAATGTAAAAGGAAATTATTACATTTATCCAAGGTTTCTGCAACTTATTATGAACAAACAACTTTCAAATCCTAAGGTTCATAAAAGAGAATTTGTTTGCCCTGAACTTCAAAAGAAATTGTTTTCATACTTGAAAAAGAATGGCAAAGATTTTTCAGGGACTGTGACAGCATTGTTTCCCTATATGTTGTCATTGGCTCAAAATCAGGGTGAAGGTGCAGAAATCACAACTGCTACCCAACACACACCCACTTTGGATACATCATCTTCACAACCAGGAAAGACCCAAAGCCCTAGGGATACACAAAATGAGAACACTGAGCTACCCCAGGCTAGTGTTAGGATGGTTGTAGCATATGAGGTTGTCATAGGTGTGGTGAGTGACATGTTGGAAGGGGCTGCCACTACTGCTGCTAGCTTAGAAGCAGAGCAGGTTAGTGGTAACATCAATAAGACCCCAACCAAGGCAACATCTAATGCTGAAGGTTCACTTGAACTAGAAGCAGGTGATGGTAACCCCAGCCAAATGGCTAATTTGGGGGGCTCAGATGATCAAACTAGGTTTGATACTGAGTTTACATCCCATGATTCACCTCTCAGGGAAGGTAACACATCCCAAAGTGATGAGGATAGACATGAAACTAATGAATTGATGGACCAACATGTATATAAATGACAATTCCAGTGATCCACCTCTCGGGCCAGGTAACACAGGCCGAAGTGGTGAGGATAGTATTGAACTTGTTAAAGAATTGATGGCTAAATGTACCAAACTGTTGTCACAGGTTCTTGGTCTTCAACAGCTCATAGCAACTAAAGGTGGAGAAATCAAAAAGTATAAGATGAGAGTTCAACAGCTCATAGCAACTCAAGGTGGAGAAATCAAGAAGTTAAAGCTGAGAGTTAAGCAATTGGAAGATGAAAGGAGGCCAAGAACAATAACAAAGTTCAAAAGATTGAAGAAGGTTGGCACTGCACAGAGGGTTAGTTCTTCTGAGACTACAGGTTTGGAGGATGCTCCCAAACAGGGGAGGAATGATGACAAGGTCTCAGGGGAGGAAGCACATGATGTTGATACTGGTGCAGGTGCAGAGAATGTTGGTGATGGAATGGATATGGAGATGGATAGTGGTGAAAATGTTGAGTTTGTGGTTAAAGACAAAGATGGTAATGAAGTGGTTTTGGAGGAAGTGAACAAGGAGCAGCTAGTGGATAAATTAAAAACTTTGGATGCTGACAAGCTTGTGAAAGCTTCTGAAGTTATGGTAGAAGCTATAAAAGGATTGGATAATGCTGCTGCTTCAAGTTCTGCTGCTGGTGATAGTGGAGAAGTAGCTAAGATTGATACTACTGCTGGTGTTAATCTTTCTACTGTTGGTGAAAAAGATTCTGCTGCTGAATCAAAGAAAGATTCTACTGCTAAGATGTTGGATGATGATGTTAGTATGGCTGAAGCAATAGTTTTCTTGAAGTCATCAAAATCAAAAGAAGCGGTACAACCACAACCACCACCACAACTTCCAAATGCACCTGCTAAAGGTGTTGTGATTAGAGAACCCACTCTCCCAACCAAGAAAGTTGCTCAAACACCTCAATATTCAGGAAAAGGTAAAGGAATAATGATTGAAGAACCTGAACCTGACATAACTTTTGAGTTCTGGCCCAAAGAGAAGCAGATTGCATATAATGAAGAGGCTGCAAGAAAGTTAGCTGCTGAATTTGAAGAGGAAAATCAAAAGGTGCTTGAAAAACAAATGAAACATGCTGAAGATGAGGCCAAAACAAAAGCCTTATTGGATGCTTGGGATGAGGAAAGAATCAAAGGTGATGCTGATATTGAGTTGTTAAAGCAAGTCAAAGAGGAAATAGAAGATACATACAATGAAGAAGGAAGAATTCAATGGTTAAAGAAGTTCAAAGAGGAAAGAAAGAAATGATATTTTGCTGAAAGAAGAAAAAGAAAATTGCTCAAAGAACCAACTGTGAAACAAAGAAGGAAATACTATGAGCAGTATATAAAGAACATGAAGGGCTACAAACTTGTTCAGTTAAAGGCATACTCTGATGATGAAATTATCAAGATGTACAACGATGCAAAAAGAGAAATTGATCAGTTTGTGCCTATGGGATCAGAGGATAAGGTTAAGGAGGCAAAGATAGTGGTGGAGACTGAGATTGTGAAAGAGAAGGTAGAAGTGAAAAAGGTGGATGAAAAGAAAGAAACTTCAAGCTCAGGTGTTAAAAGAGCTGGAGTTAAACAAAAGAGTGTTGGAAGAAAGAAAAGAAAAGCTGATAGATCCAAAGCAGTGGAGCAGAGTTCTGAGTCAGAGCATGAGAATAAAGAAAAAGTTGATAATGAGGAGGAATCTGAAGATGATAGAGAAAAAATGATGGATCTTACAATTCTTTCTGATTATAAAGAACCTGAGGTCAATAATGCAGTTCCTCTAGTAGCCAAACATCCAATCATCTCATATACTTCTGGAATCAGGAATGGAAGTGAAGCCTATTGGGAGTTTAAAAGAACCAATGGTTTGTATTATAGGTTTATTAGGTTTTCACAAATGCTGTTTTGGATGGATAGAGATGATGTGGTTACTCTATAGAGGTTATACAAAGAAAAATATGGTGATACAAGACCAGAGGAGGTGTATGAAAGGGTAATCTATTACTATTTATAGATAATGTTTGAACCACATGATGGAGATATTGAGTGGATAAAGTTAAGACACAACACAATTTAAAAATGGTATTTATATCAGTCTTGTGGTGTTCATGCTTTAAATGCTCATGGAGTGGTTATCTACATGTTGGTGGAAAAAGATTATCCTGCATTGAACTCCAATAAAGCAATTATTCATCAGATGTTGAAGCCTGGAATGTTGGAGATGCAGAAAGACTTCTCTTTTCAAGATCAAGCTTATAAACTTTTAAAGAAGTATAAAGAAATTCTCAACCTAAATCTTAAGAAAAAGGAGTAAATGTGTTTGGAAGCATCCTCCTGGTGAAGGTTAAAGCTTAAAAGAAACTTGATGATTTTGGAAGAAAATATCAAGTTTAGGGGAGGATTGTTGGGTTTAGAGATGCTGCTGCTCTGGATAATACAACTGCTCATGGTGTATAAAAGAAAATACTCTAAGTGTCATACTACTGCTAGTGTATTCTATATTACTGCTAGTGTTGGAGATTCTACTACTGCAAGAATACTACTGTTGGAGTAAAAGATACTGCTGTTAGAGTAATGGATACTACTGCTTATAAGATAACTTGTATAGTCGGTTAGATAAGTTTAGAATAGATTCTAAAAGATTTTGCTTGTATAGAAAGCTATTGTAAACCGACTAGGACTCCTTAGTCTATAAAATGAGGTTCTAGGGTTAGAGTTTAGTACGTATCATTGTTAGAGTCGATTCACTTCAAGGTTGTAAACCCTAATACTTTTGAGTATTCTTATATTCAATATATTGAAGTGTTGGTTGAGAATTCTACTGTTTCATTCATTGTTCTTCTTAAGATTAAACATAATATTCCGCGTTGTGTTTAATAGTTTACAAGTCAAGACAGTTTCTATACTTGTTGTTTTAGATTCATATCTAAGATAACTAACTAGATCAATTGCTCAACTGGGATCAACACCAGGTCACTATAGAGACCACATGTGTAGGAGCACAATAAAAATGTATATGTAGAAATGAGTGCTGTTTGGAACACGAAACTGTAGAGGTAATGAAGAGTCTTGGTCCCCGAGAGAAGCAACGTCGCAAGGAATTGCTACATAGGCGTTTAGACAAGGTTTATGGGCATTTGAATCACTATTAGGCTACAAAAAGGTATCAAATCTCAGATATTACTTTATCATTACTTACATATATTACTTCAGTGACTTTCATTTAGGATTTACAATTAGTAACAAATTGGGTATAAGTTATGTTCATATTGATTAAAACTATATGTTAAACCCAGCGCATTATTCTCTTGCTTAATTATTAAGTGAATATCTTCCATCGGTAATTTATAATTCAATGATAGTTATGATAAGCAATCACCACAAACTACTTTTCTATTTAGAAATAGAAACCTCCCAATGTCATAACTATAATGTGTATATATCGAACAGTTGCAAACTATCTATTACATATTAGGTTGTTCCGCTAATCGCGCCTATTTTTACATAAAAAGGAATTGAATTATACTCAATTGATTCTTTCTTTGTGGGTTTAGGAATCATCACGGTATTTATCAACGGAGTTCCTATAGAGGTAGAAACCAGTCCAGTTACCAAAGCCATGTTCGGTGAAGAGTTGTTTAACTTAACTCTATCCAGATTAGTCTAATTTCTATATCGGATTTAAATTCTAAGTTGCATGTTTTTCTTATTGATTATATATAAATCTTGGGATCACCTATCTGTATGCTTTTACCAAACTTATTTGAATATGTACGTAATCAGTAAGGATCAAAGTATCATAATTAATCATTATTGATGAAGCAATCTTGAAACAAAGGGTGAAAGAGACTAATGTAAAGGGTTGTGACAAAATGGGTATTGAGGTAGGATATTCTTTACCATTGTTATGTAATGTTTTTGGGTTTTGTCAAAGATAACTTATATATATATTTACATATATTATATATATATATTTTTTAACTTGGGTTTCCGACTCAACATTGCGAGCCAACTAATCCAAAGACGACTACCCTTTTGGATAGTCCGGAGTCACCGCAGGTGAATTTCGCTATACAAAAATATGCCAACGATATTTATAAGTCATGTCCGCCCATCGGGCGGGCTTTAAACTTTTCTTTCAACGTGTACACTTTCCAACCATTTTTAACCATCCTTCTTTCGGTTTACAAATATCATCAAAAGAATAATTATAAGTCATGCCCGCCCACCTTCTCTTAAAAAAATTTAAACGTAAACTAATACCATAACAAAATTTAATGAAGTCGACATCGATAAAAATAATTTTCCATTAACTAACACCATCAAAATTATAATTACAAGTCATGCCCGCCCATCGGGCGGGCTTCGACATCTAGTATGTGTGTATATATATATGTTCTAAAAAAAACATAGATGTTTAAAAAAAAAAACATGGTTGTTCTAAAGAATTTGATAAGAAATTAGAAATACAAAATTTTTCTTTGAAGGTGTGCATGTATGTTCTTATAAGACGTGCAATGACAATATTGCGGCCGTGTGTAAGGTTTTTATGAAAAAAGATGATGAGTTCATGATGATATTGAAGAACATAGGTGGATACTTACGATTATTGATGATTTACATGTATTTTTATTTTATTTTAAAAGGCGTACATGTATGTTTTTGGTGGTTCTGTCAGTTCTCGCAGATAAGATGGTTCTCGCAAGAAAGTCTCCCTATATATATATATATATATATATATATATATATATATATATATATATGTATATCGTCTCCCTATATATATATATATATATATATATATATGTATATATATAACAGGATATACATGACTAGATAAAGCCACATTATCGCAATTAAGTCCACATCATCACATTAAAGTCCATGTCATCACATTTTGTCCACCTAAGCATACTTTGAATAGATTAAAATTCAGATTTAATTCGCGTAAAAAATGTAACTAACACGGTTCGAACATGGGATCTCTACTAACACCAACAAACATCTCAACCACTGGAACAAAGGAACTTTTGTTATTCTGTTTCCAAATCAAAATTGATAAAGCTACAACTTACGTAACCTACAACTTAGGTGACCCTAATCAAACATATAAACCTACGTAAAAAAAAAATCATATGTCATTCATAATATATTTTTCTCAAAATCCTAATATCCTTTTTTTCCTCACAATATCCTCTAATGATTGTGACTTTTTATGTTTGCAGCAAACAAACTTGCAGTGGATGTTATTTTTGTGTACACATCCATCACGATTTTAGCTCATGATCAACTCATTCGAATTTTTATCTTGCAGGGTTTCGAGAATCGCTTCCAGAAGCTACAAGTTATACAAGATACTAATGCAGAAGGCTGATATAGATGATCATGTACCAAATTTTGTGGAAAGTGAACAAATTAAAATAGCCCTAACAAGCACCCTTTATCTTATAGTTAATCAATTTGTGTAATTGTGTTACAATTTAGGTGTAATGTGGATCAGGTAACTAAACATCATATTAGTAGTTTATGTTTACACGCACATGAGTGTATGATTTGTGGAATATGGTTGGATGAAAAAGGTACGTAACATATGTATAGAGGGTTTTCTGAGTTTTTTATATATTATACTTCCGATAAATACTATACAAGATACTAATGCAGAAGGCTGATAAAGATGATCATGTAGCAAATTTTGTGGAAAGTGAACAAATTAAGGTAACCCTAACAAGCACCCTTTATCTTATAGTTAATCAATTTGTGTAATTATAGGCTAACTGAATAGCTATGTTTCTGGAGTAGTATTTTTCCTGTAGAGTCTGATTACCATGCTATGAATTCAATATTAGGTTCAAACAGGATTTTATGGAAATCATTATTTAATGCACTTACACAGAACACACGTTTATGTATCAATTTTTTTCCTAATGAAAGGAAAGCCCGTGTTTACTAAATGAAGTGCCTACTCTCACTTTGAGCAATTGCAAAGTGGGGCCTACTTTTTGTGTGTGTGGATATTTAAGGATAAAGAGACATGGTTCTGTGTAATAATGAAGGTTTAAATCGTGAAGTAGAATGTTCAGGTTTTTTTTATTTCCGGATAACCATGGTTCCCGACCTTTTCGTGAGCTGCAAGAGGTTAAAATTTTGTGGTGATTTAGGTAATGTGGGAGATAGCAGTGTTGACAATAGGATGTGAATGTGAATCTATAGATTGCACAAAGTGATTGTTTCATGGCAGGAAAAACTTAGTTAGCCTACTCATGTGGTCACTACTGGGTTAATGATTTTTTATAATTATGCAACTGATCTGAAAATGGTTAGATGATGTAGGTTGGTGTAGATAGAGTAGTCAAAAATGGGCCATATTATGCAAATTTGCAGTGAAAGTTGTACATCTAGATTTCGATAGTTGGCATGGAAAGTAGGAATCCGACGTGGTTTGGTTGTTGATTTCGTATATAAAACATTGGAAAAATCAGGTTATCGTGTGGCCACTTTGCATGGTGGGAAGTCACATGAGCAAAGTGAGGTTAGTCGAGAGGGTTTCAAGACTAAAAGATTCAATGTGTTAGTTGCTACTGATGGAGAGAGGGAATTCATGTTGTTCTGTAATGTGCAGATATGTTTCTTCAAGAATCAGAACTTGGCGTAGATATTATCAATCAGGTGGGCCATTTATCCTTTTCTTTTAAAGAAACATATCTAACTTAGGATCACTGCTAATTCAGTTATGATTTCATACAGGTTAGTATTCGACTATGGTTCTATTAGTCTAATAGACAACCATGCAAGTCAACGCATTTAGCTGCAATGTGTCCTTTGCAAAGAAGTCTGGTAGCATATTGTCTTATGATGTCAATTTGAGACTAGAACTATGGCGATCAGCTGATGCTACTTGTGAAGGCATAATAAGCATATGGGATCAGGCCGATGTCAATAAGGTATACTGTCGGTTTTGATAGCATAAAAAGTGAACTTACAGATTGAAGGTTTTTTTTTTTTTTTTTTTTTTTTTTTTTTTTGAGACTAATACATATATTTTCAATGCATACACAGGTAAGCGAGGATGAAATTACTTTTTAGACAGGGGGCGACGACCCGTATGATGACAATGGTGCTTCAGCTTTGGCACGTAAGTGATTGACCAGATGGGTCCAGATATTATACACGGTATTTTGGTAGCAATGTTTTTATTTTGACGCGTTTAGGATAAACATAGCCCAAATGAGTGTTAGAAATGGCCAAATCGACTCATTTATAAGAAAATTTTCCGCAAGTTTAATCAAACTGATTATCTAATCCTTTAAGTCACAATAATCTCTATGGAGAACGCACATCCAAACACCCTGTAACTATCATTGTACTATTGATCTCTTTTGAACAGTGTTAGAGTAGATGATCAACGGTTATAAGTGAGCCACAAAGGTTTGTCAAATGTGAAATGCGGCTGTGACCATTTTAGCTATTTCAGTATTGTTAACTATTTATTTATAGCAGCTGGCACGCATAACAACTCCAAACATGATATTGAGAAGACTAAAAGGAAACTTGCAACATTATATGGCAAAGGCATGCTGATGGAATGCACACCTGCAACACCAACCGGTGGACAATACAACTGAATTGCATGATCACATTGGCAAGCCTGAGATTTCCTCAATAACAACACGTCACATGAATTACTCTATCTATAAAGATATAGCTGCGGTTATAGCAGTCACTAAAGAAAAAACGACAACTGATCGTGCACTCTGCTATCAGTTGCATCAGACGCTAAAGAAAAAACGACAATTGTTCTTGCATCCCGCTCTAAGAGAACCAAATGTGCCAAAAAATTTCCACACAGTGAGTAAATCTTCCCAAAATTGCTATAGGTAACATATGCATATGAGTTTAAATAATTTTTAATCATGGCAACCTGTTGCAGTTGAATGCAGAGACTATAATGTGAGTCCAACCACTATTGTCTCAAATGAAAAGAATACTTACGGACGCAACATGACCCAAGGTTAGTTACACTATTAATATACTTCTAATCACCAAACATCCCACACATTCTAAGCTCCATATTTGCTTCAAATAAGCTATTTATGAGGTTTAAATACATTAGGCCATTGAGCACCTGAAATAAGTTGAAGCAATTTATTTTTTTCTCAAATTTCAATTTCTTTGTACGTTGTAGCAGGCACCAAAGAGAACACAACAACTATTCTTGCATCTCGGTGTAACAAAATCGAATGTTCTAAACAACCTACCCCCAGTGAGTAATGCTTCCCGAAATTGCTACGTCTAACATATGCATACCAGTTTAAATTATTTTTAATCGTAGCAACCTATTGCAGTTGCAGGCACAGACTATTATCCGGGCCTGACCACTGTTATTTCAAATGAAACTAATACTTGCCGACGCAACATAATCCAAGGTTATTTACAGTATTAATCATTTAAGTAATATATGCGCCCATTGTATTATTGAAAGTAAGTCGCTTGCCTTATTTTGTGGTTTAAAGTTGCGATATACGTCATATGGTAGATGCTTCCTTTCACACTAACATTTATTACTCTATTATATTACATTGTATAAATGTGCCATTGCGAAGTTCCCGTGGTACCTTGCGTGAAAATAACCTTCACACATAACTTCTGGTTGCGTTTGATTAATTCAAATTTATATGTTGCTACAGGTTTTAACGAAAGATCTAGAAAGTTCACAGTTTTTAAGGATGGCGATTACAGATGAAGTCATTCCGTAATGATACATTTAGTGCAATGCCAAACACACCTATATTGTGTTAGGAATATAAATATTCATATGAAAGACTCGGTCACCCCGAGTATCTTTTGTCATTAGATAGCTCGTAGGCTTTATAGTTATAGTTTAGATATCGTTTCACCATGGAGCCGGGTCGGGTCTTTACCCACTGTCAGCCCGGTCCATAGCCTACTAGAGTCATTTTTGTGTCTTGTATAAATAGCCCTTCCTACCCATGGGAAGGGTTGGAACTTTCATCATTCTTAATATAATACACATAGTTTTCTCTCACTAGAAACTCCCATCCTCTCTCTTTCTCTCTCTAAGATTTGGCCAAGCATCAAAGATTAGTGTGTGTTATGTTTTGATATATATTACATATTGTTTTTGGGAAAAACGATTGATTTTAATCTTTGCGGAACATCTGCATATTGTTCTTAGATAAAAAAAGATGATTTTTTAGTGCAATGCCAAACAACCTCTATTGTATTTGTAATAAAGATTAAATTTTTAATGCAACGCCAAACACCCCATATTGTTCTTGGTAAAAGATTGATTTTCGTTCTTAAATAGTGTTTAATCAGCAATCCCAAACACGCCCATACTAATTTTGGGAAAAAATTTAAAGTTTTCACAAACACACATATTGTTTTTGAAGAAAAAAGATTGAATATTTTATATTTTGATGTCTTCTAAAGACCCTTTTAATCTCCTTTAAATTTACATGCTTACTACTCAAAATCCTATGAGATTTGCTACACATATTTAGACTTTTTTTTTCAGAAGCACAAGTTTATCATTTGTAATTTTAATAAGTCAAATGCGATACATGCTGCAGAATATAGGACGTGTTTACCTTCATATGTGTTTTGTCAAGATCTGATATATGGTCGTGCCTCTCTCCATTTATATCTCTCTCTTTTAATTATGTGATTCATATAACATTCTTCTAACTTATTTTTGATTGTGTAGATGCAAATGCAACTCTATTCTTCTTTCATAAGTACTTCCACCTTTAACATTTATGTTGCTCCAAATTTAAAAGGTTTGCGCTTATATATCCTTGATTGGCTGATAATGTTTCACTTTTTAAATAATTTGTTTCTGTTAACATGGCTTGATTATGAATACAAATCGGTCAACCTCTTCAAAGAAGATCAGTTGAGCCCGGGTAAGTAACAAACTTCATTCTTTTAGTTTAGATAAATTAATTACGTGAACCATGCATGAACGACATTTCTATAGTTTTACCCAAATTCAACCAAACATCAGTGCAACACAGCGGATTGCGGACCAGAAAACAAAAACAAGATTGACGCACCATCAATCCCTTGAAACACGAGCATTTTTTGAGAGACCCAATAGAAAGACAACCTTTAGTTTGCTAAATACATTCAGATACTATGGCAATAGTTTGAAGATATAACCGCCGTATGTAGGAAGAGTTTGTGGATGAAATGGAGAGAGTGGTATGTTTCTTTATGCAATCTCTCTTCTTTTTTATGTTTCTAGGTGTTTGGATGTGTGTTTTAAAACTGCCCATGTGATATAAGTTAGTCAGGACTAAATTTATAATAAGAGCTTTAGATCCACGTGCCTCAGTAGTTTGCATTTTCTTTTTTCACAAGAATGGTGTATTGAGATGGTCGAAACTAATATTATGTTAAATGTGAGACATCTTTGTGAGATAATAACATCTTTGTGAGACTACCATTATGGCTATCATGATTTATTGATGAAAATGTGTTTGTGTGCACACACGTTTGGATAATGGTATTATTGGTGTACTTCTAAAAACACTATGCCGAGGTTGTTGATCCTCAACTATTTCCTTATATATTATTTTCCGATAATTAATACCTTCCAACGATAATTATAAGTCATGCCCGCCTTCTTTATATATTAAAAGTAGGTTGGTTGCTATCTCAGGAAGTGTTTAAAAGGTTTGTCACTTTTATGTGAATTAAACAGTTAGGTTTTAACTTTGGGCTTTCAAACTACATCAAACCATACTATTATTAATAACTAATTCAGATTATTTTAGGTTAGGGACGAATTAGAGCGCACTTGCTTGATGATGATGGAGATATTGCTTAAATGTATCTGACTGATAAAGTAATGCGACAACTCAAAAATGCTTTTGAAACATACTACCCTTCTTACGCTATACAATTTTTTTTGATAAGTAATAGGCATTCATGTGTTTATATTGAAGCTATGTTGTTACAAAAAATTTTGTATATATTAATTGTTCAATAAATCTTGATGTTCATTTATTTTCATTGTTATCCATTCAATATAAAAACTTGAACGTTTATATCTTATTATGTCTACTTTTTGCAACCATTCTTTAAAATCCTTCTTACGCTATACAAACATATGTTAACGATAATTATAAGTCATGCCCGCCCAACGGGCGGGCTTATATGTCTGGGAGGGCTTATAAGTCTTGCCCGCCCGTTGGGTGGGCTTTGACAACTAGTATACATTACATACATACATACATACATACATACATACATACATACATACATAATACATATATATATATATATATATATATATATATATATATATATATATATATATATATATATATATATATATATATATATATATACTAGCTTCATAACCCGCCCATCGGGCGGGTTCGCTTCATAAGACTATTAATAATAGGTGTACGTAAACAATTATTAAAAAAACAAAACATAATAGAAACATACAATCAAACGAAAAATTTTAATAACAAAACATTGAAACCTTAATAAAATTAACATAAACATAATTAGATTTATCAAAGACCAATCTAACAATTAAATTTTGGTATTTTTTCTTGATCAAATGATAAATGCATATTGTCATAATCAAAGCATTCTACAAGCTCTTCATCGCTAACATATTCCTCTTCTTGAAGCTTAATCTTTTTTAGTCTTCTTTGTTCAACCTTAAGCTTCTTTGCTTTACACTTTGATTTTTTCTTCATGTTGCGCTTTTGAAAGGAGTCCCACTTCTTATTCCTTAACTGAGCTAATTTCTTGAAATACCAATCAGCCGGATGTGGTTTAGAGGTTGTCGGCTTTTCTTGTACATCAGCTGGAAAAAAAAAATCATGTTAATTGTAAAGAAATAAACACACTATTAGTATATAGGAAAACGTATGAAACTGATTCATTGCTAGAGGAATACATATAATATCCTTTGCTGCATTTGTTACAGGAATACATATAATAGTGTCATAAAAAAACTACAAACTTACCTGTCGATGCAACTGATTCATTGCTACAACATTCATTTGGTGAGTCGTTTTGATGCTTTGCTTCAGGTTCTTCATTTGCAGGTTCACATCGTATTTTCTCAGCTATTGGCTCCATGATGGTTTGAAGAATAAGTCGAGAATGATTAGAAGAATGCTTGAGTTTGGGATTTGTGAAATGGTTCATACCAGGATGATTTAAAGTGCAAAAAATGAATTTGATGAGTCTGCATATTAATTAAGGAAATGATAAGGTTATTGTGTGAATTTTAAACATTAATGGTGTACACATTTATCCATTCAAGTTATAGGAAGTTGTTATGTTCATTAGATTATGTTAATCATTGCCGAAAAATGTTTAAAGTTTGTTAAACAATATCCTTCCTGCATGTATGGTTTGTATATTTATAAAAATTAGTGGCCGATTTGTATTTTTAATCCATATTATCATTAACATTTTTTTAAAAAATATATCAACGTATAAGCCCAATGTGTATCATGAAATTAAAATATATGAACTTTCAAACAAAGTCAATGACAGAAGAGTATGATTTATCAGAGATCTGTGCAGCAATGTATCATATATTGGATACACTTTTCTTCATGAACTTGTATCACAAACTGGAGCATTCTATCCGATAATAGGCCAAAAAAAATGAATAGACTGTTTTAGCAAAATTAAAAAATGGACTGCATACAAAACAATTTTGACTATTCAAATACCGAATAAGGAAGAGGATCCTGAATTGTACCAGATTGTTACAGATCACATGATGCACGGCCCATGCGGTCATGATAATCCAAGCTGTCCGTGCACGGTTGATTTCAAATGTACAAAGAATTTTCCCAAAAAATTTAACGAAACAACATTAATTGATGACAATGGTTATGGAATTTATAGGAGGAGGGATGATGGAACTACTATAAAGAAAAACGGTACTGATTTGCATAACGGTTACGTAGTCCCTTCTTCAAATACGACATAATACTTCTTTGTAAACTACATTTGAAGTATAGTTGCAATAATTTCCTTCCCTATCTAAACATAGAACCTTCAACCCTCGCTTGCTCTTCACTCTTGACAAACCAACCTATAGCTGGCCGTGACAATGTCTGTCCCTGGCTTTTATTAATCGTCATACCAAAACAAACTTGAATAGGAAACTGTCTTCTGTTCAATTTGAATGGCATTTTTGTTTCTGAAGGACTTATTACCATTCGTGGAATAGCACAAATATGACCAACATTTCCACCAGCAATGATCTTTGCTTCAATAACATTGATTCCCAACCTTTGTACTTGAAGCCTGGTTCCATTGCATAGACCTGCTTTTTGATCAATGTTTCGCATTAACATGACAGGAGTACCAACCTTTAACTTTATTGCATGTTGCGGTATACCGGACATCCTTATACCGTTAAGGAAATCTATAGTGTATATCGAATCATCAAAATTTGTGTCTGCATCGTCCAAAGAAACATAATCAGATGATTCGTAAATCGTCTCGTCTCCTTTAATTAAATCCAGCATACGTTCATTAATCATGTCAACCATGTCATGAGTTGGTGAAAGAATGGCCCTTTCCTGAAAAAATTCAGGATTCCATAGGTTCTCACTGCAAACGCGGGTATGTTGCATGAATTATGGAGCGTACGTAATCATCGGTCTCTGGAATCAACATTTTCATCTGGAAATACCACAGTGGAGTTGCCATCATTCTTACCACCATCCTTTCCATTCCCGATGTCTAAAATCCAATCGGCAAAATCTTGTATTTTTTTTCTTTCAGACTCAGTTGATCCAGAACCTAATCTCATGTTTACGGTTAACTTCATAACTTTGCACTGTTGCCACAGATAAGAAGAGTTATTTGTGGCATGGACAACGTCATTACAGCTGGCATTAGGAATTACAGGAAGTATTTGTCTAAAATCACCACAAAAAACAACTACCTTTCCACCAAAAACACGGTTAGATGGTCGAGAAGGGTCTGACCTGCAAATATCACGAAGAGTCCTATCAAATGCTTCGTAACCAAATGACTGTATCATAGGAGCCTCATCCCATATAATGAGCTTCACTTGTCGTATCAAATCAGCGAGGTCACTGTCAGCAGGAATGTGGCACATTGAATCTTCTACTATATTAATTGGAATTGCAAACCGAGAATGTGCCATCCTTCCTCCTTCCATGTTAGGAATATGAATATTCAGCTGAAGACTCGGTCACCCCGAGTACTTATTAGCACATCATAGCTCGTAGGATTATCAGTAATATTATTAGTAGTTTAGTTATTATTATTAGTATTGTGGAGTGGGTCGGGTCTTTACCCTCTGTCAGCTCACTCTACAGCCCGCTAGGGGCATAATATATTGTAAGTATAAATACCCCTTCCCACATTGGGAAGGGTTGGAACTCTCATTACATTCAAGCTAATACACATAGTTTTCTCTCACTAGAAGTTCCCATATCTTCTTCTCTAGCTTCTTGTTCATTCGATCCTTAATCAAGCCTCAAACAAGTGTTTCTTGCATTGTGAATACCCTATAATTGGTATCAAGAGCCATGGTTAGGTCCATGAGAGTTGGTATTCACGGATTTGTGTAGTTCTTGAGGTTTTTTGGTTCGATTTGATAAGTAGCATAAATTCCATTTTGTGCTTTGTTTAGTGATTAGAAGTTGTTATACCTTGTACTTTCTAGCTTAAGAATAGTATTAGAGTGGTATTTGGTGTTTGGATTCACAGATCTAAGAACGGTGTGGTGATTTTGGGGTAATTCGTGGGTGTTTATTGTTGTGTTCTTCGCAGCGGTTTGTGTCCTTGGGACATGTTCTTGGACTCGGTTTGTGTCACATCGTAGATACGGTTTGTCTTATTACTTGTTTAGGCAAAAAGACAAAAGGCAGTGAAAGCGACGTGCTTGGGAGTTTGTGTCTACTCGGTTTGTCCCTGCTGCGTGTACTCGGTTTGTGCCTACTCGATTTGTCCCTCCAGCGTGTACTCGGTTTGTGTAGACTCGGTTTGTCTCTGAGGAATTTACTCGGTTTGTGTCTACTCGATTTGTCCCTCCAGCGTGTACTCGGTTTGTGTAGACACGGTTTGTCTCTGAGGAGTTTACTCGGTTTGTGTCTACTCGATTTGTCTCTGCAGCGTGAACTCGGTTTGTATCTACTCGGTTTGTTCCAGCAGCGTGCACTCGGTTTGTGTCTACTTGAGTTGTCTCTGCAGCGTGTAGTCGGTTTGTGTATACGCGGTTTGTCTCTCAGACTTGTATGCGGTTTGTGTCTTGGTGATTTTAGAAATTCCCGCGAAAGATTCAATTTCTCGGTTAAATCACAAGATCTGTAAAATCCCGTAGTTACTATGGCTACCACATCAAGCACATCATCAGAAGATATTCAAGCAGCAGGATCTGACACTCGTCCACCTATGCTAGATAGGACGGATTATGAGTCTTGGGCACAACGAATAAGACTTTACTGCTTGGGAAAAGATAATGGTGTTAACATTCTTAAGTCAATTGACGAAGGACCTTATCAGATGGGTACCACCAGAGACGTTGTTACAACTGGTGAAGATGGGACTGTAACTTGGGGCATCGACAGACCTAGAAACTACAATGATCTTAATGAAGAAGAAAAGAAGAGGTATGATGCTGATATTAGAGCCTCAAACATAGTCATTCAAGGTCTTCCAAAGGATGTATACAAGCTCATCAATTTCAACACTGAAGCCAAGGCTGTGTGGGACAACGTTAAAATGTTGTTGGCAGGGTCAGAACTCACAAAGGAAGATCGTGAGTCACAGCTGTATGATGAGTTCGAGCATTTCAAAATGAACCCAGGAGAGAATATCACAGACTACTATGTGAGATTTCATAAGTTGGTGAATGATATGAGGATGATCAGAATGACTATGCCCAATATCCAACTTAACTCAAAGTTTGTGAACAACATGACTCCTGAATGGGACAGATTTGTTACTGCTGTCAAACTCAACAAAGGTTTAAGGGATACTAACTATGAACAGCTGTATGCTTACCTGCAACAACATGAGAAGCATGCGGTCTACGATCGGGTGTTGAGAGAAAAGTTTAATCCTTCAACTACAAATGATCCACTGGCGTTCATGACAAATGTTCAACCGACAATCCAATCATCTTCCAACCCAAGCTATCATCAACTTCACTCACATGTACCTGCTATGAGTTCTCAACTTGACTCAGGCTACTCTCAGACCGACAAAATGATTGACAACCTCACCAATCAAGTATCATTACTGGTTCAACAGTTTCAAGCATCACTCCCTCAGACCAACAATCAGTTAAGGAATTCATCCAATCCACGCAATCTAGCAATGGTGGAGGATGGGAAAATTGTGGTTCAGAATGTGCAAGGGAGAGCAGGTAGAAACATGGGTTGAGGTTATGTACAGAATAGAGCAGGGAATGGCAATCAGGGTCAAGGAAAACAGATCAAGTGTTATAATTGTGGGGGGCTTGGACACATTGCTAGAAACTGCAATCAACCTAAACGTCCGCAGAACTCAGATTACTTCAAAGACAAGATGCTGTTAATGCAAGCTCAAGAGAATGGAGCTGTATTGGATGAGGAAGAGTTATTGTTCTTGGTAGGAGATGGAGGAAATACTTTTGATGAAGATGTGGATGAGAAACCTGTTCAGGATCTAGCACTTAATGATCCTAACATCTTCAAGGCAGATGACTGTGATGCATATGACTCTGATGTAGATGATGAACCTACGGCTCAAACAATCTTCATGGCTAACTTGTCTTCCCTGGTTTCATCTCCCCGTCAAGCTGGTCCTTCTAATGCATCCGTGATATCTGAGGTACTCAAAATTTATGACACATATAATATTGTCGAGGGACAAAAGAATCCAAAGAAGTACATCAGGTAGATGTTTCTGATTCAAGTAATGTTGACATGGAAAATAGCAATATTATTTCATATGAACAGTATTTGCATCACAACAACTCGCCTGATGTACCAAATGGTGAATCTTTTGTCAATAATGATGTGTGTGTTATGAGTAATGTATGTGCCTTAGATAATGCGGGTAATATAGATAATGCATGTGTGTACCATGAGAACAAATTGCCTGTCCCTGATGATAACTTGATCACTAGACTAAACATCTATAAAGAACAAATTGCTATGTATGAACAGCGTGCTAAGTTTGAGCTTAATGATCGTGAGCAGAAATTAGAAGGTCAAATGAGTACACTTATTAAAGAGTCTAGAGTGCGAGAAGAAACATTAAAATTAGAGTTGAGTTCTTTGAAAAGTCAGCTAGAACAGTCTGTCAAACAGAAACAGGAAGCACAAAAGTGTGTAACTACACTTAAGCAAGAATTCAAACAAAAAGAAACAACTCTTTTAAATGATTTCTCTAGACTCAAAACGTTAAAAAATAAGCTTGAAGATAAGTTGTACACACAAAATCAAACCATACAAACTGCTCAAATGATTCATAAGCACAGAAAGTTGAGTGATAAGCATAGTAAAATCATGATAGGTGAACCTAAGTCAACCATCCTTAGGGACATGAAAGTACTTCAACCAGCCCTATATGATGGTAATGTGATGCTTATGCCTATTCATGGCCAACCTGAGCATATCTACACTAATGAAGAGGATGAGATAAGTGATAAAACGAGGGAAAAAATGAATGAGAAAATGAGGGATCCCGAGTGCATAGCCAGACGAATAATAATCAAACCCCATGATTATTATGAGGAAAATCATTTGACTGTGTTTGCTCCTCAAAAGAAGTTAACACCTGAACAGATATTTTGGAAACAAGATAATGAAAAACTTAAGGTAGATAAACTTAAGGCCAACACCCCCCTCATTAGAAAAGTTGCGTCCATAACGGTGTATCCTCCCAATACACCTAGGAATCTGGTGCCTTTGTCTCTTCCCACTGAATGCAAAACCTTTATTAGCTTATATGTGCTTTGGCAATTATTTGCTGATTTTGATAAAACATGTAAGAAGAGAATCACACCAACCGGCATTACTGAGGGGGAAAGGTGTTTTGAACATGCAAAAAGGTGTTACTTAACTGAGGTCATGCCATTCTTTAAACTACTTAAAGAACATTTTGAAGGGTTGCAAACTGCCCTTAAAGTCGAAATAAAAGAAATGGAAGTAGTGTTTAAAGACATGGAAAATGAAGTGAATGAATATGCAATAGAGCTTAAGAGTCGAGAGATTGAAAGAAAAAACATACTCATTACTAACGAAAACTTGATTGCTAAATGTATTGCACAAGATGTATTTTACACTGTTACTGATTCTGCATTGTCCGCTTGTCAATTTAATGAGTATGCTATTGCGTTAAATGTCACCCAGAATCGTGTTGTTGAGCTTGAGGGGGAGAATTTAAAATTGCTTGAAAAAATTCAAAATGATGACCATGATAATATGGTTAAACGTTTTTCAAAATTAGAAGTTGAATATCTTAATTTGCAATTGAAACATCAACATTTAAATGAAAAACAAAAAATATCAAAGACAAGACATCCTTGGATGCTCCTGAATTTGATACTTATTTTGAATTAAGCAAACGAGATGAGACAATTCAAGCTCACACGAACACGATTCGACTGCTGAGGGCCCAAATTGCCCAATTGAAATCCAACAAGTATGAAGTGTATGGCACCAATAAACCTTCGTCTTCAGATTCTCAGAATTTTCAATATCAAAACACCATAAATAAGTTACATTATGAAAATGAGTGTTATCGAGAAGAAAATTCAAAGGTCAAACAACATTTCAAAGAGTTATATGATTCCATTAAAGTTACAAGAAGCAATCACAATGATCAAATAACCTCTTTGACAAATGAAATTGAGAATCTTAAGGCTCGGGTGAAAGGTAAAATGCCATGCACCACTTGTAAGTGTGATGCACCAAAGGCTAGTGATAGTAAAAAGTATGATGTTGATGTTGGGCGTATTCCGTTTAAGCTTAGAAATAACAGCTTTGCTCATCAAACATATCTAGATCATCTTAGAGAGGGCCTTGACACACTTCGTGAGGTAGTTGAAGAGGATAGGACTGATAAGCCACTTGATAGGGCAGTTGTCTATGCCTGCAAACTCACGAAAAGGATTCAGGAAAACTTAGAATATGCCATAGGCTCAATTCCTAAGTTTAGCAGCCATAGAGATAGATTTGTTGCATCATCATCCACTGTTGAGAACAAGCATGTAGCCTTTGATCTACCACCAAAAACATCAGAACCCAACACATCATTATCAGGAAGGCATGTGACAGACAAACAAACTAATGTTACCTTCGATGCTTCTACAGGAGTAAAAAGTGACACCCAAGCTAGCGGGTCAAGGTATAGAGGAAATGCAAGAAAGGATAGGACCGCGCCAGCTAAGAATGATCACTTGAAGAATGTAGAAGCCCAACCTAGGAACAATAAGTTTGCAATGAGTAGGATGAATCGTGTTGATTCTAGTATCAAAAGTACTGTAATTAATTCGAATTCTAATGCTATCTGTAAAACATGCGACAATTGTTTAATTTCTGCTAATCATGATGAATGTGTTGTGTCTTTCTTGATGACTTCTGCATCATCCCATGTTAAGAATGGTAGAATAACTGAAGCATGCAAGAAAGTTTGGAAAGCAACAGGAAAAACATTTGCTAGCATAGGCTATCAATGGAGACCCACTGGAAGGAAATTCAATTTAGGAAAACAGTGCACGTTACCTAAAATGAATGAGCATAAAATTGTGAAAGTTAAGGAATGGAGACCCACTGGAAGGAAATTCAATTTAGGAAAACAGAGATCATTACCTAAAATGAATATGCATAAAATTGTGAAGAATAAGGAATGGAGACCAACTGGTAGAATCCTGTCTTTAGAATCACAATGCCTTCCATCTAGGTCTTGTCCTGCCTCTAGTTCTGTCTCCTCAGTAAAGACAGTAGCATCTGTGAAATCTGTAGTTCCAGAATATGTGTGTGCTGACCAAACGGACCCCAATTTCACTTGGGGATCCACATTTTTCAGTTATCCATTGTTGTCTGGTTTCAAATGCAGGTCGTACAAATCGTCCTGTGGTATTTGGACTCAGGCTGCTCAAAACATATGACTGGGGATCGCTCACGGCTCAAGAACTTCGTGAAAAAGTTTATCGGGACAGTTAGATTTGGGAACGACCACTTTGGTGCTATTATGGGTTATGGAGATTATGTGTTTGGTGACAGTGTAATCTCAAGGGTATATTATGTGGAAGGACTAGGGCACAATCTATTTTCTGTGGGTCAATTTTGTGATTCAGATCTGGAAGTGGCTTTCAGAAAGCATACATGTTTCGTCAGAGAATTGGATGGTATAGATCTCCTCAAGGGCAGTCGGGGCACCAATCTATACACCATATCGATTGAAGAAATGTTGAAGTCCTCTCCCATATGCTTGCTTTCTAAAGCCTCTAAAACAAAATCATGGCTGTGGCATCGTCGTTTGAACCACTTAAACTTCGGTACCATAAATAATCTTTCCTGTAAAGATCTTGTTAGAGGGATGCCCAGACTGAAATATGAGAAAGATCATCTCTGCTCTGCATGTCAACTGGGTAAAAGCAAGAAACAAACCCACAAGCCTAAAACCATCAACACCAACTTGGAAGTTCTTCATACCCTCCACATGGACTTGTGCGGTCCAATGAGAATACAAACCATAAATGGAAAGAAGTACGTTCTGGTGATAGTAGATGATTATTCTCGGTTCACATGGGTAAAGTTTTTGAGAACCAAGGACGAAACTCCAGAGGTTATCATTAAACTGATAAAACAGCTGCAAGTAAGGCTCAATAAAACTGTCAGAATCATCCGCACTGATAATGGTACTGAGTTTGTTAACCAACAACTCCGTAACTTCTATGAAAGTATTGGCATCACGCATCAGAAAAGTATCCCTCGCACTCCTCAACAGAACGGAGTGGTTGAACGAAGGAACCGTACTCTGGTAGAGGCTGCAAGAACTATGCTTATATTTTCAAAGACACCGATGTTTCTCTGGGCAGAGGCTATTGCAACAGCATGTTACACTCAAAACCGATCCCTAATTCATCCGGTTCATGAGAAGACTCCCTTCGAGTTAATTCATAACAAGAAACCAGATCTTTCCTTTCTTCGTGTGTTTGGTGCACTTTCCTACCCAACTAACGATAGTCAAGACTTGGGAAAGTTAAGAGCTAAAGCAGATGTAGGTATTTTTTTTGGATACACACCAGACAGTAAAGGGTATCGAATCTACAATAAGAGAACCCGTAAAATTATGGAAACCATTCATGTTACGTTCGATGAGCTGAGTGAGCAACCTGCTTCAGGACAAATTAGTTCTGGACCCGATCTTAACCTTTTGTCTCCTGGACCCATTAGTTCAGGACTTGTACAGAATTCCACGCCTGCAGATTCTTATGTGCCACTACATGCGAGGAGTTAAAGAAGTTATTTGATCCTATGTTTGATGAATACTTTGAGCCAACGAATGGAACCATCCCAAGTGAACCTGCTGTACTTCCTATGGCTGAGGTTCAAGCCCCACAAGGTTCAGAAGGTCTTACAGCTTCAGTATCAGTCAGTCATAATGCTCCAGCTTGCCAGTCAGTCGCCTTCGTCATCAAACGCTCAAACTTTTCCAGTAACACAAGAATCTTCAGATAATAATTCATTGGAAGTTAATCCTTTTGCTCCTGTTGATGAGGCTCCTTTTGAAAACATATTTGCTCCTGAACATTCATCAGACACATCCTCACTTGAAGGACACAGCACTGCTACGTCTGTTCATAACCCTCAACCTCACGACCATCTCAGGAAATGGACCAGTGATCATCCAATCGACAACATCATAGGCAATCCCTCACGTCCAGTATCCACACGTAATCAACTAGCCACTGATGCACTATGGTGCTTCTTCAATTCCGTACTGTCCAAAGTCGAACCAAAAGATGCCAAAGAAGCAATGACTAAAGATTGCTGGTTCCAGGCTATGCAGGATGAAATCCATGAATTTGATCGACTTGAAGTATGGGAATTAGTGCCTCCTCCAGAGCTTGAATGATCATTGCTTTAAAGTGGATCTTCAAAGTGAAGCTTGATGAGTATGGTGATGTGTTAAAGAACAAGGCTCGGCTAGTTGCTAAAGGGTTCAGACAAGAAGAGGGCATTGATTTTGAAGAATCGTTTGCTCCGGTTGCTAGAATTGAAGCTATAAGAATCTTCCTGGCAAATGCTGCTATTCGAAATATGATAGTCTACCAAATGGATGTCAAAACGGCATTCTTGAATGGCGACTTGAAGGAAGAAGTTTATGTGAGTCAACCAGAAGGATTCGTGGATACTGAACATCCTACTCATGTTTACCGCTTGAAGAAGGCTCTTTATGGGTTAAAACAGGCGCCAAGGGCATGGTACGATACATTGTCCAAGTTACTCCTAGTGAACGGATTCTCCAAGGGTGTTGTTGATCCTACACTATTCACCAGGAAGTCAAGAAACCATCTACTACTAGTTCAGATATATGTAGATGATATCATCTTTGCTTCAACAGATCCTGGTGAATGTGATAGTTTTTCAAAGGAGATGAATTCCAAGTTCCAAATGTCCATGATGGGAAAATGTCATTCTTCTTAGGATTACAAGTTTCTCAAAGTCCCGGAGGCATATTCATTAATCAATCCAAATACGCCAACGAGATCTTGAAAAAGTTTGGATTCTATTCAAGTGAACCTGTTGACACTCCCATGGTTGATAGAACGAAGCTGGATGAAGATCCTTCAGGGATTCCAGTAGATATAACAAAGTATCGAAGCATGATTGGATCTTTGATGTACATCACGGCTAGCAGACCAGATCTACTGTTTGCTGTGTGTATGTGTGCTCGGTATCAATCCAGACCAACCAAGAAGCATGTTGAAGCAGTGAAAAGGATCTTTCGATATCTTCAAGGCACGGTTCATATGGGTCTCTGGTATCCTAAGGACACTGCAATGGAGTTAACAGCTTACGCGGATGCTGATCATGCGGGATGTCAAGACACTCGTCGAAGTACTTCAGGAGGAGCTCAGTTTTTAGGGGAAAAGTTGGTTAGTTGGTCTTCTAAGAAGCAGATGAGTACTTCCATATCATCTACTGAAGCTGAGTACATTGCCATGTCCGCTTGTTGTGCACAAATCCTTTGGATGCGATCACAACTTTTGGACTATGGATTCTCATACAACAAAATTCCCCTATATTGTGACAACAAAAGCGCCATTGCTCTTTGTTGTAACAATGTTCAGCACTCCAGGTCTAAACAGATCGACATCAGGCATCACTTCATAAGGGAACAGGTGGAAAAAGGAATTGTGGAACTATACTTCGTGAGGACAGAGTTTCAGTTAGCTGACATCTTCACCAAGGCCCTCTCAAGAGAAAGGTTTCAGTTTATTCTCCCACGCCTTGGCATGAAAAGCATGACTCCTGAAACCCTCAAGTGTCTTCAGGAGGAAAAGGAGGAGTAAAGGATTGTCTTCATATATCCTTGTAAATAGTTGTATATATCTTAAATCAAAAAGAAAAATACAAAAATATAAAACCTATAAAAACCATAAAAATCAAAAAATCAGAAAATACCAAAAATAGTCCCTCCTAGGCATGTCTTCTGTTTATCGATAACATTTACGGATCTAGAAATGTCATTCAATAATGGCACGGATCCTTAAATGAAGCTCGAGCAGAAGTTATACTAATCAGTTAAAACATGTCTTAATGGCTTGCAGTTACATCATACTGCAACCCGCGCTGTACAATGGGGAAAGCATGTCGCCAAAAGGACAGCTGTTCCTCCAACCGGGTGATGTTCACCTGGGCATGGATTACTTTATATCCATGTTTCCCCGACTTGATGTACGTTTCAGTGCGTCTTGTCGTGTATAAGAAGAGAAGTCTTCTTTTTCATCAAGACTCTTTATCTTATTTGATTCTTCTAGAGAGTCTTGATGTTACACAAGGTGGTAAATTGAAGTAAAATTTTCACAAATACTTATCGCTTAATTGAATGACTACAGCTCTTTTAATAGAATATGGGTCATTAATTAAGGGGGAGAGTACTTGTTCAAATTTTTGACACCTTGCCAAACTTGTGCAACATCAGCAGTGACACTCTCTCGTGGTTTAAGGGGGAGCATAGTATGCTCCTAAATCAGAATATATTTAAACCTGACCACATTTTCTCCCAAATTTACTAAACTTATTTAAATCACTTGGGATCCCAAATCTCAAATGGTTTGAAATTTTTGATCGGGGGGAGAGAATGTGATTTAAATAGGAAATTCTGATAAAATGTGATGATTTGGATGTTAATGTAAGCTCTCCCGTATGTGCTAAACCATTTTGCATATCAAGGCACATATTGAGGGGGAGCAAAATGTTTTGGTCATAAACGCAAGCTCTTCCATATGTGCTAAAATCTTTCTTATATTGATGCACATATTGAGGGGGAGCAAATGGTTTTTACAAAACAAAGGATTTGGCATTTCACGTGAGCAAGGCTCAGTCTTCACCAATGAATTGACGAAACTTGAATTGCCATCAATCGAAAGGATACGTCTTGGCCGGGTAATAATTTCAAGCTGGTTTAACCAGTGATGTAAGCGTGTCTCAAAAAGATGTATCTGAGTAGAGTGTACCGTTTCGAGAAACTTTCTGTGGACTTGACCAGGCCGGGTAATAATTTCAAGCTGTGTCTAACTAGTGATGTAAGCGTGTCTCGAATCGGTCATGTTCACTGAAAGTTGATCAATTCTAAAAGTGCGAGCTTTACCTAACATGTGCAAATTTATAAAACTATCACTCGAGCACATGTTGAGGGGGAGCATTTGAAAAATATAAAACTCTCAAGTGTTTGCAAAAATGTGTTTCGTAATCATGAACACTTTGAGAGATTTTTCAAAGATTTGGTTTGGAAATTGTGGAAGAACACCAAAGACCGACCATTGTATTTCATATAATGGAGTTATAAGGATGGTAAGGTTAGGTACAAGTTCCCACGATCCCGCCAGAGCCGGAGGGATCTACCCAGGGACAATCCACTAGTTAGTGTAGAAGTCCTTAGGTATGATTAAAAAGGAGAAAAGTGAATGAGGGAATAGTGCCGACTGAGATGGAGCTAACACTGGAACAAACCCAACAAGGTGTTAGTTATGAAGTCTCGGTAAGCACTGAAGGGGTTGAAGAATGAAAAAGAATTGTAAAGAGAAAGGGTGAAAAGAAATAGCCCTCCTTACAACTTAGGCAGAAACCGGGTCAATACATATGCTGTCAGAATCACTTAGTTGATTGCTGGCATTGAAGAAAAGTATCATGGACCCAGTGATACGCTGCACAACCCTCCCTAGCCACTCAAGGTTCCTCAAAGGACTCTTGTTTCAATTGTCATGGAGTTCAATACATTTCTATCATCTCTCTCACTCCGAGTTAGATGATATTGAAAAGGTGGCAGTCCTCTCCAGCCTCCGCTCACTAAATCAAATCGCACTATCGAGTCTAGAGCCACGAGATGCATAATAAGATCTCATAGGGACACAAATTATTTTTACACTGGTTGTTCAACATTAAGGACACCAGTTGTAAACTCATGAGTCCTACGCAGATCTTAGCAATCTGCCAGAACATTTATGAGAGAATTTACTAATGTAATTCTCAATGATTGAATGGAAATTCCTGCCAGGGTCAACATCAAGCAGCCCTGAAAGCAGGTCACTTCGGTAATTCCTCGTGGATTACGCTTAGTGGTCGCGGCGGTTTCAACCGGTCTACAGTCGTGGAGTGATCTCCAGCGACTCACCTAATCGTTGATTTACTACGGTAAAATCTTAAAAAGCCCTCTGTGGGTTTTCGATTAGGAACGGTCTTGGTAAGGATTAGAGAGAGTTTTCACACTATGCTGTTAACCATCTCGAAGTCCAAACTTGTAAGTACCGGTCGAATTATTGCTAACTGTCGTATGCAGGAATCTCTGGCGGTTGTAGCAGTGGAATGATGTAGCTGGTTGCTGTTGTAGCTGGTTGCAGAAAAGATGCCAATCCATCACCACATGCTCACACCACATCATCATCAAAGAAGTCATGATCAACCTAAAAGACCTTCAACACAGCTTCTGCTAACTCTAATGCTGAAGATCATGACACCATATCGTGTGAGCATGTCGGCTCTAAGTATATCTCATCACATGGAGACCTACTACTGAAAGATGACTTGGAGACTCAAGTGGGATGATACTTTCAAAGATTACTCAAAGTTCATCCAAGACAAAAGAGGAGTCATCTTAAGATCACAGATGTTTGCACATCAATCTATGATTTTGAAGAATCAATGGTTACGAGCTATGATGTCAAGATCCAAAGAAGAAGTGCTGAAATTCAGAACATTACTTCTGGGGTGACCTCCCTTAGGGGGAGATTGTTAGGAATATGAATATTCAGCTGAAGACTCGGTCACCCCGAGTACTTATTAGCACATCATAGCTCGAAGGATTATCAGTAATATTATTAGTAGTTTAGTTATTATTATTAGTATTGTGGAGTGGGTCGGGTCTTTACCCTCTGTCAGCTCACTCTACAGCCCGCTAGGGGCATAATATATTGTAAGTATAAATACCCCTTCCACACACATGGGAAGGGTTGGAACTCTCATTACATTCAAGCTAATACACATAGTTTTCTCTCACTAGAAGTTCCCATCTCTCTCTCTCTAGCTTCTTGTTCATTCGATCCTTAATCAAGCCTCAAACAAGTGTTTCTTGCATTGTGAATACCCTACATTCCAACAATAGCGCTGCAATACCGCTAGACGCAACATTCAAGACTATATCACCTTTTGAACATAAGGCAGCAGACATTGTTTTGTAAAGGTATGTTTTTCCGGTTCCACCGTATCCATACACAAAGAACCTCCCACCTTTCTTCTGCTCTACAGCCTCCATAACAGTTGCATAAATACCTTTTTGTTCATCTGTCAAGCTACAATACAGTGTTTTATGCTGCTCTTTTAATTCATCTTTATTATACGATGTCTCATCATATATCAACCTGTTATACCCTTCCATCGTGTATTCGTTTTTCAGAAATGGCATGTGCGTCCACGACTTTAAACTCTTGTTGTTACACAGCAGCATGTGTTCAATATAAGTTAGGCATATGTTATACTTCTGATCGTCTGAAAGCTGCAGGCCTGCACATACGTAATACCTTTATTTATGATGTGTACAAATAGTATTAGGTGTGTGAGTGTTTGGCACAGCCGTGTTTGCTAACTATAATTTACACATTAATTAAACATATGATACGGAATGAAATTGATGAAAAAAAAAATAAAATAAAATAAAATAAAAGAGGAAATACAACATACCAGGACTATTCCGCTTTTTGTGCTCAATATGCTCAACATCAGCAGCCAAAACATGCCAAGTTTTCTCCCAAACAATTTCCGGCCGAGACATACTATCTGTCATGAGTAGCATGACAAAGAATGATCTCAAATAATCGCCCATTCCCCAGTGACTTGCTTCAAGTAATCCGTCAATATACTCCTTATCATCCTGCAATAGTCTTCGTGCATAGCAAGCATCCCTGTAAGTTGGATGGACAACACCTTCATATTCTCGGAGGTCCTCCCATTTCTGCGGACCTCTCACCTTGTTTAGCAATACACGCAGGTAAAAATACTCTCCCCAAGAAGGCGGGACGTGATGAATACGTCCTAAACTAAAACCTCTCTGTCTCTTTGTCCAAATTCTTTTCTGAGGATTTCAAACATAAAATTTAGGGATCTCCACATAAAGCAACGTCCGCGCAAAAGGATCTGTCCTGTTCAGTTCCATCCACTGTACAAATTTAGTCTGGTTTACCAATTCCTTTTCAAGAGTGTAATCAATGCTTTCGGTTGCATCAAATACGACGGACTGTTCATCCTGCAAATGAAATGGCAAGCGTTCAACGGACGGAGTCCTATAGTGTATATCAAATTTAAATATACGCCAAGCTGCTTCACAAGCAGAAAGATATCTACAATCATAGAAATCCTTAATCTCGTCGATCTCTTCGCCATCTAGACCAACAGTAACCCTATCTGGCCCCTTGTTTATGTATTTGAATAAATACTTAATGGACCCAACCTGGTTGCACCATTAAACATTTATATGTGACTGATATCGCCTGAGCAAACCGGGATTATAAGGGACTACGAAACCGTTATGTAAATCAGTACCGTTTTTCTTTATAGTACTTCCATCATTCCTCCTCCTATAAATTCCATAACCATTGTCATCAATTAATGTGGTTTCGTTAAATTTTTTGGGAAAATTCTTTGTACATTTGAAATCAACCATGCACGGACAGCTTGGATTATCATGACCGCATGGGCCATGCATCATGTGATCTGTAACAATCTGGTACAATTCGGGATCCTCTTCCTTATTCGGTATTTCAGCTGATATATACTTATCAATATTTGCTGTTGTGGTTATTTTATCTTGAGTTTCAAGCCATAGCAATATGTGAGCATGAGGAAGACCTCTTTTTTGAAACTCAACCGTGTAAATAGCTACATCGTAAAAAATAAAATGATGCAATTAACCAATAAGGTAACAAAGTAAATGAAATGGTTCGTAAAAAAAATTGACAAAATATTTTAATGGGATTACCTCCTTTACGCGTCCAAATGTCCGTCGATCTTTTAAATCAGTCATAAGGCTATCAAGCTTTATTTTAAACACTTGTGTAATTACATCCGGACGGTCTTCAGATTTCAAACCTCTCTCAGCCATAAAACGTGAAATCTCGGGCCAATTTGGGTTACATGTAAAGGTTATGAATAAGTTTGGATAGCCATAAAACTTGAAATTGTCATGGCGTCAAGATAGTTCTGCATCATATACCTTGGACAACCGGTAAATGACGAAGGCAATATGACCTTTTTGCCACGTAGCCGTACTCCAGACTCTTCATCGTCAGCCAATTTTGCCAACTTAGAATAAGTTTCACTTCTAAGCTCCTTTTGCTGCTTTTTGTTAAAAGACATCCTTTCTGATTCAACCATTGTGTATCCATCTACCAAAAATTTCTGAAATAGGCGTCTTCCGTTTAGCATCATGGAGAATTCGCTCTTCCTTTCTTGAACACGATATGCGAACCACTCTCTCATTGTAACGCGTGTTCCTTTGTTTGTTTCATCGTAATCAGTTACGCCTTCATGGAATATATTAGTATGATATCCATCCTCAGCACGTGGGAAAAACAAAGGGTATTGCAATGCGAGATAGGAGGGATGCAATTCACTGATTCTCTTAAGATCACCATCTTGTTGATGAAGAATAATGTCCCTCTTGTTTTTGGTTTCGTCAAAGTCTCCCACAATTAAGGCAGCAACCTCGGATGCCGTGGGTAGATTATACTGTCTACCATCTCGCTCCCTTGTACCAATAAGCTTAAGACAAAACTTATTATCGTTAGAAGACCTCATACGTTCACCAGCCATGCGAAAATCCTGAACCAATGGATTAATAGAATCGAGCATGTCATGTATGTCCTTCGTAAGCTGGGAGTCTAAATCAGTTTTCTGTGAAGACGTGTGCGACTCATTGTTGTAACATAAATGCTTCGTATTTAGGAAGTATATATGGATAATAAGAATATATAACTTTGTGTGATGTTTAAATAAAAGAAAATGTAGTTGGATAAAGAATTAGACCTGACAGCGTTCATTCTGTTTCTGATTTCATTTTTGGTATCAACAATATAAAGCTGCGAAAATTTAGGTGGCTCTCCAGGTTTTGGCAACAGAGTGCCTGCTAAATGGTAATTCTCACCATGAATGCGATAGCAATACGGACCACGTCCGGCATTAACAGAATGGTCTTGTTGAGCACCCATTGAAGTGAATGCAAACATTGAGTTATACCGCCTGATATTATCTATGAATGACGCGCTCTTAGGATGTTCATTCTTAATAAGTTGTTTGAGCAGTTCAGGTGGCTCTTTTAGTTCTGTGCCCAACTTAACCTTACCTCTACCGCAACACAATGAGTATGACTCGGAACTGCCAATGGCTGCTCCTCTTATTGACTCGGCATGCCATAACATTGCACCACAAGATTCACATTCAAATGTTGGATCACCATGATCAAGATAATCTGATATGTGGAAATAAGTGATTGAGATGTAAGTGATTTCAGGTATTTGATACATAAATCACATCCTTTAACATATACGAATGAATTATGTTTTTGTAAGTGTTGGTTTATAATTGTTTACCTTCCGAGATTCCAACAAATGAATGTCTATTTGCAGTTTTATTGACTTCACGTTCAGTTTGGTTGAAGTTAATACGCCTTGCAGATTGCCTAGTAACCATTCTGCCTTTAAGCTTATGAACTTCAGATGCAAGTAAAGAGGATTGGCCATTGGATACTTTATCTCGTTTAGAAGATGTGGAACCTATGACACATTATATTAAGCAAATGTAGTTGTAAATCAAAGTTGTATGTGTATATCGAATGCTGGATAAATGGTGAATTAGTAATGTAAATATGTACCTAAATTGAATTTCACCGGCGTCTGGTTGCGAAACCTTGAGCCATTGTTGTTTCTTATGAATGTTTCTACAAATCCATAGCATATAAAAGAAGTAAACATGGTTTTGGTGGTTTTTTTCATCATGTTGTGTGCGATTACCATTATGATGAAAAGCTAAGTACCTTTTGACGTTGGATCGGTATTTCCACTACCAACAAAAGAAACATTAGGTATTGTATTCTTTGGAGTTAATGAGCCAATAGGCGTAAGATTGTCAACCGGTGTATCTAATGAAAAAAAAAAAAAATTGCTATATACATAATATAAATATGATAAATTTGTTAACATAACCAATTACGTGTTGAAATTTGGCTTTTACGCGGACGTCCCCTAGGTCAAACAACTTTAACAGCTTGAATAGAGCCAGGAGATAAAGGTGGAGGAGTTCTTTTTCCTAACACATACCATTTTATTTATGAGTAACAATAATTTCATGTTTTATGGACGCGCATAAATAAAAAATTGTTATAAAAACCTTTATGATTAAAGGTTAAAGTTAAGATGAATACCTTTTGAGCTTGTTTGATTAGTTTGATTATGCGTTTCTCTTGCACCAGGTATTCCAGTCGAATTTTGGCTATGAAGAAACTGATTACGTGTACCTTGAAAAAAAAGTAAAATAAATATAATGTTAGTTGACAAAGCAAAATGAATAAATAAAAATATAATAATTCCATTGTTATTGTCGATATTAAGTTAGAGTCAAACTTTCAGAAATTTCTGTAAGTGGAGATCTTGAAGGTTTTCTGCCGGGCTTTCTTATGGACAAATCAAGTAAAGGCGCATCCGCTATGAAAACATGAAATGCAAAAAAAATAGATGAACATATATTCAAATAAATAATATAATTAAACACAACTAAATGAAACATACTTTTATTCATCTGACTACACGCCTGCCTCGTAGATGGTCTTCCAACATCTTTTTTAGAATTAAGTAACTCGTTACGCGCAGCTGAAAGTAAAATAAATATAAATAGGTTTATAGTTCAAAGGTCTGTTTTATAATAAAATAAATATACATGTCTTTATAGTTGTTATCAAGTAACAATATTTATAATATAATTAACAACAACAAAACCAAACATACTTTCATTCATCTTACTACACGCCTGCATCGTAGATGGTCTTCCAACAACTTTTTTACAATTAAGTAACTCGTTACGCACAGCTGAAAATAAAATAAATATGAATAGGTTTATACTTTAAGCGAGGTCGATCAAAATAAAATAAATATACATGTCTTTATAGTTGTTATCGATTAAGAATATTTATAATATAATTAACAACAACAAAACGAAACATACTTTCATTCATCTTACTACACGCCTGCATCGTAGATGGTCTTCCAACAGCTTTTTTAGCATTAAGTAACTCGTTCCGCGCAGCTGAAAATAAAATAAATATAGATAGCTCTATAATTCTTATAATCTAAATAAAATAAATATACATAGCTTTATAGTGGTTATCGAGTAACAAACTTTCCGAGAGTTGAGGTGTTGAAGCCTTCCTTCCAACCTTTCTAATCGATAAATCAACTAAAGGTGCATCATGTACCGGAACATGTGAATGTGTTTTAGGACTTGATAACAAACTTAGATTTGCTTTAGCTTTCCACTTGTTCTTATTCACATGTGCGTTTGCTTGGCACAATAAAAAAAAATTTTAAAACAAAAAATCAAAGTATTAGAATAAATAGTCAAAATGTTATTCATGAGTTGTAATTTCTTAAATGATTAACAATAAAACAAAAACAGATGATTATGGGTAATAAATAACATACCTTCGGGTACCGACATGCCATCTATTGCTTTTACACGATTCTCTTTATCTTGTTGTATTTTTTTCATGGTGATGAAAATTAATAGGGTTGTTTTGTCAAGATGGCTTTGATAGACCTTTAAATGTCTCAAAAAAAAAAAAAAAAAAAAAAAAAAAAAAAAAGGTTTATGTTTGAAATATATATGGTAAAAATTAATTTAAATAATTAAGTTTCCTAATTTCATGCAAATCAAATGCAATTTCTTCTCCTATATTGTTGGATGATATTTTAAAAATCCACATGCCATAATAGTGGACATATATACACAAAAATAATAATAATAAACCTCATCCTATAATTATATAGAAAATATAATGTAAGTTAAAAACACATTGGTGCATTCATATACTTGGGCTTGGACCTACAAAATCTATTACTGTATAACCTTTTGTATAGAAAAATTCGAGACTTGGGAAGAAGCTTATTTATCACAAAACGGCTGGGTAATCATTCTCACCTCTGACCATTCGTCTGTTCCTCATCAAGTGCTTACTAATCAGAAGTAATATTGTAAGATTTTTGGTTTTCTTTTCTAAATAATGTTACATTTGATTGTTAGATAGTTGATCAAAGAAATGTGGTGTTTGTAAAACTTTGATTAGTTAGTATTATCTAAGATCGATGTCCAATTTTATGTTAGGCATGATGAAAACAAATGTGTTTTGCGATATACTTTGATCAAAGGTTGCATGTGGTGTTGTTAGCAAGCTGGTAGATATAACATCAAGTATGATGTAACTAAGATAATATGTATTTTTTAGAGTGCTAAGTAACTATGAAAGATTAGATTATAAACTTAAATTGACCATTATAAGTTGTTATGATGACTTTGTGGATCACTATTGTTACATAAAAAATACAAATGCATAACAAATTTACTGTTGGGTAAACCGAAAGTTATGATGTGTGTAGCACATCGGTTACTTATAATGCTCTGTAGTTGTATATGGTACTTTTAAGGGTATTTGCCTATTTGTAGATAATATGTCAAGAAATTGTTAGTGATGAAAAATTATTTATTTATTTATTTTTTTGTTGTATATATACAAAAGCTCATCTCTTTAGTAAGATAATTTGATAAAAGATGGCTGGCTTTTTTTGTATTGGTGATGTAAAGCTCACATAATGGGTGGACACAATTTGTTCATATGTATTTATTATAATTGTTAAACAATGCTATGATCAGGATCAAGTGATTGTTGTTTCAGATATGATGAATATCAATACATAATGTAGGTATACTGAATTGTATATGGTTACACTGATTGTTAAAAAGTGGTTTAAAGCAAATGCTCATTTTTGGTTTGTGTGAAGTTATATACAATCTCTTAATATATTTGCATTTACGTGTAGGCAAACATGTGTATCGATTTCGTTATCCTGCTAGATAAAGATCACTTCGCGGAATTTCAGGTAGTTGAAATACTGATACAACAATAGTGTAACGTAACGTGGAGTGTTGATCTGCTCTAAACTTGAAATATTTTTTAACTTTATATTGTAGGTGTTACCAGAAGTTTACAATCTTGAATCATACAATGGTAACTCCGCGATATACATAATATCAGCAGATGGGTATCGTTTTAAGGTGGAATTAGTCAAGCCCAGGTATGGTCTCTGGTATTTAACAGGAAAAAAATGGACGGATTTTTGCAATAGATACTTGAATGAAGATGTAGAGATGCTGCATTTTGTTGAAGAAGGCGACGACTGTTTTTATGTCACTGGATACTTAACAAACGGACATGAAGTAGGTGGTTATGACGGAAACAGAGCAACATATTCAAGGTTCAAGACAGTGGTTTTGCCAGACCCTAGTTTGACTCAGGTGATGAAAATTAATATACTTAAAAATCAGTTAGCATAGAATTTGGATAACAACTTTAAAAATTTTAAATGATATACTTTAATACAGTCAATTCCCGCTGAACTACTACCGGAATTTGATGAGCTTGATGAGCTGACAATCCAAGTGAACGGACAGAATTTTGAGTGTCATGTGCGCCGTGTGGAAGTTTTTAGGAAACCTGGCACTTATGTGTACAGATTGTTGGGTGAGGTATGGAGTTCGTTGGTGCACGCTGTTGGTCTGGAGGGTGGAACCACCTGTGTGTTCACAAAGAACAGGGGACATAGTGTGTGGCTGGATGCGTTTGATGATGATGGGAGCATCATAACGCAGGGCGTGTTCAAAGGAGCTTGTAATCTAAGGAAGGTTCAACTGTAGTTGGAGTGGCATGAACAGAGTAAGACATGTTTTATTTGGTTTTATTATTATTTATTTGTTTGCGTTTGCCTAATACCATAACTTATTTGGTTTATATGCTTAAATAGATTGGTAACATATTAAATAAATATTTTTGATTTGTAGATGATGATAGAATGAAACACGTATGCTACTGGCCATTCCACAGGGACCATTATGGAGAGTATAATAGAGCCTTCTACAAAAGCTACGCCCACATCCAGATTCGCAACAGACTGGTACCTGAATTTAATGTTTTTTGTATACATATATATGGAGCGTTTAACACTTGGTTAATACTAATTGGAAATTAAAATGTTACAGGCAATCCCTGCTCATTTCCTGGAAAAACATCCTATGCACACCTACAACAGAGCGCTGGTGGTTCACCAGAATATACAGAGCAGATGAGGGTGCAAATAGAGCCGCACAGGGACCAACCAGACAGAACCAACCATGTGAACATTTTTGGTAAGTGGAAGCTGTTGGCGTAGTCATGTCGTTTCCCGTATACCAAGATGATCAGGTTCAAATATGTGTCGAATGGGGTTGACTTGGAAGCGCTAGAAGGTGAAAACCCTCATTTCCCCATATTCCACATATGTTAAGCTGATAAATGGTTGGTCCTTTTGGTCATGTTTGCTGGGAACGTCTGAAACAATTAACTGTTGATGGTTTATTTTGTGTTTTCTCTTGATGAAGTACAATGTTTATGGTGATGTTAGTTGTGAACATTTAGTTGGGAACATCATATTCTGTACGTATTTAGGTCATGTTTGTGGTAGTGTTTGTGATAGTGATTCCACGTGAACATGGTCATTGTAGGAACAGTTTCATTGTTGTCGAAGTCCTGAACATTTGATCGTTGCCCCCTTCATCCATGTAGGATAAATGAATATTGTTAATTATCTTATATTTTGTATGCCATCACTTTTTTATTTTGCCTTGACATTATAAACTTGCATTAGATTGCTTTCATTTTGATTCTTGTTTTAACAGAAATCAAACATTTGTAAATATGAACATTAACTACTTTAGGTCTAAAAATGATGTTAAATTTATTATTGAAAAAACTTATTATAAAGGAAACATTCATAAAATAAAACAAACAAAATTAACTATCAAAAATCGTCATCTTCATCATCGGTGGAATCATAACCTAAAGATTCATCATCAATGAAAATGTCTGTATCATACCCATCGGATACAGACCGGCCAGTACCAATGTCCAAATCTTTTAAATCTTCCTCTGCTTCATCATCAATGTAAGTGTTATGATTATCAAAAACATGAGAAGGGTGAGGCAGGTCATTTATATTAACCCACACACCATCATCACTTATGTTTTTCTTGTTATTAGTATCATCGTCGGTTTCCTCATCAATGAGATCAAAATTGTGCCCTTTAGATAGTGAAGTTTGTAAATTATCAAATGATTGAAAATCATCATTGTCTTGATCAATGTCTTCAGTAGCAGGTTCATCAATTAAATGGTCCAAAACCTTGTTAGTAGTAACCTGCAATTTTGGAAATGATTTGCATAAATTGCAAAGCGTAACAAACTATATGATCAATACCTAAACAGTTAGTACTGATATCATGTCACTTTAATGCTGCTAGAAAGTTTTTAGTGTTTCTAAATATAAAGTTACTACTGCTGTTGGTAAAAAGATGTTTGAAAGGTAATTATAACTTGTAAAGTTAAGTAAACATGCAACACTTAAAAAACATTGGTAATGTGGGATAGGGTTGAAAGCAGACATTTAAGAATAATAAATCATAAATAAACTGTTATTTGGTGTTTTCATACTCAAAACACCTTTGTAGCTGCAAATATATACACATAAAGTTGTTATAAAGACAGAGTTATAATCACAAAAACAAAGGATAAATAAAGAGCAAATGCATAAAAATCCAAAATATTGCATAATTGTTCAACACATACCATCTCCATGGTATGTAATATATAGGAAATACTTCATAAAAGAAGCAAACAAAAATGTCAAACTAAAAATAATAAAAAACAAACATTGTTCTTTGCAAACACATTTGCAAAATTTAAAATTAAAATGATAAACCAAGTAGATGCTGGAAGTGTTCTATTTTGTTGGTTCAATCTTCACCTGGACCAGATCTTGCTGAGTGCCGTTGACTGTTTCATCCTCGGGTTCGCTCTCAACCTGATTGAGATCAACAACAACACGTTGCTTCTTTTCTGCACTTCCAGATGCTTCACCTGCTGCAAGAGGTGGCGGCAAAGAACGGCTCTTCTTTGAACCGGAACTTGAGGAACTTCCAGGAGGTGACTGCAAATCCAACACACGGCTCAAACTGGGATCAGAGATGCTTACTTGTTTCATCAAAGTAGCAGGTGTGCTGAACTCCTGAGTAGAAGGTGTGCTGAACTCCTCATTTGGAACCTGAAACTCAAAAAAATTACTCAACTAAACATTACTATAAAGTTTTAATATTTCTACTATCTTCAAATGTTATATGATAGTTTACCTCATCAGGAACATCGTCTACTACGTCATCTTCTAAAAAGTCTTTCTTAAAATGGTTGATGAAATCAACGTTTTCAGAAAAACCATCACACCGATACGTATGGTTGTTCTTGTTGACATTGTACTCAGAGTAGTAGATCTTAAAGAGACATTTCTTCCCGATTA